>JAQQZR010000004.1:2552242-2567517 GCA_030068235.1 Notoglanidium macrostoma | reverse complement strand
TCTATATTAACCAAATGAGCAGGATCGGTGTATGCGAGCCACCTTTATAGCATGCTGAGACAGCGTCAAGCTCGTTCCGACCTGCCCAGGATGTCAACTTCCACAGAACAGCTTCCAACCTGGTCTGACTCCATGCTGGACACCCCCAGGCTGCACAAACCGTTGTTGATAAGTCACTTACGGGAGCGAAAATGTTTGGATAAAAATATAAGAAATAATCATGACAAAACTGAAGATTTCTCTGAAACGGCACGTGATGGGTAAATTCTGATGTGATATTCGTGATCAGCTCCCAAGAATCTATAAGAAACACCCAACAGTGTTCAAGAAGCAAAAACTTTGTTGTGCAGTGATATCAGGAATAAGAGTTAATCATTATAAATCACACTGATGGCCTTTTCACACCTCTAAATATTCTCTAGATATGACATTTGCATACAGACAGGGGGAAAGAAAACCACAAACCATTAATAATATTAATATTGTTTCTGTTAATATGGTTTATACCACAGTCCGCTTGAATGCTTGAATCCAATTGGTCAGTAGGTGGTGTTTTATTTATTTATTTATTTTATATATAACAGCACAGGCTGTAACAGGAAGGATAAGTTTATATGGATGAGCTCATTCTAATACGGGTATGGTTTTTATAGTAAACTTGGACTTGGACAGGGACTTGTACGGCAGATGCTTCACATATACCAAGATTAATAATGAACAGATTTTAAAACGCGTTTAACGAAGAAATTCTTCGAATCGATGATGTTTTGAAGTTTTTTGCTCTGCAGCGTTTATTTACATTTATGGCAATGTTGTAAGCGCGCTCCGTTTCAGTTACGCAGATATACCGTAATCGAAAACAGGAACTAACTTGTCTCTCGGATGTTCCACATCATTAAACATATCTGTGAACTGTTCCAATGTGCGCCGTGTCATTCATTAATAAATAAAGCATTGTAATGCTCGAAAAAAACACTGCAGTGTAAGTGGAATAACACACTCCAGGCCGTAGTGTTGTGTGAAATGAATGTTGACTTTTTAATTAGCTGACTTGGTTTCTTTGTGAATTTCTAGAATTTTCTTCAGTCCACTGATCAGACTAATCAATTCTTCCTCATCCTGTTCAGGAGGTGCTGACGATAACCTGATCGAAGGAGGAGCGACCAAGTTCCTGTGTAAACCCGGAGCCAGGAACATCACCGTCATCTTTCAACCTTTGCTCAGGTAGGTTTTAGTAAATGCTCGTCCTTGTGAGGGACACACACATACAGCGTATTCTTCGTCCTTTCATCATTTTTTCCTCCCTGGTTGTTGACGGTGTTGCCAGGCAGCGGCCTTGATATATATTTTTTTTGCTTTCCTCCGACATCATCAGTTGAAGAGAGCCCATTTACCCTCCCCTCCACTTTCAATTTTACATTCAATTTTCCAATCTGCCCCATCATCCGATCTGTCCCCACTAATGCCCTCTCATGTTACCAACGCATTACGGAGACGTAACCGAACCACGGTCAGCCGGGCCGGAACGTGACTGCACTGCCTAGTAGTCAGAATACTGCCAATTAGATTTGAGCTGTGCTCCATTTATTTATTTCCTCCTCTTATGTGGGCATTGGCACCGTCTGCCGGGAATCCCAGTGTTTACGGGCTTTGTTAGATTGAGCTGCGTTTAAATAAAATAAAGCCAAAAACGCACGTGTTTCAGCACGTGCTTCCTTAACCTCGAGTTGTCTTCAAAATTGGAAATTAAATCGATGAACGTGCAAAAAGCAAACAGAAACCTGCCTTCACTTCTTAAACCCATTTTTATAGGGCTCTGCATAGAACCTCAAGGGTTCTAGATTAAGATTTTTGTAGTCTTTACACTACGTTTTGAGTTAGGGGTGAGCAATATGACAACAAATATCATATCACTATTCAGAAAGTCATTTCTGTGATATAGGTTTAACTGCTGGAAAACATTATAAAAATCGGTAGTTAAAAAAAAAAAAAAAGTATTTTAAAGATTAGGCTGCTTCCATGTTTGTAATTGTTTAAAAAAGTATATCACAATAAAAAATATCACAATATCTACAATATACTCTCACAATCTATCACAATACCTTAGTTGTAGATCTCAGATTTCCTGAATATGCACATTAGAAACACTCCGCACCCCACGTTCTTTGGTAAACCTGAATTTGCATACTGAACCTGATTGGCTCTTCTTTTTTTGTGATGTAATAACATTTTCCTGTGGCACGTTCTCTACGAACTCGGATGTAGCAAAACCAGTGCAATGCGAATTTACTTTTCATTCTTTTGTAATTTGACTCTTCGAAAAGATTGAAACAATTTCACATTCAGACACATTTTACAGTCACAAACTATCCTTGTCTTGATTTCTTCTGATCTTCAGTCATGTGTGACAAAAAGAAGTTTATCCGGCCCTCGTTTCTGTTCATGAATACACGTTCCTGTCAGACGTCCTTATGAAGAGTGATTTACAGAAATCTCCGTCGGGAAAAAATATCCTTGTTCTAGAGCAAATAGACCAGTGTCTGAGAACAGTCTTAAACTAAGCCTTAGTTAGAGAGTGTGGGATTAGTTCAGCAGTGAACATCCAGTAGAAGTTGTGTATCTTTAATGCTTAAGTGCTTAGAGAAGGGTGTGCGTTCAGTCTCAGTTTGTAGACAGCCTGTGACTCAGCACTTTGTTCCAGAGGAAGTTCATTCTCCCAGTTTGGTGTCAGTACCGAGTGTTGGTGCACGTCTTCCTCGTGCTATGACGGATTATGACAGTTATGAAGCAAAGAATAAAACACTTGGGGTGTGCAGTTATAGGAAAATAATCACCGACAGGGTTGGTGTGGTGAAGCAGAGTCACTGTTATTAACAGCAACCTATAACACCACACGTGTAATGTTCCTCTTCTACCACAGCAATTTGCCTATAATTATTATATGTATTTTTATTTATTTAAAATTGGCACATTGCACTTTTTCCCCATTTATAGTTACCAGGTATCGTTGACATTATAGCAGCTATAAACACTGCATTGCATCACCAGGCTCTCTAGGGTTAAGTGAATAAAACAAAGCAAACACTATTCTATGCTATGAAGTGTGAACTTCTCAGTCCTGAAATCTTAATCTGTTACTAAGCGCTGACACTGGAGACTCCTTCCATAAATGATAAATAAGGGTCTCTTTGCAGAAAACCTCTCCATGTCAACAATTATTCATGTTTATTATATCTGTGTGTCAGTGTGGTGCTGGCCCAAAGTTGTTCAGTGAGTGCGGCGAGCGCGAGCACTGCAGCGAAGGCGGGTTTATATTGGACACTGGATGCACATTCGACATTCTCTCTTCTATTTCTCAAGAAATAATGACACAAAAAGGACCGAATGTGTATTTTATGACTCTGGAGTGGACAGAGAACCAAGTACCATTGAATATATTGTTACATTTTCTATCCGTTAAAGCCCGCTGAAGCTAATCTCTGAGAACCTCGGGTCACCAGCGCGCTATAGTCAGTAAGGGAGCGTCTAAAAAGTGCACTACATGGGCGACTACGTAACATTGACTTCACATGTTAATTTTGTAGGTCTTCAGGCGTTTGGACATTTTAAGATGACAGGAAATACCCCGTTAACATCCGTATCCTGTCCCATATGCACATTGTTGTCTTTTTCACACACGCATATATACAATATGTTTATGTATGAATTAAAAAGTGCTGCGCCAATTGAATTCCGAGAGCACTATGGTATAATTCACGTTAATAAACTGCAGATGTCCAGGGAATCTGTCGTATCTGATTCGCATGACTACCTTCATTCTCATATAAACAACTGAAAGGAGGACATGTTCCAGATGGTGGCTAAAGCACTTCCTGTTTGTTAAAGCGGGCGTGCGGAGGGCCTGCCGTGTTACTTGTGATGCACGTGTCTGTGGGGCGAAGGACCATACAAATGAATGTGTATTAAATGAGGTGCTGTGCTCCACCTTTGGCGTGTCTTCGATAACGGCCTCCATTATTCATCCCTCAGAGCTCAGGGCTCTCTGGGATTACCAGCTGGATTATTTATTTTATTATGTGTGTTTCTGTCAGTGTTTTGCGTGTTTATTTATGCTTGATACAATTCTGCATTTATTTGAATCGACGCTTGCTTAGACAGTGACAGGCCCGGCGTTTGCCGCATCACCAAAACACGCTACACTACACGTTAAATCAATATTACGCTGTTGAGAAACAATTTGCCTTGCCATTCTGGGAGTCGAGAGAAGACCATGGATCGACGTCATGAAGGTAAACGTTGCGTGTTGGCTGGAGAAGGACTTGCCCTGCTTCTGCAGTTTAATCGATACTCCCTAAGGGCGACTTCACACACTCGTCTGAACTTTACACTCTAATATATTGGCTCTTCCCCCGGTTTCTTCAGTACATTGGGAAGTCCAAAAACACTTATCGGAGTATCGGATCTCTCCCTGCAGATCGATCGCTTGCTTTTGCTGTCCGTGCGTGTGTGCACGTGAGCGAGTGTGTGTTTGGGGTTTTAGGTGTCATTTTATAGCAGATATTTTGTTTGCGCTCAGTAGTAAAAAGGCAAATATAAGCTGCAGGATATTGATCAGGAAGCAGCGATACTCGGGAGTCGTCCCTGAAGGGCGTGCGTGTGTGTGTATAGGCATCTTTTTTTTTTTTTTTATCCCCCCCCCCTCTCGTGCCTTGTTTGATTATTGTGCATGGGTGTATTTTTGAGACCCAACATCCCCCCCACACACACACACCCACCTGCTGTAGCGAGTGTGGCGAGGGGGAGCTGGAGCAGGTAGGAGGTAATTTAGTTTGACTTGTGTGGGGCCTCCTACTGACATTTGAGTGGTATTTAAAGCCTCTTGCCCTGACTGAGGTTGGCATTTTGGAAAGGGGGGTGACCGTGTGGCTCACCGTAATCTCCCTCTCCTCCCCTGCATTCGCGATCACCGGTGATTACGACCGGCACGGATGCGGTGCCAGACTGATTGCAGCTCCACAAGGAAATATTGGCTAGGTTCAGGGTACTCCTGAGCACTTTGGGTTTGGGGGTTAAAGTGGAGAGTTAAAAGACAAATATCAAGAGATCAGAAGGTAGATCTGGGTATTTCTACTCAATAGTCTCTCTGGACAGAAAAGAGTCTGCGCTGACGTGACTAAAATCAGGAAGTGCTACAGAACATGTAGGTGTTTTGATCACACGCTCCTTAGTACATCTGAAGAGTTTAATCTCAGCGCTGCGCCGGACTGATGCGTGACGACGTGTTGGCCTCCTCCTCCTCCTCCTTCTCCTCCTCCGTCCCAATCGGCAGTGAGCTCCCATGATTGGAGGCATGCAGAGAATTTGTTTAGCGCTCACTGATGGTCCAACTGAGGCTGTTTATCTGGGAGCAATAATCTTCATCTGTAATAACAGCTTTTCTCTCTCACACACACACACACACACACACACACACAGAATCTCTCCCCTCTCTCGATATTCTCTCTTTTGTATTCACCATTGCATTTTCTCCTCTTTCCTTTTCTTTCCTTTTTTTCCCTTCTCATTTCCCTCGGTGTTGACTCAGATTAGAGCGAGCCATTGATCCGGTGTGCGTTATATTTATTTTGTGGTGCTCGTGTTGAACAAATGCCTCCTGTGTTCACCTTGAGGTAGGAAAGAGAAATGTGGCCCCACTGAGACAGAGTTCTTCAGGTTGCGGGTTAGAAATGTGGACCCAAACTCTCTTTCCTTATTTACTTTTAAACACCTAAAGGGCTGAAAGTTTTCTGGGGAAAAAAGAAGACGGAGTATGGAATAAATTAAAGGCATGCCGATGTAGAAAACAATCAACGACGGGGCGGTAGAGTGAGCTAGCAGGAAGCGCTCACATGCTTTCAAATCAAAAACGACGCGTTGGATTCTGGGAAGGGTGAGCCGTTTGCATGTTTTAACATGTCAGTACATTTGCCATATTGTACAAGATACAGAAAATGAATCAAAACATTCTGACCAATCAGAGTCACAATTCAACAGCGTGGTGCAGGATTGTATAGTTATTATATACACTCAGTATCTATGTGATTTCAAACATCCCTGCTCACTTATTTATACAGTCAGCCAATAACGTGACCGCAGGACGGCACATAAAACAACGCAGCTATAGATCAAGAGCTAATGTTCATATCAGACATCAACATTGGGAGAAAGGGATTTTCACAAACTAGAGCTGCACAGACTGGTGAGAGAAACGGAGGACGTCCGGCGTGCGGCAGCGCCGCAGACGGAAACGCCTCGAGAATGGCCAAAATCGGTTTCAGCTCACAGTTAGGTCATGATCACTCAAATAACCGCTCTTTACAGCCGTGGTGCACAGAAACGCATCTCAGATCTCCCAGCACGCCCAACCTGGAGTCGGGTGGTCTACAAGGCCACATCGGTTCCACTTCTGTCAGCCAAGAACAGAAATGAGGCTCACCCAAACTGGACACATGAAGACTGGAATATGGTTCAGATCTTTGACACGACAGAATCAGTAAAACAAAGCGAGCCTGCCATATGTTATATGAGCAGGACTCCAGCGTTCCAGAGGTTTTCATTTTCAAGAGTCTTCACAAGCAAAATCTTTCATTCTTTTTCACAGGCTTGAGAGGTTTCAGAAGTCGTCCTATTGAGCCGCACAATTAATCAAATATAAATTAGCGGTGATTCAGCCCTCTGCAATTAATCAGTCCCAGGAGGCTGTAATTAATGCATTTTTAATGTAGTGTTATCCCTGCTGCATGGATTTGCCTAAAAATAGCTTGCTAAGTGAGCGCATGATGATGAATCGCTGAAATTTTGATCCTGTTTGTTACAGAAATACATTAACCAGAACTAATTGCAATCAGTGTCACTTTACACTATTAGCCATTATCACTCGTGTCAGGACCGTGTATCTTCCGAACTTTACACCAGGTTTATATGAGGCTGCCTTTTTTTTTTTTAATTTTTTACTTTTTATTTTTTTTAAAACATGATTTAGGATCCCATGTCTGGTCTTGCGTCTTGCTGCACGTTTCTGTATAGTCACGCCACGAACCATGACATTCTTCTCATCTCTGCTTTCCATAAAACCTTCTCTCGCTTTGTGTATCCAAGGATTTTCCCAGGTAGACGCAAAACGCGCCGACGTTAAGCCGCCTAAGCGTAGCTGTGAATGCGACGCTGCATTACAGAGCAGGAAGGATGAAGCTGTATGTTTCTCTCCTGGCAATAAAGGTCATGTATCAGACGGTGAGGAGAAGCCTGTTTGCTTTGCCTATCCTTTCTCTCCGTTGGCTTTATCCTTCACGTGCTCGCGTCCGCTCGTCACCTGGCCCGTCACGCTTTATGCACGAGTACGTGCGAAAGCACTTGGAACACTACAAAAGAGTTGCTCATAAAGACAAAACTGCCACTTCAGCAACTTGCCTCCATGTTCTGCTAACTTTCACAAATCTAATAATGCTGCCTGTGTAGGCAATATTGTATTTTAGATTGGATGAGTGGGGGAGGGGGTGGGCAAGTCCAATGTTTTTGCATTTTGAAGGTGAGTCTTATTTCTTTTCTGCGCCACAGATGTTGTGCGTTTCTCTTGGCTTCCAGCTGCGCTGAAGATTTACAGATCTTTCCTTGTTTTCTTTCTCCCTGCGTCCTCGAAAACGGATGAACCGAGGTCGTCAGAGGATCTCACGTGCACGTGTTGGCAGTGTTACTAACGTACGATTTTTCATGAACAGCGTGACCTGACGTGTTTATTCCTCTTATACCACAGCAGTTTACCAGGGATTAGTAAAGAATGTCAGCTACTTTGTGTCCGATTATAGTTACATTTTACGTGTCGAACGTTTGTGAAGCAGGATAGTTCCTGTTATCACTTACCTTATAGAAGCTGTAAATGGTAGTTCCCTTACCGGCCTCTCTTTTTCCGTTCTTTTGTTCTTTCTTTCCTGAGCATCTCTTTTTTTCCTGTTATCTTTTGGCTTGTCTCCTTCCTTCCTTTTTTCTTTCTTTCTTTCTTGCCTGTGTCTTTTTCCTGATTTCCTTTTTCTTTGTTGCTTAGCTGTTTTCAATTCTTTCTTTCTTTCTTTCTTTCTTTCTTTCTTTCTTTCTTTCTTTCTTTCTTTCATTTTCCTGATTTTGTTTTTCTTTTCCCTCCCCTACTCCCTCTTGCCCTCCCTCTTTCTGCTGATTTCTTTTTCTTTGTTGCCTTGTTGTTTTCAATTCTCCTTCTTTTCCCTTCCTTCTTTCTTTCTTTCTTTCTTTCTTTCTTTCTTTCTTTCTTTCTTTCGTTAAGGTGAACAGAGTTTTCAGCGCATGCATACTACACTAGGTTTCACTAGGGAAATATCCCCCACTTTAAGGCTATTGATGCTTCTGTGTAGACTCTGTACTGTAGGTACGGCATGGATGTTCGCGCAGACTGAGGTATTTGTACTTGCATGTGAGGTACGTGTCCTCCGGGTGGTGCCGTCACAAGAAACACCAGAATTTACTGATCTTACGCATTGAAGAAGAGCGGTAAAACGCAACAAATTTCCGTGTTTCACTGTAGGAATAATGAACAGAAAATAACACAATGCTGTTTTGAAACTATTTTTTTGGGGGAAAAAGAAACCTCATGTGATTAATTATAAACCAAGTGAACTCTGAAGTGTTTTAACTCGTCTGTGTTCAGTAGTATGAGCGACCCGAAGCGCTTCACTGTCACTGGTGTTTAAATCCACAGGATTAGATGCAGGATTAAAAACGGCCATTGTAATGATTTACAGCCGCTATAGCACCTCATATATGTATATTAATCCAATGTCGTGATAATAGGTTTCTGCTTTTCGTGGAGAAGGAGCAGCCAGAAATGTGTAGAAGAGATGCTAACAAGCGCACCGCCCAATCACCGTGCCGTGATTCGTAGGTCTGTTTTGGTGAGCTGTACGTCAGGCTGTGGCAGAAGTATAAATTGGCCTTCAGTTCTCACTCACACAGGGGGTGTGTAAACACACCAGAGTTTGATTGAGATGGACTACACACTGCATGTGACAGCACCCTCAGTGATGGGAGGAATGTCCGCACAATATCTTTATAATGATGAGCAGTGGAAGGAGAGCAATGCGTCTGTAATGAGGAGGCAGGAAAAACTCAGGAAGAAGAGCACAGAGAGGAGAACCCGAGCAGTGATTAGAGGAATGAACTGATGACCGGGAAGTGCCAGCTAAAGATAGAAACGCTCCTTCACAGCTGAATCCCCTGCCCTCCACCTCACACACACACACACACACACACACACACACACACACACTCCTTCTGCTATTGCTCACCTGCAAAGATGGTTTGAGACCCCCAAAGGCCCGCATCATCCGTCAAGCCTGGTGCACACTGTCTCATATGTACGCTCACACACCGGGTTTAGGAGGAAAACGAGTGACACCAGTGGATACGCTTCCAGTCAGCTCATAAATCTTTATATCTGTGTTATTAAAAATTTAAACAGGACAGTGCCCCTTTTAACACAATCATGGTCAATGCAGAGGCTCCTTATACATTAAACATGGCCTCTTTTCTCCCATTCAGCCACTTCAAGATGTTTTTCATGGACACCTTGAATCCAAGCTTAAATGATTATTATCCACACAGATGACCTCTGATCTTGAGGAGCTGCTCACGTGATGCTACAGTAGCTGCACTGCAGGACTCTTAATTGTATATAATAATATCACAGCGATCTTTCTCATGCACCCACAGTGTTGTCTGTTATAATAACACTACCTATAATAACATACTGTATGCGTGTGGAATTTTAGCCAGTGTGTCTAGACTGACTGATGTCTAGTGGCTCTAATCTTTCCATCTCTGTGAGAGCTCTGGGAATTACAGAGTTATGTTTTCAACCGTGGAGATGCAGATTTGGTCGCGGGAGATTTTCGCAAAATGTTAGGTTATAAATATAAGCAGGGTGATCACTTTCAAGCAGTAATTTTTGCTAGCTTTTAATTTCTTTACAGTTCTTTTTTTTTTTTTTTTTTTTTAAATGCTGTGGAGTCTGCTTGATTTCTAGTTGTTGTGCAGTTTGCTCCATTTTGCGCCATTGAGTGATGATTGCACCTAGGGGTCAGTAATGGGAACTGCAGCACATTTACAATGACGGAATCACGCTGCCCCATGCTTGGGCAAGGAGCAGAAGACAAAACTATTAATAGGGTTGCCAGATTGGGCTAGTTTAAAATACTACATGGCTGCCAAGATCTTGTTTTATAGAAAAAAATCTAATTGAAGTCTTATAAATTTCTGCAAAAAAGGCAACGCGTATGTGTAAACAGTGCATATGATGTGCAAATTTCAACTAGCGGACACTATAAGAACTAGAAGGGCACTTGGAGAGCGCAGAGCTCAGTCGGGGACAATAGTCGTCTCTTCTGTTCAGTTATATATATATATATATATATATTCTGTAACCAGTTTATATGTCTGGGTACATGGTGGCCACACCAGTCTAGCTACATACATTGTTTTAGGGTATGCATGTGACCTCACTGTAGGTGGAAGTCGCTGAGTGGCAGAAAGACTGAGTGGCACCATTAGCCTTCAGCATCTTGAAAACGCTAAGGATCACTGTCTAGTCTAACTGTCTTTAGTTTAATCGGATATTTGTGCATTTATTCCCGGTTTCACAGTTTTCCCTTCTGAAGACAGCCATTTGCAGTATGTTTTGCCACTCAGTCCAAATGAGGGGGTTGTTTTCCGGTGGGAAAGTGCGTACCGTCTCTATCTTTTGTCACTTTTGAACTTTACTGCCATCTTGTGTATTTTAAGATGTATGGCATTGTTGAGTGCAGACTGCTGTATCTTGCAACATCAGTAAAAGTATAAATAAATTCATGGATCCACCCCATTTCTCAGATCTGCTCCAAAATTGAAGGGGTTCTTTCTTGGCCCATGCTCTAACCTTCTACCAAGTTTAATGGAAATCAGGTGTGTAGGTTTTGTGCAATCCTGCTTACAGTCAGAGAGACAAAGAAACAACACCAACACACAATCTCCTTGGCGGAGGGAATTGTTGTGGGATGATGATGGTGGTGGGTTTAAGGGAACTTTGGGCCTTTAAAATAGTGTCACAGGCCAAAAAAGGTTGAGAATCCCTGCTCTATAGACTGGGTATGAAGTAACAATAATATCATTTCAGTGTCTTCTTTGTTGGCCTGCTAGTTTAGAACATCTACCACAAATGAGATTTTCTCTATACTTGGTCCTAATACCTAAACCATATATGATACCTGTGATGTTTTTCTGTTGCCTTAATATCAGTGAGTCAACACAGGATGAGTCACTCACACATTTAAACACATTGCTCGTCCTGCATTCCCCAGGACATAGCACAGTGCAGCAAAGTTTGTAGCAACAGCTGTTATTGCTTTCCTCTCCCAGGATAATTCACTGCTTTTAATCCTCTGGTAACTTTTTCTTATGTTTTACAGAGCAGGCTCTGTCGCTCTGTCAGTCACATGAATCGGACATTTTTATGTTGATTGAATATCTGTTGCGAATCAAATGCTGTTTAAGTAAAAACAATCAAATGTAGGTACAAGGAGTGATGAAGGGGGCCAGGCACCAAGATGATTTGTGGAGGTTGAATTAAGTATTAAAGCTAAAGGTAGCCTTCTAAATGGAGGTTCTGACTGCATGTGCTGATAAATATCAAGGAAAAACTTGGAAATTGCCCAAAACATGTTCTCTAGGCATCTATAAGAGTGCGCAACATTGCCCAGTTTATCACTCAACGTCATAGCAGTGCAGTTGGTTTAAATGTGAATAAATATAGACGATCTGAAGGAAAAATGTCCTTGAATGTCCATTAATGCTTTAATGCAAAAAAAATTGGTTTTGTTCACCATGACTGGCGAACGTTATTTGCCTTCATGTGCTTGGTGGAGAGCACCGATGCACAAATGCGCAGCTACTCCATTGTATGAATAGGATAGGTGAGTCGGTCTTCTGAAACCGTCTTCTGGGGAACGAGTCCAGTTTCATAGATCAGTCTTTGTTCCAAGTGTGTTGGGTCACACGTTCATTTATTTTTGCTCTCCTTTTGTGGATCATGCTGATCTTGTTTGGGTAGCTAGATGGCCAACATCTGTTTTCCTTGTACTTGGTTTGTGTGCGTATGCCTGATGGCTTGTGTGTGTCAGAAGGTGTGGGGGAGCTGCCACTCTGTGTTAGCGACGTGCCACAGAGCTCTGGCAGCAGCATCACAGCGTACTTTGATTTGCCAGCCTTTCCAGGTCGACGAGCTGATGCCTGATAATAACATTGTTTGATTGCTGGAGTGAAGATGTAATTGATTGATCCGCCGGCGCGTCTGGGGTCAGGCTTCAGAGGGGATCCAGCCACTGGAGTACATTCATCAACGAGCACATCCCCCTAGTCGCTCCTTCCTGTGTTCTCCTTCAGTCACTTTACTTCCTCACCTCCATCCGGCTGGTGATTTTAAGAGAGGCCATTTTAGAGCTTGTGGAAACATCACGGCCAAGATGGAGGGCAGGAATGGATTTCGTCTCCGGGATGTGTATAGGTTTGTAATTAGACTAGGGATTTAGAAAGTGAGAGAAAGGGAGTGAAGGAAAGATGTATGCGGACAGAGAAAGATTACGAGTAAGGTTTAATTGGTTTGTTGCTTAAGATAATCAATCTTTTTCCATGGTGCTTAATTAAGGGGCAGGGGCAGCCGCTCTCGCTCTCACCCTAATCCAATCACTGATGAACAGGAACTGGCCGGTTAAGAAATACAAATTGGAGCTGAACAAAAATCAAAGCATGTAATTGCCAATTATTAGAGATGAGTTCCGGCCTGATTCTCGGATCTGCAGCACGCTCATATCGGATTCGGATGTCCCTTTTGTAGCCCATTCCGAGACCGAGACTCTCACCTCACGTCACGTGTATATATACAACCCTGTACAGTCTGAGGTCTGTCTGTGGTCACTAGTGTGTATTTGGGGTGAGGAACACTGGAGCAATTATCCTGAATGATGAATTGTAGTTTGGATAGCTTACAGTATATTAAACAAAAGTTGTATCAACTAAATCTAGTGGATGGATAATAATTGGTTTTAATTGATTCAACCGTTATAATGTTGAGAACAGCACAGCCCAATGACGTCTTCAGCAACTGCTTATGCAGACCAAATCACAATGATGTTGGAGCTTAATTATAAATAAAATTTATGAATGAGCAAAAAGAAACCAATCTGCGAAGACAGACCCGTACAGGCTGCTTATTCCAAATCATCTCAACCACAGCAATTCTGGTGATGGGTCTCTTGAGAAAATCCAAAATTTCCCACATCATCTCAGAATAAGCCTTTCTTTGAGACCCTGTAATAAAGAAATGATCTTTGCAGTCTATTTGGGTGAGAATTACATGAGACACCAAAGCGTTTTTTTTTTTTTTTTTTTTAAGGTAAATGCTTTCATCATCCCTTTCCGCGGATGGAATGAACAAGGAATAAATAGAAAAAAGGATGCATTTAGAATAATAGCAGCAAGTCTCAAGAAAACGGTCACGGCTTGCGTGATAACATTTAGAGAATGACATTTTCCTGTTTCCTGAGTTGCAGCAGAACACATTTTAAAAGTAACTTGGATCGAGTATGCTGTTCCTAATAGGCTCATATTGTTTTGGGTTTTTTTTGGCCGTAAAATTAAAAGGTGTTCGTCATTTAATTAGGAAAATAATGATTTGAAAGGTTTTTGCTTCAGAATCAGTGGATCTGTGCAATTCTTAATCAAATAGGAATCTCGCTAGTTTGTGTCGAATAGAGATCAAAAAGTTATTTGTTTTGTAAGGAACAATTGCCTAAGCAGAGCATAATAGCCTCATTTTCCAAGCGAACGTTTGTGAATTACGGCTTGTCTGCATTTCAGTTGCTTTTGTAACGCAAGCGCCTACATCCTGAGCAAAAATAACCGTCATCTAGAATAAAACATTAATCATATTAGTGCCAATAGCATAGTGTGTCCTCTCAAAGTTAAAAGAAGCGCAGCAGTATTAACACATTGCTGATTAATTAGTCGTGGAAATGTTTGTTGTTCTGCTGAAAAGAAAGACTCATTTGTAGGTGAAAAATTACTCTTGATAAACACACACTGTGTGTAATGCATTACTGGCAGCCATGACTCATTCATTCATCTCATACATTTAGTCTTCATTTGTTTATTTGGAGTTTAATGTTAAGCATTTGCTCACGATAAGTTTGTTTCTTGTAGAGTAATTGGGACGTTCCAAAATGCATTCACAGCTTCGCTTCCCCCAACCTTTTTACCTTTATAGATTCATTTTAATAAGATTTCTTTTTTTGTCAAGCTCTAAGAATTTCGCTGTTATGTTCATAAATGCTGAAATAAAATCGGGTAATGATTAATCCATTTCAGAGCTAAATGATGCATTTGAGGCCGAAACGTGTGACGCCTTCAGGAGCCTGAGGAAATATTATCGCTTGGACTTAACAAGCTTATCATTATGCTTTATTTTTCCTGGAGTGTGTAGTAGTGTGTACACTTTTTTTTTATTTTTTTTTAGTACTATTATTATTAAAGTGATTAGATTCAGAAAGCAGTCCTGCGCTTTCTCTGTCTGTATGAACGAAAGCCCGGCAGAGTATTTGTTATGCCGTCAGAGTTTGTAGCCGTGGAATCGAATTAGTATGAGGTTCCAGTCCTTGGCCTCTGCTTCT
Source organism: Notoglanidium macrostoma (assembly GCA_030068235.1). Lineage (NCBI taxonomy): Eukaryota > Metazoa > Chordata > Actinopteri > Siluriformes > Auchenoglanididae > Notoglanidium > Notoglanidium macrostoma. Next base: position 2,552,776 of record JAQQZR010000004.1, on the reverse strand, counting down.
CCACCGCTGATTTAATTCAGGACCATTTGTATCACCAGCAGTGGAAATAATCATATTCATCTCTTCCTGCCGAAAAGTCATCAAATGAATTAGAAGCAGCAGAACTAAACTAGGACTGCAGGCACTGGACTGAATAAATCGGTGGCTTCTTCACCGAATATAGAGGTATTTCAGAATGGCCGTGTGTGGCCATGCTGCAGGTAATAACACCCATTTAGGTTGCTTATCGTGAAAAGCAGAGCTGGTTCTCTGTTGAAAGGTGAGAGAGGAGACTGAGGCAATTAGAAAAGATTAAAAATTATAGTACAGGATGAGGAGGTATATATCTCCGTATGATGTATGAATTTGGATGGTTATGGTGCTGTCGATTTTCTGTCTGGCTCTCTCGCTGCTATATAAATAGTTTTTAATATCAGGCTTTATATATATATATATATATATATATATATATATATATATATATGTATATATCTATATATGTATATACAGGTGTGTGTCTGTATGTGTGTGTGTGTATGTATATGCGAATATGTA
>JAQQZR010000004.1:2537664-2550762 GCA_030068235.1 Notoglanidium macrostoma | reverse complement strand
CATAATTCAGTATATGCCATACGTGTTGCTTCATAGTTTTGATGTATTCAGAAATGTTTTACAACGTAGAAAGCAAACAAAAAAAAAAAAAAAAGAAAAACCTATGAAAAAGAGTAGGTGTGTCCAAAACTTTTGACTGGAAGTGTGTGTATGTATGTGTGTGTGTGTATGTATATGCGCATATGTACATGCAGATACATTCCTGTGGTCTTGTAGCCTCTGCCGGCTGGTGCAGGAGACAACAGGGTTGGGAGCCGTGCCACAGCCTCGTTATGGTGAGGCCCATGGCATTAACACATGCCATTTAGTCCATGAGGAGGTGTGGGCAGGTGTCAAGGAGGGAAGGACCACAAGGATGGTAGGTATGTGACAACACGGACAAGGTGGGAGGGTGTACTGAAGAGGAAGATCTTGATCTCTGGATCAAGTTCATGGTCCAAGCAGTGTGTGATGTCCTACCTAGCCTGGCAAATCTCCATGCCTGGGGCAAGACAGATTCTTGCAGATGCAGCATGTCCTCTGTGCCCAAGTAAAAGTTCACTTGAGCACATCCTCAGCAGCTGCTCAACAGCCCTGGGGGAAGGCTGCTACCGCTGGCAACACATCCAGGTGCTGAAGACTGTTGCAGAGGCCATCTCCAAAGCCATGGGCAACAGCAAGCATGTTTGAAGGCAGTGGAACATTGCCTTTCTCAGGGCTGGTGAGTAGCCTCGGTCACAGCCCAGATCAGCAGCCAGTCTTCTCACCTCTGCGTCAGACTGGGAGTTGTAAGTCAACTTGGGAAGACATCTTAAGCTCCTGGACCATGTAATGACAACTTCGTTCAGACGTAGACGACGTGCTATCTTCAGCCTTGTCAAACAGGTGCTGCTTATATTCCATGGCAGGACTGTAAAGAAGCAGCAAGTGAGTGGAAGCTCTCCAAGTACCAGGAACCTGTGGATCAGTGCTGGAGGAGAGGCTGCATGACGTGTTGTGAGCTTATTGAAGTGGGGTGTAGGAGCTTTGCTGGCCGCTCACTGTGCGAGGTCTTTGCATCACCAGGGCTGCAAAAAGGAAAGCCATCAAGTCCACACGGAGGCTGCAGAGAAGTCTCCAGATGGCTTTGGATTAGGAGGAGTGATCTGTGAGCCAATGCTGCTGGGGTTCACGCCAGGTACTGATCAACCTTGGCTGGGTTGCTTGAGTGAGGATGAATGATGTTGAAGGACCGGAAACACCCGATGACCTCAGGAAACATCAGTGATGTATCTTTGAATCAATGGTGTGGCAAATCCATGTGGAACCAGTAGCACCGAGCGTGCGTTAACGGTGCCAGGCTTAGTCACTGGATCGGCCCATATGGTTCTAGAAGTGCCACTGATGGCGTGCATCTTTGAATCATATCTTTGAATCATGTGAGTGTGTATGTCCTCATGTTCATCTCATCATCCTGGACAGGTTTGCTTCCAATACCTGAGATCACATTTACCAGAGGTGCTGGTGATTTATTCACCAAAGCATTCTGGAGAGGGCAATTAAGGCGTTCGGCAGTATTAATTGCGTCCTCAAGTTGTTCACACTATGCTATGGTGTGTGACCTGTGTCCATGCTACTCTGATGCTCCTTTCCTTCATTCTGGAGCTACTTCACAAGCCTAAATGTGACCCACTTTGGTCCACGGATATGGGTCAGATTAACGGCTTCGTTAAGAGCCCAACAGCCGTTTATTCCCTCAGTGTAGATCATGATTTAACCCAGTGTGAAAGGAAGAGGAGTAAAAAAAAACAAGAAGACAGCAAAACGGAAATCGAAATGGCGGTGCAAACGTAACGGAATTTCAGACCGTTCAGCATTTGGTGGGAAAAAAAAGTGGAAAAAAAATCCATTATGTTTGATGATATTGCCTCAGCTGCAGTACGTCGCTGCCAGAAACCAGGGAAATGATATTAGACGAGTTGTAATGCGATTTCTGTGATGTGCGAATATGAGATTCTAATGGATTTGAGAACACTGGAGCAAGTCTTTATCACCAGTATTTATTCCCCCTGGTTGCAAATGTAATTTGCTAAGTACAAGCCGGTCAGTCTTGATCCTGGTAGGAAAATGGAGGAAAAAAAAGAAAAAAAGAGGAGTAGTCAGCGAGAGTTTGGGTATAAGAGATAGTATAGGGGAGACCGGTGGAGATATCGGGCTTTGTGCCTGAAGCAGGTGGCACAAAAGAAGCAGAAATGCTCATGGGCTTGTGAATACGAGTGATGAGGAGTCAGCTTCCTTTTCAAACATGCCGCCTTTCTGAGCTCAGCTGAATGAGAGGATTTTTCTAATGATAGAAGCCTGAGGAAAGATCACAATTGTGTCCTGGTGCAGTATCTGTGTCTATACGGTGCTGCTGCTTTCTTATAGGCACGGCTGTGAAACACTATTACGCGATTTATGTTTAGCGGCCATTTAAAAATGAACAGCTGCAGGTGACATGCATGTTAACTTTTCAGTTTGAAACAAGTCAGTCGTCTTTTGAGCTTTATTTGTAAATTAATGAATTTAAAATTTCATAGAAATGGCGATGTTTATAAGTGAATTATATGTAACCTCACCAAATATGGTATTTACCATTTCTAAAGTCATAAAAATAAAGAAAAACATTGAATTAGAAGGTGCATCCTAACTTTTGACTGGTAGTGTATAACAGAATACATTTTAGTATTGCTTTAAATGGTGTAATCTCAGGTCTTAGAAGTGTTTGTGCTTAATGTGCTGTGAATTAAAAAAAAAATAAATAAATAAAATAAAATAAATGAAATTAAAATAAAATGACTTCACTGATAAATCAAACGATTCACTTTCATCATTTTAGCATTTCGCATCGAAGAATTAATGCCTCGGCAGTGAAATGGAATAGCTAAAATGTCAAAGGAATAAGAAAATGGTGAAAATGCAGTTGAAAAATTAAGAATTGTTAAAAAAATAAATCCTTTAGAGGGGTGGAAGAACGTTGGTGGGGTAATTAAAACATAGTCTGACCTATCAAATGTAATAACAAAATATCAAGTTTGCATAAAAGATGGCATTTTTTATTATTTTTTTTTAATTGCGCACTGGGACCAATTAAATGTATAATGATGAAAAATAAGTTTTTTCCCCATCCATGCCAGTCACTAAGAGCTTTTTCACTCGTGATGAGCGAGCGTGTTCGGAGACATCGCAGCTTCAGAATGCACTGCAGTCATCGTAATGAGGAGTATTAACAAGCTCAACTGTAACCCCAAACATTTATTTATTTAAAAACTAAAATCACAGGTTTCAGGGGCAGATCTGCTTCATAAGATGAGAAACACGTAAGACTGAAACCAGGCGTGTTGTCTTGGCAACGGTGGCACTCTTGGTGTGTACAGTGTTTAGAGATGACAGGCCATTCCTGCTGCTCCATTTCCTGCGGTTTATAATGTAGTGGTAAGGAGATTCCTGATAGTAGCGGACAACCCTGAAGTTGTTTCTTTGCTTAAAAAAACCCCAAAAATGAAGTAAACACTGTTGTTTTATATATATATATATATATATATATATATATATATATGTTCAGTATTTACAATCATGTAGTGATTTGTAGTATACAGATACTAAACCAAAGTGTGTCATAATGCTTTACAATATACATGTCAGTGTTGCTATGAACCGAAAGTTTTATGTCCGTGATTTATAGGGTTATACCTTATAAAGATTTATACCATAATATAATTTAATATTTGTTTATTTCAAGACCTTATGCCACGTCTGTTGTATAGTATTTACTGGTACTAGACCAAACCTTGCATCACAACGTTGGCGTTTGTGTGCTTATGAGCAGATAGTATAATTTGCTATGTAATCTGAGTCTAAGAAGTATATCTTATATAGTGTTATGCACATAACTGTAGCTGTTATGATTGCATGCGTAACACTTTATATAAATATAAAGCTTTATATAATTTTATATAAGCATGATCATATGATTATAATGTCAGGATCCTATAATATTTGTTTCTAGACAGTGATATGGTGTATGGAATATTGATACCCGACCACAACCTGTGCATTATAACCCAATGTATTATGTATCGGGTAAATAAAATTAGGATGCTGTATGATTATTATTGATAGTGGTTAGCATGTAATACTAGCTACGTATTAGCTTTTATACAGGATTATATGACAGGTGTTATGTTATAAACTTTTTCGTAGAAATTAAAAACTACCCCAATTTACTTCTCTTTTCTTTAGCTTTCGGCAGTCCAAGAACAAGATAGCACCGAAAGCTCTTTCTCGTTTTAGATCAGATTTTTGTGTGTTTTCGTAGCATTACAGCTGTGTTGCTTCCGCCTACTGTGACGTCACGTGTATTCCTGCTATTGTACGTTATTGCGTCCTGTGCTCTCGAAGTAACGCAATAAAAATACAGCTGTGAAAAACTAAGAGATGAAACCATCGGATTGCATCCTCATAAATTAGTATTGTGTTTTATTGACCATTACATGCCTAATGAGTGTCACTGACCTTATGAACAGATATTATAACATGGTAACTAAAAGGGGGTTTGATTGTTGTATGTTGTATGATCATGATTTATGAAGTGTTGTATGTAGCTAACGACTTTAGTTACGTACAACTATGTAACCTGTGTAAAAGCTTATTCAGCCTGTTTAAGCGTTTGTACAGGCTTATTATGAACGTCGTGACACTTCATTCAAGCTCTTTTAACAACATGAGAAGCTGAACAGCTTTAAATCAGTTCTTACCGGCTTTGCACACTTCAGGAAGTGATTTTCACCCTTTCTTATTTGCAGATTTGCTCCAGGTTCTTCATATTAGTTGAATGTTGTTTGTTGACTTCAATTTTCAAACATTACCCACAGATTCTCAGTAGGATTCAGATCTGCTCTTTGGCTTTGTCGCTGTAGAACATGTACCTTTTTGCTTTGCCCTTGTCCTGCTGAAAGGTGAGGTTTCTACCAAGCTTTGAAGCAGGTTTTCTTGTCATTGTCCCCCTGTATTTTGCTCGATGCATTCTCTTATCAATTTTGGAAAGGAGCCCAGGTTCTGAGGATGAAGAGAGTCGTAAAAGCACGATGCTGCCACCACCGCATTTCACTGTAGGGATTGCTGGTGATTGAGGTATGGCCATACAAAGTGCTTTGAAACTTGTCTCTAATAAATATCTCGATCTTTGTCTTATTGAACCAAAAAAAAAAACTCGTGTTCTAACTGGGTTCCTCGTGTGCTTTCATATGGCTCTTGTGACCATTGGCCTCACTCTGGCTCGTATTTTGAAGGAAGGCCTGGTCTATGTAGTGGCATGATGCAACAGCTTCTTCCTCAATACTGGTCCAACGGCGCTTACCAGGATGTCCAACCTCTTTTATTAATATTATTTTTAAGTTATAAAAATGTATAATTTTATCTCTAGCTTCCTTACAATGCTCCTCAGTCTTAATTTTCCTCCATTTTCTTCTTAATACTGGCACTTTTCAGTGTCAGCTCAGCTGAGGTTTTATACAGGAAATAGAGAAAACTGGAGCTGTTTTAATATTTCTGCAGAGATAAGCCAGTTATGTCCTTCTTAAGACAATATCTTCCATCTCAAGCTTCAGAAACCTGGGCAGTTGAAATACTTGCTGACCCGGTAATCACATTTTGAAAATTTACCGTAAGAGAACATGAATTTGCAATAAAAATACAGACGGCAAGAAAAGAATACGTGTATGTATAATTTGTTATTCAGACAAATCTGATAAACTCCAGCCGGATTGAAAACCTTCGCGGTCTATATGTCATGTTCTATGTATCCGATTACGACTCTCGAGCCATCGGGACTTTAAGAAGCTCGTACATCAGCTAAACAAATAGGACTAGTGTTAATGCTTCATGGATGACGTCTGAAATCTTTCAACAGAAAAAAATGATCATTCCCATGGTAAGGAGAAGAAAAATTGTCACCCATTAGAGAAACCCATAATGATAATTTAGTGTTCTTCTGCTCCTTCATCTAAAGACAGGTTTTGGCATTTACCTTCTATAAAGTCTGTCTCGTTGCTTTATAAAAGATGTATACTGTGCTTATGAATGTTTCATGAAGTAATTTTAAGTGAGTATATTACAGAATGTATTGGTTAGATAAGACTTTAAGATGGAAAGCTTTACCACTGCCGTTCCTGCTCACTCAGACAGACTCTAATCAGTTCACGACTCGGATCACATTCAGAACGCGCCGTTACTTCCTCCTTGCACGCATTAAGATTTCATCCTCACTTCAGGTGAGGACGTCATCTCGGCTTACGGTATGTTCTCGCGACCACGTCCTCTTCGCTAATCCGGAGCGAACCGTATAAAAGGACAAAGGCTGATTGCCGAGCCCGAAGCGCCAGAGCCTGGAGGCCATCTTCATTTCAGGGTTTTCAGCGACCAGCATGAGCACACCGCTAGATTTATTTATGGCTGCTGATCTTGTTGTCGTCATTCACTTTCACACATGCTAATGTGAAGTTTAGCACCGCAACCGCCTCACATTTCGCCGATGCATTTTCACCTTTTGGGGCGATGGAGATGTTTCTTGGCAACGGTGAATGCTTCTGATTAACAGTTTGAGACACTGGCAGCATAGAAGCGCTCACCTAATAGGTTGCTTTTCATACTGCACTTGAGTTTTTAACACACACACACACACACACACACACACTTCCACTTTTTCAGAAAGACCATTGTCTCTATCTGGGGGCCAAGCACCATGAGGAATTCTCCCCCACCGCCGGCTTATTTTACCACGGCTTTCCTTTCACATTCAATCAGCCGACAACGTACCTCGAACCAATTTCAATTTACTACCTGGCTGAGGCGATGGAGCCGCTCGTGGTAAAATTAGGGTGTAAATGGCTGCCAGGGGATAGAGACAGTGCAGCTTAGAGAGAGGAGGGGGGTGAATAGAGGGCTTCTTCAGTCAGATCTTTCTGTGAATGGCTTTTTTTCTGAATGCTCTGACACCAGGAGCTGTCTTCTTGGATGTCTGATCCGTCTGATGTCACATGAAATTGTGGGTGGTCTTCACATTGAACATGCAGTTGAACGCAGTGTTTGCGTTCTAATAATCTCAACCGTGAGTCACTTCGGATCAAAAGCACCAGCCGAATGATCAAATATAACAAATAATTGAGTAGTTTCAGACATGTCATTTTAAAGCTTTTCGACTTTTATGTCTTAGCCTTTGTCCTGGTCACCGCTCCTTTATTCTGCCGCTTTTATTCCCAAATTACAGCTGGAGATTTGCTTTGTCCCCATGCCTTTTTTATATAGAAGTTTTAAAGCGCTCGTATTTTTTTGCACAAACATCCTCTCCTCTTGCTCTTCCTCTCGGTGACGGGCATGGGGAGGGGTTGTTAAGTTCACTCTTTCAGGCTCAGGAGGCTCAGCATGGTCAATACTCAGCTGAGTCATTCTCCGCATTATCATTTATGGCCTTTACCCCGTGGTGGGGAGGATAAGGAGGAGGGGGAGTTTAGAGGAAGAGACATAAAGAGAAAAGTACCACATTTATCCATCTGTCTGTCCCTCAGTAAACAGTGTGGTTGGTCGATAATTGAACAAGCCCACGAGGCTGTCCGCTGGCATTAAGGATGCCCACTAACACTAACAGCAAAGCAGTTTTCCTGAATTTGCTAGTAGCCTGTAGAAGGCTGATGGGCAACAAGGGGAATGAGGACACAGGAGTCAGCGGCAAGAGTGACGCGGTCTTTTATCGATCGTTTTTATTAATTACCCCGCAGCATTTACTTTAGCAAACAAAAATTATGGGATGGTGTGGGGAAAGGAACGCATAGCACATGCGACGATCCCAAAAAGAGTGCGCCCTAGCAAAGTGGGATAGCTGGTTCTTCTTAATTAAGATATGCTTAACATTAGCTCCGAGGAATTCTGAGGAAAAGTAAAGAAAGCTGAGTGTCCGCTTGGAGATCGGGACGCTATTTTAGAGCTGTGTGTTTCACAAGAAACATGAAAAGCTTTTTAGCATCTGAGTGTATCCCAGGGCTCTGTTTTTCTTCTTTTCTTCTTCAGCCTTTGTAAAACCTCCACCCTCCATGTCCATCCTCTTTAGAGTCCCTGATGTCACTATTTTTACAATATCCCTATTAGAATTATTTTAATGCTTTCCATACGTACGATTTACTCACCATGTTGCCGTGGCGATCAGGCCGTCTTCATGTCAGCCGAATGAAGTCAGGATCGTTGTAGAGCGCCTGGAGAGGAGTTGGTCAGGTAGAAATTGTCAGAGTTGTCAAAACTAATCAGAGTTGAAAACTTTCCCAAATGACTACAGATGATTTCAAACTGCGGCCTAATTAGGTCTAAATTATATCAATCAGCACAAGGTTATTTGTCTCCAGACGTAAAAGATTAAGCAGTTCCGATTTGCTGGACAAGATTAAAAAAAAAAAAATCATCCGGAGTAAATGTAAAGGAGTTTCAACCTTGAGAAAAACTTCACAGCGAGATCTGTGGTGGTTCTTTAAAAGACGAAATGGAGTATTTTACGTATAATGACATCTGCAGTGAATACAATTCTGAAGTTAAGTCGTCTTTCACATTTATTAGACTGTTCCGTTAGTTAGTTAGTTAGTTAGTTAAGCGGCTTATGGTTTGTTTTTTCTTCTATACGACTAGTTTTTCACTCATCATCTTTTTATTTTTTTTTTTACTTTTTAACCATGGGAGGACCCTGATTGAATCTCAGATTGGTGGTGATTTCATATATTGATGAAAGGAACTGCTAGTACATTAAAAGACTGGAACAAAAAATGGTAGATAAGGAATTATATTAATGTAGGAGCAGCTGCACTAGCTGGTTTACATCTACAGGAAATGAGCTCGAACGTACAGACCTCCTGAGTGGCCCATTCGCTATTTACACAACTACTCTTCCTCGCCTGATTGTAATGTCCAAGCAAAGTGGCAAACTGTAACTGGGAAGTCGAGGTCTGACAAGCGAGTGCAGCGTTCATTAGTGAGAAATCAGGAATGGACCTCTGCCACTTTCTGACCTAAATCAGCACTTAATGAGGCTTATTACCGTTGTTATTATTATTATCATTGTTGTTGAGAGGGGTTGAATGAATCCTCCTGCTGCATCTGTCAGTCAACTCCCATTTAACTTCACAATCAGCCGCCTCTTCTGGACCCCACTCTGATTTGAGGTACTTAAGGTCCTGTTAGGGTTTTGTCACTGTGTTGGCAGCAGGCTTGCTCTCTATTTATGTTCAGGCCCAGATAACAGTGCAACATTCTGAGTGCTGAGACTTCTGCTGATTAACGACCGTGGGTTTTTTTTGGGGGGGAGGTTTAAGCTTCTCGGTGTTTATCAAGCTGGACATTAGTCATAGCAGTTTTCCTTTTTCACTGACAAATATCAGCCCAGTGTGTTAGTTTCACAGGCCATAAAATAAAACTCAAAAATGTATTTACATTTCCAAAATACTTTCACTGTAATTCTAACAGCATCTGTTTGTCAGGTGTTGACAGATTTGTGATCGCAAGCATAAGAATATAAAGAAGGAAATTGCAGTATTGGTGTCCTGAAGCCATTTTTATTTCCTTCTAAACCAGAACTAGTCACGAAACTAGCGACTGAACAAGTGTGCGAATGTTTCAGCTGCACTGTACGGACAAAAGTTTTGACACACCTCTTAATTATGGACTTCAGGTGTTTCAATCCGACCCATTGCCACAGGTGTATAAAATCAAGCACCTCGCCATGCAGTCTCCATTTACAAACATTCGTGAACCAAAACGGGTCCTTCTGACGAACTCGGTGACTCGAAGCGTGGTACTGTGATAGGATGCCACCTTTGCAGTAAGACGGTTCGTGAAATTTCATCCCTGCTGTACGTGGTATTATTGGCAAGTGGAACAACTGTAACTCGGCCACGAAGCGGAAGACCTCGTAGTCACCGAGCGGGTCAACGACTGCTAAGGTCCATGCTGCGTAACGATCGCCAACATTCTGCTGATTCCATAGCTGAAGAGTTCCAAACTTACACTGGCATTAACGTAGGCCCAAAAACTGTGCGTCGGGAGCTTCATGGAACGGGTTTCCACGGGCCGAGCTGCTGCATGCGAGCCTCACATCACCAAGACTAATGCCAAGCGTCAGATGGAGTGGTGTAAAGCACCGCCACTGGACTGTAGAGCAGTGGAAACATGTTCTATGGAGTGTTTGGCAGTCAGATGGGTGAGTCTGGGTTTGGCGGATGCCGGGAGAACGTTACGTACGTGAGTTTGGGCCCCTTACTTCCAGTGAAGGGCAATCTTAATGCTTCAGCATTCCAAGCCATTTGGGACAACGCTATGCTTCCAACTTTGTGGACACATTTTGTGGAAGGGCCTTTTCTATTCCAGCATGACCTCACAGAGCCCTGACCTCAACCCCGTCGAACACCTTTGGGATGAACTGGAACGGAGATTGCGAGCCAGGCCTTCATCAGTGCCGGACCTCATCAATGCACTACAGAGTGAATGGGCGCAAATTCCCACAGAAACACTCCAGAATCTTGTGGAAAGCCTTCCTAGAAGAGTGGAAGCTGTTATAGCTGCAAAGTGGGGACCAACTGCATATTAAAGTCTATGTATATGAATGCAATGTCATTAAAGTCCTTGTTGGTGTAACGATCAGGCGTTCCAATACTTCTGCCCCTATAGTTCAGCTACTAGAGGCCGAGTCAACACCGTTTCTGTGAATGAATTTGCATTAATGTTGTATCAAAATTGCAGTGCCATAATTTAATGACGAAATAGAATAAAAGTGAAAACTTAATTGTGACAAAGCTTTTATAAAAGCTTCTTTGTCCTTAAGAATGTTCTCCCCTGCCTGCAATCAGCCATCAGTACAGGTTTTATAACTGTTAGCCGCTCTTAGACTATTCTGGATTATTAACATAATTATCACGCATCACCTTTTTTTTTTTTTTTTTTTTTTGGTTAAATAAAGGCTTCTCTGTAATTGTTCAGCTAGGAAATACTTTTAGTCTTAAAGTTTTATTTTGGTGTTGATGGTCCCAGGTTTTGAGCCTGCAGTTGTGTGTATAGAGCGCTTCCTGCTCCTGTTTATAGAAGTTTGTGTTTCTAATAGGTAAAGGACTAAATTAGGTCCTTTAAATATGTACTTTTTCTCCAAACACTTGCCTTTCTTCTTCCTCCTGGTCTTTATTAGGGGTCCAAGCATATAGTACTGGAGCCCTGTATTATTGAACCCTGATGAATAGTACTCTGTCCTGCTGTCCAATGGTGGGGCTAAAGTTCAGGATTTTGGTCTAGGCATCTCGGTGCCAAACTGTCAGTCACATTTTTATGTTGACTTGATTTCTCAAAACAAAAAAACCTGGCCGATATTGGCCAATCAGCTTCCAGCAGCATTTGACAGAGTTGCCATTGAACTATCATCACAATACATAAAAAGTAGGTTTAGCTAGGGACCTGCTGGTACCGGATGCAGTCTCACTTAAAATGGCCACCGGGGGGCGCAGTTTGTGTTTTTGAACCCAGAATTAGATGTGTTGCATCGTTCTGTTCGTTTGTAACTGGTTTTATAATCACTGAGTGATTGATTTTAAAAGCATGGATTCCAGCAGGCATTTCACAGAATTAGTGCTGCGCTACAGACAGAATAAGTATGTTCATCTGCGGTCCCTTGATCGTACCCCGCAAATTGCCGCTTGCAGCTATATGTTTATTTTATTGAAGTTTAATTTTATTTATGTTGAGAATTTTCAAAGTGGCCTTGACTGTCAGGAGGTTCTTTATTATATTATAACGCGCCTTCCTCAATCACTAAACTAATTGTTGAGAGCTACGACACGTTATACAGTTACCTATAACCTAATAATATTATGTAGTGAGTGTAAGCTCTGAGAAAACGCAGGAGAAGGCAAGGAGAGATGCCATGAGTTAAAATGCGAGCGAATGCCGTGGTGAGAGAAGAGGAAGGCGAGTCTGGGAGTGTAATTTGTCACCACATGGCCAATCTCATTTCCTGTTGACTCCAGGATTCTTAGTCTCTTATTTTCTCAATGTGATAGATTCTACTGGTGTTAATTGTGCTGGAACACACACTCACTCGCGCGCACACACACACACACGAATGCATGTACGGATCTTCCCTGTGTGTTCTAGTCCAGACAGAACTTCCACTCCATCTCCGCTTATGTCTGAATTTGTTTCTTTTCCACGTTTTTTTAAAAAATCTGTTTTATTATTAAAGTCATTCAGCTCGTTCTCATCTCACCTGATTTCACACAGCTGTAAGGGTGAGTGCTAGCAGGATGGATAGTAGCGCTTCCTGTGATGAGCTGCGTAGCCTGAGGACACGCAGTCAGTTCACTGTTCCTCTCCGATTATATCACAGTAATGCACTGTGAGGTTGCTTAGAGATTGTTAGCCATACACTATAGCAACTTTATAAATAAAACAAACAAATAACCCCAAGTTCTCAAATCATACAAGTAAATGAACACGCAAAGAAATGAAATAAATAAATAAAAATAATTCCACAAATATAACACTAAATTGATTCTGTACAAACAAATAAATAAGCAGGAAAGCAAACAAGCAAAGATCTGAATTCCATACAAATAGATAAACAAACAAATCCCACATCCCAGACATGGCTCATAAGTATGAGTAAATACACCGATGATTAAATTAAGTAAATAGGAAAGTAAATGCATAAATAAATCCCGTAGAAGTAAATCCCAAATAAATAAATAAATAAATAAGCAGAGGAAGTAACTCCACACATAATTAAATAAGTACATAAATAAGCAAATAAATCCACAAATAAATAAAACAAGAATTAACTATATTTATAAATGAATAAATACTGTGTGAATGAATGAAATAAATAAATAAATAAATGCCAACTGCATAGATAAACAAACAAATTAATGTCAGCCATATTTGCTCCAATACCTAAATAAATTAATCTGTACAAATAAACAAGCAAACAAATTCCCGATCGATGGATAGATAGCCCACACACACACACACACACACACACACACACACACACACACACACACACACACACACACACACACACACACA
>JAQQZR010000004.1:2518657-2535082 GCA_030068235.1 Notoglanidium macrostoma | reverse complement strand
GTGTCCAGCTGTTCCTGATGTGTTCCTGTGTTAGTTGTGGAGCTGAGGTTCAGGAGCAGCTGGGTGAGGGGACTCTTTCTCTCTCTCTCTCTCTCTCTCTCTCTCTCTCTCTCTCTCTCTTTCTTTCTTTCTCGCTCTCTTTCTTTCTCACATTTTTCCTTTTCTTTCTTTCTTTCTCTCTCACAGTTTCTCCTTCTCTCTTCCTTTCTTTACTATAGAGAAGCTATAGAATGTTGTTGTAATTAAGAAGTGCTCACACTGAGCTTTTCCTTCACTGCTTTCTCGCTGTTGCTTGGTGCACATGTGAAAAAGAACACACAACCCAGAATAGCTTCCCCCCCCTCCACCAGCCACCAGCATGCACTCACAGTGTTGTACTGTTACATTCCCCGTCTCTCTGCCTCCTATTCTCTTAGTAGCAAAGATCCATTTAACACAATTGTGCGAGGTTTTTTTTTCTTTTTCTTTTTTGTGTTGTTCAGTCGTTCCTCCCCAACGCTATAGAAACCGTAGAAGATGCTGGATCGTGAGCTGAAGTCTAAAGCTCGGAGCTTTCAGTCACATCACATGAGCGTCAGTGTCAATCCCCACGACTCACCCCTACACTCTGAACACCTCCATACTGCAGTGTGTCTGTCAGATCCATAAACAACAGCCTGAGGTCTGCTCATCTCCTCACACACACACACACACACACACACACACACACACACACACACACACACAGCAGGAAGGAGAGAGCTGGTAGCGGCCGTCCCGGTGGCTTGAGGGAGAGCGCTTATCTCTTATTATTGATGATCCGGTCAGAGACTTCTTTTTCGCTCCTCCCTCTCTCTTTTCTTCCCTCCTCCACCTATTCACTAATGCATACACATATTTATGCTGAATGTATGGTTTGATTGTGGAGCGTGTAATTGGTTTGTGGGTGGAGGAGGAGGAGCGTGAAAGTGGCTTTGTGCGCCGGTGTGTTTTTATGCAAAACACACAGAGTGGCGGCCGTAATCCAGCTCAGGCCCTGGGCTCACACATCTGTTTTCTAATGACAGTTAATTAGACGCTGTCGAGCGCAATCAGAAGCACGCACCACTAATAAACCGCTACCCCGTGTGTGTGTGTGTGTGTGTGTGTGTGTGTGTGTGTGTGTGTTAGAAGTGCTGCTTGATTAAGAGAACGCACGTCATGGAGAGGAGTTGGAGTGTTTTTGCTGCTTCAGGGTTTAGTTTGGTGATGAGCAGCACACGTGCAGCAGGACTCCTCTTACTGCCCTTCCTGTCAGAGTCTCACCCGCAGTGCCGCCCCTTTATTCTCAACTTTTCACTTAAACCTCGAGGAAATTCCAAAAGTATCATTGTTTTCAAATCAATCCACAATTATTATAATGGAAAAATCATTCTAATAATTTAATTGCTATTTTTTTTTATTATATATATATATATATTTAAATTATTAAATAAACTGTAAAATAATTATTATATTCACAGTGTTTGAAAATCAGTCTTTTCTCTTGCTTATTTTTACTTCTTTCTCTTTTCTTTGTCTTTCCTGCCTTCTTTTTTCCTCTCTTTCTCTACATATCTCTCCGTCTTATTCTTCTTTCTTTCTTCTCATTCCTTCCTGTTTTTGGACCTCCATGATGTCCCTCTTTTAGTGTCATTTTTTTCCCTTTCTCCTTCACTCTTTTTATGACCCTTTCTTTCTTTCTTGCTTGCTTTCTTGTGATTCTTTCTTTCTTTCTTTCTTTCTTTCTTGTCATTCGATCTTTCTTTCTTGTCATTCTTTCTTTTATCTTTTCCTTTCTTGTCTTTCTTGTCTTTCTTTCTTTCCTCTTCTAATCTTCCTTTTCATTTTCTTCATTGTCTTTCTTTCCCGTTCTCTCTCCCTTTGACCTCCATGCCAGCACAGGTCGAGCTCTTCAGGAACTCTAGGCCATTTTCTTCGCCGTTATTTCTCCAAATTTATCTTTGTCTTTTCCTCTAATTCTTTCTGTATTTCTCTCCTTTCCCCCTTTCTATTTTTTTCTCCCATTCTGCCCTTTCTTTCCTTATTTCTCATTCTCTATTTCATTCCCCTTTCTTCCTCTCACTTTATCTCTTTTAGTTTATAGCAAGCTCTGAGCATTTCTTTCAGGCGATGCGAATCGAGTTCTAGACCTTCTGCTTCGTCATCCTTCCTCCAGCCCGGCGGTAAAAGCAGAGGGCTCGGGATGGGACCGGCTCTGACCCGGCACTACGTGGAACACTCGCATCAGTGCACTCAGTAAACACATAACGCCTAGCTATAAGTAGGTGTAAAATCTAAAACTGGCAACTGTTCATATGCCACCATCGGGGAAAGACGGGCGTTTTGTTTATCCGTCACACCAAGTCCCTCTTCTGCCCCGTGTGTCTCAAGCTCATTAACTGCCGGACAAATGAAGATTGCCTCTTGACGAACGATCACGGGTGCCATTTGGTCCCCATCGCAGCACAGCAATTCTGTTTCAGCAGGAGGTACGCCTCTGAACTCGCCCATAATTACATGTCGTAATCCCCTTATTACCTCTGAGTTATGCATCGGCTCGTACTATGTAACCATTGTCCGTTCTGTGGAGAGGGGTGGGAATGGGAATGGGAATGGGGATGCAGCTTTATTTTTTGTAGGATCAATTTAAATCTTAAATCCGGAGTGAAAGACGACCTGGTTAAGGAGGCAGCCGATTTGCATCTGGTCGCTGAGGAGGTCCCACCCCCAACCCCTTTTAATTCCATAAGCAGATTTGAGCGCTACTTAATTAAGATTTCACAGACAGGGACGGCCCACACCGCCGCCGACGTGGAGGCGGTGTTGCCGTGGTGTCGCCGTGGAGACTGAGCTCGGGGTCTGGCTGTGTAAGCCCCCCTGGAATAGGTTATTTTGTTTTGTTTCGTTTCCAAGCAAAAGAATACCTTACTTTGACTCGCCAAATGGACCGCGGTGCTTTTCTTTCCTGCTGAAGCTGGCAGTGTTTGTGCGGTGAAACGGTATAGCTGTGACGAAAAAGACATGATCATCAGAACCGTTTATGTCCGCTAGATGTGACGAAAGGTCTAACTGTCTACTGTTATTTATTCAGTCACTCTGGACGTTTTACTCGTCTAGTGTATCATATCCTATATCATGAGGCGTCTTCATGTAGTATAGTTTTGCCATAACAAATGCCTCTGATTGATACCGAATGTTATCGATCTATATTTAGCTCCACTCGCCAATACAGCACTCGATTATGTAATTAGCTGCGCTTACATTTATTTCATGGTTAATTGCGCAGCCTCAGTCATGACCGTATTGGACGCTAATAGACGAGCGCGTGTCATGTCTTATACATTTGGACAGGTTTTCTGTCCGCTCTGCCTCCCACTGTCGTGTAACTGTCATGTATCTGTGAGAGGTAAGGCTTCCTGCTTAGTGAGTGATTTACTTTCAGTCTTTTTCTTCTGCTTCTTCCTTCTGATATGTCAGGGAACGCTCAGGCTGAGCCTTCAGACACACGTCAGCACGGGCAAGACTGGGTTCTGCAACACCTACACTTAATACACTTAGCCTGTAACATTCACATGCAGGAGTGTATTACACATGTAACATCATGCAAGTCATGTAATGCAAGAGAATAATGAAGTCAAAGTTTTTACGACTCTTTTGGGAATGATTATTTTTATTATTATTGTTATTTATTAATGGATTTGTTTATTCATTGGTTATCGTGGAGGAGACGTGCTTTTCAGACAACATCCTGGGAAAAACATACGTATAAACGAATATAAAGGAAAAAGGAGTAACGCCAGCAGAAATCTCCTCATTTCAAATTCTTGGACATGGATGTGAATGCTCGTGCTTGAAATCATGTACGGTTAGCTACAGAAGTATTGGCACCTGTAATAGAGCTGAAATCTGGAAAAGGGCCTCGGTTAGGTAGCGTCATGTCAGATATTTCTTTTTTTGAAGTAAATTTATTCGAAGAGAAAAAAATCTAAAAATGTGTTGCGTGCGAGAATTATTAGCACCCCTGGACGTTCTTATGTATGAAGAATGCTTTTTGTTTATTCACCCGTGCGTTCAGGTACTCTTCAGTGGTCGTCCGTATTTGTCACGGAGACCTAAATGCGAGGTGGCACACGAGGGCAGGTTCCCTCAGTCATTCATCACCATTGCGAAGATTGCAGAACGCACAAATAAAGTGATGAAAAAGGTCGAGAGTAGACCAGGTTAATGTCATCACGGTGCCAAAGTGAACTCCTGGTAGAAGTGAGATGATGGAAAAACCTCTCCACGCTCATTTCTATACCACACTGTTTGCTCCTGCTTGTGTCTAATTGCTCCTCGGTGCTTGCGGAACCAGCATACGTCCTTGTTGCTATTGGATACTGAGCGCCGGCTGCATTAATCCTGCGATTGTTCTTATTATTCTGTGGAGAAACTTTCCTTCTTTTTTTTTTTCCACTTCTTGACAACATGCTTGATGGCTTCCTCGTCATATTTTGTTCAGCGCTCCCCTCCGCCAGCGTCTCTCTCAGCGGCAGCGGCAGCAGCGCCCGCTCGTCTCCAGTCAGATCGGGCTGAGCGGAATTTGATTAGCCTGAGAAAGCCGACAGGCCTCTGAGGCAGCCATCGCCTCGTATTTACCTCCTAATGCAAGTGATCAGGAAGATTTATGTGAGCAAAATCAGAACCGAGAAGCAACGGAAGGGATCAGGGAGAAACGCAGGGAGAGAGGAACGCTGAGAGAGCAGGATGCACACACACCATATGGGATGAGTAATATGGCGGAGGGCATTCACGCCAAGGACTTGATGAATTGATAATGGAGTTGGTTTTTTTTTGGCCTAAACGGTGGCAGTGTTCAGAGACACTGGCGACTGGCTGAGACACCCCTCAGGGGGTTTGATCAGTATAATAAGGATTTCACTGTTGCATTTTCTAAAAGCTATCATCATAATAATTATCATAAGGTATCATGGTTTCTCCAATTAGTAAGTCCTAAGACACCATAGTTAACGATTTAAATGTTTCCAAATGGTGATAACTCGCTGAAGAAATGTAAATGAACTGAATAATAAGGCTCAGTAATAGGTTGCGTAGTTTGGATAACCTGGGATCGAGTATTGCTCTAGAAACCTAGCTTCAGTAAGGGCTCCGTGAAGCATTTAGAGACTTTATCGTGTATGATAACAAAGATGAGACGTCGATAAGGTCGGCGGTATCGATGGTGACGGAGAGCCGAAGAGTCATCATCTGAGTGGTAGATAAAATGAAGGCATTGAGTCATAGTGATGGAGAAGCTCCGACGATGTATAAAGACGTGGCGTACTGATGGAAGCGGTCTGAGGTAGCGGCGTTTCTGTGTACGGGAACCGTCAGCCAGTAACACTGTGACCAGTTACTGCTGTAGAGCAAGACACGCCCCTGGGGGCGGGACGTATATTTTAGAAGGTATTTGATTGGGTGAATGCAAGGTGAGTATCATCATTTAAGGTCCACCGTTTCCCCGATTTACTGATTCATTTCCTCAACTGTTTGGTCCCTTATTTAGTTACATCTTCGCCACTTCATTCCCTAGTTTTAATCAAATTCTGGCAATGTTTTACTTTCTTTCTTTTTTTTCTTTTGTCATGTGCAGGGCTTCAAACCTAAACTTTTTTTCCTTTTCTTTTTTCTTTTAGCTATACTGTCCTAACATTAAGACACCGATACTTAAAAAGGCACAGATTTTGATTTCAGGGCCACTTTAATGGACATCACTGAAGCGAAGTCCCCACTTCTGCCCAACTGCAGCTCACCTCATCATAACAAAATAGCTTGGAGTTTGTGAGCAGATGGACAGTCGCACTTATTGATCGTTTTACTGGTTCCTTTTTTTTTTTTTTATCTCCATTATTGGAGCACTTATAATGTGCCAATTTACGCAAACCCATCTGCGCTGATCTCTCATTCGATGAGCGTATTAAGAAGGAGACAGAGATGGCGCGAGAGCTTGTTTACGTGCTCGATAATGGCCAGCGTTGATTATGGGCAGAATTGCGTTTTAGGAAGAGTTTTCCTCTTAATGGCTGAACTAAATGAGCCAAGTTTTAAGTCTAGCTCTTTTCGTGCACCGAGAAATCTCAGCATCCTCGACTGGCTGAGCTAATTGACTGGAGCATTGCTGGAAGAAGCGGTTTAAGGTATAAGCCTGTATGTGTATATGGTGATCAATCAGCACTCCTGGCTGATCTATAGCCACTGTCAGTCGGTGTGGGACGGCCCATTCCCTCAACTTCCCTCCATCCACTTACATGCTCATTCCATGTGCTTCACTAGGGACGTGCCAAAATGTAAAAGAAAACAGAAATCCGGCTGCATTGATATCTGAATGCCCAGCAGCTCTCCACCCCATCGTGTGCGAGCGTTATTGACGAATCCCTGGCACTGGACCGGTGCTTGTTTCCTGCCTTTCCCTTAGATAAACCTTCTCTGTTTAACAGCGACTCGTGCTGAAATTAGCGACGTGTTCGTCCATGTCGTCCAACACTGTCTCGAATATTCATCCATACCCCTGACGCCGAGCTGTTTCAGTCACTACATGAAGCGTTTCTGACATTATGCCATAAATCAATCATCATCACTCAGTCCGTCACATTTTACTTGACGGCCAGTTTGGCTTCAGCTTTTACAGATGTGACAGATGCTCGCTCATACAGAAGCTTGGTCTGGAAACCCAGCCATGCATTAGCGCTTTCTGGCTTCGTGTTTTATACCGGCTCTGAAATCGAAATTGGTGTTTCAGAGCTTGGGCGCCAGTTCAATAGTACGGTCATACGACTCTGTAGAAGTCATGTTTCCATGTGGCCCACCCCCTGGGGTGTGTCTTGCTCTACAATAGCACTTCAATTAGCAGCCAACCTGGTTGATGGTGTGCTCACCTCTTCATGCACACTGTTCCATTTTCCAACCATCGCTTGATTGGGCGGAAAAAAAAATGGCTGGAGTCCTTCATTAGGAATAGAGTGGTAATTTGTGCGACTTGGCGATACGTAAGGCGTTTTATCACCTTCAGCATCAGCACCGCTTCATCAGTAAAAGTCAGCGCTCTCATTCTATTTACAATTCAGACGTCACATTTCTCCCTGCATATGCATATGATACTCAACGCTGTCTCAGACATGTACGACGTGTCAGAAGTACTTTAAACATACTGAACGCTGATTCTGTCTTGTTATAGGGTGTTACTCTGTCTCCGTCTCTCTACAGGTTCATTCAGGAGATGGAGTTGAGCATGGGTCAGGGGAAGCAGTGCCAGCTCCGCACCTTCCTCACCTACTACATCAAGGAGCTGTTTCTGAACCAAGTGCGCACCGAGACCAATAAAGAAATCGAGACGGTCACTAAAGTGGCCGATCCTCTCAAGATCCTGGCCAGCGCTGACACCATGAAGAACCTAGGCGTCCAGAGACCTCTTCTACAGGTAGCGTTCCCGATTTTTAACCATTTTGCTCTTTTTTTTTTTTTCTTTCTCTTTTTGTGTACTCGCTGTCTTGGTGTCCAATTCAGACCACAAAAACTTTGGCCTGTGATCAAAAACGTCATATTGAACATCTTGTAAAATGCATTAAAAAAAAAAGAAGAAACAAGCACTTACACAAACGTTCCAGGATATCCGGTCAGGTCCATAAGTATGTGGACACCAAGGGTGATTTTCATGGTTTTGCCTCTATACACCACCAGAACGGATTTGAAACGGAGATGCGACTGAAGTGTAGACTCTCGGCATTAATTCAAGACATTTCACGGAAATATCACCTTAACCGTTTAGGAATCGCAGCCAGTTTGTCCTCCATTCTCACAGGATCAAAAGTGATAGGACAATTCAATGGTAAGCAGTTTCATGCCTGTTTCTTTGGTATTTCTTGACCAATTAATGAGATGAAAGGTCCGGAGTTGATTCCAAGTGTGACTTTGCATGGAAAGCGGTTCTCTATACGCGGTCCGAAGAGGTGTTGACGCATGTGAAGGAGCCCATCATTAGGATCAATCCAAGCAGACGTATCAGGATATTTAGCAGAAACTTTATTAGGGGACACATCGAGACGCTCTTAATTCATTACGGACCCGAATGTAATATTTCACCTATAGATCAAATGAATACAGATTGTTATTTGTTGCTTTAAGGTCATACGTTCAGATATATCTGTACAAAAAGCGAAGATCTTGATGCAGTGTGCAGGCGCAGCAGGTGTGCTGTACTCGTGAGGTGAAAACATAAGCTTCTTACTTTCCTGACCGCATGTGCACCTGAATTTCTCCTTAGCTCCATGTGAAGCTAAACCCTTATCCCAGTGGATAACCTGGGGTCAGCAGTTAGCCTCTGGTTTTATTATACACGGCTCATGCCTGTCTCCCTCAAGGCCGTTTCCTCTGACACGTAGACATTGGGGAGAGAAAATGGTCGCTAAACTTTAGTAAAAAACAAATGGTCATTCTTTTAGTGTCTCCATACATTTCTCAAGGACTTAACCGAGATTCATCCATGAGCTTGCCTGTTCTTTAAGTTTGCTGCTCATGTTGCTCAAGATACTCGCGTCTAAACCTGTTCAGTAGCCATCCAGCATGCAAGTCTGAACCAAAGACTTTTGACAGGATGAAAGAGCAGAGATGAGAAGCGTCCGGGACGTCGAGTCAGTCCATTTGCGGCCCGAGCCGTGTTTATCCGACTTACCCGACGCTCTTTGTGTGCGCGTCCGTGTCTTCACTTTCATTTTGAGATCAGTGGCAGTTCATTACAGAAGGGACCGCTGTGGGAGTTTACCGGCGTTTGTTTACGATTATGACTTCTCCTTAACGAGGACTGCGGCATCTTGCTAATTACCCTGCTGAGCTAATGAGCGACTCTCCAGATAGCGGCCGCGCCATAAAACCGCTCTTTTGTTTTGGGCTCTCTTTTTCTTTTATAATTACCCCAATTCAAAGACGCTCCTACTCCGCGTCTGCCAGCCGACGTGTCACTTCCCTGGCCTTGCGCTTCTCTTTGTACTGCTCTCCTTTCTTAAATAAGTGTGTAATAAACTACTTTCTTTAAGCAGTGTGAATGTCTTTCTAATATTTTCCCATTTGGCGTTAGCGTCTAGATGTGTGTTTGTGTTGACTGGAGGGAATATTTTATACTTCAACAGTGCATTTCCTGTTCTTAAATAATGACTCCAACTGTTTGGATTCAAAGCCTCGCTCACGCTTCCTGATAAACACGCAATAGTTTAACACTCTTACCACTTGTCCCTGACTTTTATCAAACACGCAGTAGAATGTGGCATTGCTAAAAAAACAAGCCTCTCTTTTTGGCTAAGCAGATTTCCTCACAGCTTCCTTTCTCTCTTTTTTTTTAAGCTTGTAATTACATGTAAAATACTGATAATGCCGGATAATTCTTTCAAAGACGTCCTTAGAATTTGATCCTTTTCTTACCCTTTTGGTTTTTGTTTTATATGCAAGGAAACACACAGAGACGTCAAAGCTTTTGTAATAAATATTTCTTTCATTTTCAAAATCTTGTGTGTGTGTGTGAATACTTGATTAATATCACGGTACAGGGAAGCTGTGAAATCTTTCGCCGCGGAAACATCAGTCCCGTCGAAATTCAACCGAAACTTACTTTACATTTTTAATGTTATGTTTGATAATAAGCATTTTGTTTCTCTTCAGTAAATATTTTAGTCTTATTATAGTCCATTATTCTTCAAGGTTCAATGTAGTACCAAGACCAGGCTTATTTATTTATTTATTTATTTATTTATTTCCCGCCTCATATGGTGGAGGCCATGGCATTGAAGATGGAATTGACCTGGGCTCAGTAGCTCGTTGCTATGAACAGTCATGCGTTATACGAGGAACCGTTTTAAAGATGAGCATGATTTCCTCTCCGTATTGTGGCATATTGTGGATAGCCTTTGTGATCACTCCCAGGACAAATGGAAGAGTGCAATGATGCTTACGGTAGTGCTCTCCTGTGGTGGAGTTCTGCAGACAAAGGCTGTGTGTGTAAGCAAACACACACACACACACGTACACATTTTGTTATTTACCTAAAGCTACATATCAAGTGCGAGGAAAGTACTGGTGCCTGATTTCATCCTACAATACAAAATATATGTCCTAACAGGCCACGTTAAATCCGTACGTCTCCCCTCTGTCTCTCAGTTATCTGCTTTTTCAGCCTTTTTCTTCTTTTGTTAGCGCTCGTCTAAAAGACAGTGTTCATAGTGCTACGTAAAGCCTACACGTGCTCCTACTGACATGAAACATTATAAAAGCCTAGTAAAACCGCTGCAACGATAATAAGGACGGTCGTCGTCAATTTTAACGCCACCCTTTTGTTGACAGCGTTGTGTATTGACATTAGACGTAAGTAAGGAGTAAAACACTCCGCCATGCTGTTATAGGAAACTAATCAACTGGCGTTCCTAGAATTTGAACCTCATTATCCAGATTTCCCATAATGCCACTTAAACGATGTTGCCTAGTGGATCCAAAACCCACATACAGCACATTACAATGTGCAGAGACGACGGATTAGGACTCCATTTCCGATGCACAGACAGTGTTTGGATTACCAGCTTTGAACTTTGACCTCTACGCTACAGCTGTTTATCCTCTGATAATGCTTGCTTGTAGAAACAACTGCTGCAAAATTTGTAATAATAATATGATAAATGCTAATGCTTATCCAGTGTTTGGCTTCGTGGCCTGGCTGGGACTCTCTCTGATAAGCGCTAAATGTGCTGCTTCGCTCTCGGGTCTCCACCTGGAGTGATCACACAGGGTGTTATCAGGCCTGAACCGGACTTCCACGCTCGGCGCTGCAGCACTGTATTGCCTCTCTCCTTTCATAGCCTCATCACTTTCTCCTCCTCCATTTCTTTCCCCTCTCTCTCCATCTGGCCAGGTAATCACCGGGATGCTTTCTTCCCCGCTCTCTGTGCAGTGTGCACCTGTGTGGCTCCGCGATGCTATCTGCACTCGCTGACTGATTCATTTAATTAGAAATGTATCTGCGAAAGGGGGGTCACTCTGTATCCCAGCTGGAGATTGGCTCCATAAATCTTTTCCAAAACCGGCTACTGGGTTCTGACGAAGATTGGATGTTCAGAGTCTGGTCCCGCCCACCCCTTACACAAAACCGTGAACTTCATCAGTTCCGCATGGCCCTAGTCCTCTGCTTCTGTTAGTGTGAGACTGTGAACTTTTACTCGTGAGATGTCTCAATTTCTAGTTGAACCCGAGAGCAGTTGAGCTTCGGAGCCCCCGAGCTTGTGTAGACATTGAGCGAGGGTAAATTGTCATGGTTTGGCTTTTGCCACGAATGCGTTTTAAGAGATGATTGATAACGTCATGCAACGGCAACTAAAGTTACTATGGAAGTGCTGACACGGACCTGGCGTCATTGCCTCACTAATGAAGCTGACCTTTTAATCCCCCTGTATTCACTCTCTCAATCTCCGTCAGTCACACACACAAACCCCAAGATAAACTAATGAGACTGACCTTTCCTTCTCAGCCTAGGCATGTGTTGCTTGGCTGATGTGTATATTTGTGTGTGTGAGAGTCGGAGGCACCTGCTGATTGGCTCCCAACAGGCGCAGCTCCATTAGGAGCGAGTCGTTCAATTGTGGCACAAATACACAGCTTGGGCCTTTATTTAACGAGCACCGAGATAGCCAATCACAGAACAGTGTGGCCTAAAAGAGCATTGTTTCCCCTCTGATTAAGGCAGCGGCGCTCCGGCTACTGTCGTAACTTCAGACAAACGCACGATCTGTCTGGAAGCAACCTACACCTACATTTTAAAATACCTCACACTTTTCTCTCACTTTGTGTGTCCTTGGAAATTCAATTAGCACCAAAAAAACCCTTTTCTGTTCAGTTGTATGAAGCTATGTTTGCCGCTGTTTCGTCTGCTTGTGTGCTTTGGGATACAGCATCAGTATTTGTCTGTCATTTATCCAGTGCAGTAAGTATTCAGACACCACAAATTAACTTCATTTGTACTGCAAAGCTGTTGTTGGCAATTATAGCTTCAGAACATCTACGGTGAGAAGTAATTAGCTTTTCGTTTTTGCGTGGTTATGGTTCTATGGTTTATTATGGTTCTGTTTAGGCCCCTTCCTCTTGGAAAACCTCATCAGTGGCCTCGCACATTCAAAATCCTTAATGCATTAGCGACGGGATTCGGAGTTATTTTGGCTGCATGCTTGCAGTTATTGTCTTTTCATCCAGTAGGTTTGCTCGGATATGTTTCCTTTTGATGACACGTAAAGTCCCTGTTCTGTTAGAAGCAGCTCCATATCATGATGCTCCCACCACCGTGCTTCACTGAATTCCTGCCAGAGCTCTGTTTTGGTTCAGTCTGACCAGCGTATATTGTTCTAATTGAGTTCTTGATTGAGATGATGGCGGCGCATTACATTGCTTGTTGTTCTCTGTGTAACTGTTTCAGGTCGTCCTGCGACTCTTTTCAAGTGACCACTGGCTTCTCTTCTACCTTCCATATCGTAGTCGGTGAAATCTTGCGTGGAACACCTGTCCAGGGCCAGTTGGTTGTGGTTCCATAAACTTTTCACTTGCTCATTTTCAAACCAGTTGTACTGACAGAGAAGCGTCTCTGTCTCTGAAGCGTTTTCCATTCGAGTGGCATTTAATAATTTGGTCTGTTAGAACTTTAGGAAACTTGCTACTTGTTGCGTTGAAAACGTCCCAGCCGATAGGAACGCTAAACACTAGAGTATTTTTTTTTTTTTTTTTTTTTTGCAGTTTGCGTTCACACCCAGAACTTGAGGTAACATTTCTAGGTTTTATGTAGTTAGTTTATTTTATATAAGTTGTAGTTTAATGCTGAAGGTTTCCCTCCTGTAACGTGTGCTTGCCGAGCTTCAGCGCTGGTCTTTCTCGCTGATCTATCTGCAGCAGCACCAACGTGACGTGACGCCCGAGGTGTGAGCCCTACATTTCTTTCAGGTAACCTGTCAGCTGAAAAAAAGGTCCCCGTGGAACGAGATAACGAGAGATGTGAAAAGAGCTAATCTGTGCCTGCGGAGAGGAGATCGAGAGAATGTCACAAAACTGTTGGCAGAGCGAAGGGACACGGAACAGAGCGAGGCATGGAGGTGTGTTGGAGCGCGGCCCGTGCTGAACGCTCATGCTGGGATGGGATCGGTGAGCTGTTTTGATGAAGTTATTTAGGATATGAGTCGAGTAAATTAACGCGTGTATCATTGCCTCGTGGTTGTTCCTTTCTCGGCACCATTAGCCCCATTTGGACCTCTTTTATGAAGCGCTTATTATATGCCTCTCTGTTTCCCGAGGCCTTATGATGGCGATAGTGCCGTGGTTCCAGAGCAGGCTGAGAAGGAGTGAGTGATGGAGTCCCGAGGTGGAGTAAGGTGTAGATCTCGCCGCCTGCGAACGCATCTGTTAAAATAGAGAGACCCGGCTACGACTCTCATTACTCGGCTCTAAAAACACACCCACACACCCACCCACACGGAGGCATTAATTCTGCTGATGATGCTTCATTTGCACATCACATAGCTCTCACACCTGGCTCTTCAGTGTCACACACACGAGGATGTGATGGATCTCGGGGCTCATTTGCATTCGTTCAGTAATCGTCCAGCCAGGAGAGATGCTGCCGAAATGGAGTCGAGCGTTCCTTTATTGAAATTACACCCATTAGGACACGAGTAATCCCGCTCTACAGGGATTTGCATGCGCCAGAGACGGAATTCGCACCTCAGGTGTTTCCAGGGAAGAGGTTCTCTCTCACACACACACACACACACACACACACACACACACACACAGAGAGATAGAGTGTATTACTCTAGCTAAATAATGCTCTTTTCCCACTCTTCAAGGTTGATTTGTAGTTTGCCAAAAAAACATATATTCATGATGCAGAAAAGGTTGCTTTGTTGTCGTGATTATTTTTTAAGTAGCTTTACACCTGCAAACTCTCTCTGAGTCTTTAGCGTGATCGGGAGAGCCGTGAACACAGAATTAGCACGACAGTAAAATAGAAAAGGTGCAAACTTTATAAGCTCTTATACCCCTTTGCTGTCGAATTCTCCGTGCCGATTGGTCAGAAGGTGTCGGTTACACGAACTCTTCTTATAAGCATGTATGATAGTTACGGTGAAGTGTTCCCTAAGGAGATGTCTAACATTAATGGAAGGAGTCTCCAGTGTCAGCAGAGCTCCACGACAGTCGGGAGTAAAGCTGTAACACCGTAAAGTCTTCAGGACGGTCGAGTTTACTTTTTGCCGTTTCTCAGAAACATGATCTTAGTCTTTTGCACTATTAAATCAATGGTGCGGAAAAAGTCGTTAAGTGATTCTGTCGATTCTGAGCGTAAATCTGTAGTTAAATGAAATTTCCGTTTGTGTATTACTGAAGCTGAGCAATGCTGAGCGTAACTCTACTTTTTTATCATAGGGAACAGACATCTCACACACACACACACACACACTTTTGTAATTCTATCTTTATGGTATTTTCACTTCTTGAGGCTAGATATTTCATACTGTGTATCATATATTTGTATCATCATGGGATTATAAGATTTGGTCTCCATTAATAGATGCATACAACACAAACTCCCGCTCTCTCTCTCTCTCTCTGTGTCAGTCATTATACCTAAAAAAACAAACCAAAAAAAAAACGTTTTATTTTTTTTTTCAACTTTATGATCGGTTCTTGATTACACTTTAGATTTTTTTTTTCCTTCACATAATGCAATTGAAAAATTCTGCAATTTATCTTCAAGTTTTTTATTTACTAAGTACTATTTTACTATTTTTGTAAGTGTGTTGTATTGTATCGTGTAACTGAACTTCTTTCTCAGCAGAGTAAATGGAAACCATGTCTTTCGTGGCATGAAATGCAAATCTGAGGTCCGTCCCCGTTTCCAGAGTGACGTCACTTACTGTATATACAAGTATTAGCTTTAGAGTATGTTCACCTGTTACATCTAAAACACTCACTATACAGTTTGCTATTTAGGAAAAGAATATGTACATCACTCATCCGAGTTAGCTGCCTAGCTTGTTGCTAAGAAACCGTTTCCCTCTTCGTCCATTGAACATGCCAAGGTTGAAAATGAAGATATTCCGACAGGGGGAGTTACCACGTAGGACGTAAGGCAGCATTATGTTTTGCATAAACTTATTCATCTCATTTCTCAATTCATTAGAAAATCACATTAAAATATTCATTCAAATTTTTCTGAATTAATCGCCCAACACTATGGTACTATATGCTGGTGTAGTGTTAGCTGTGAGTGCGATCAATCTTTAGTAAGTCTAACAAATATGTAACACACACACACACACATATGCTTGTACTTCAGTGTTTGTGAGGACCCTCACTGGCATAATGCATTCGCTGGCCCCTTAGACTAACCTTGAACATCACGACTACTTGCCTAACCCCAGATTTTACACTAACCTGAACCCTGAACCCTAAAACCAAGCCCCTTGAAGAAGAGAGGACCTGCCATGTCCCCACTTCCCAAAAATGTCCTCACTCGTAGGTTAAATACATTTTTTTAGTCTTCAGTATGTAGCAGGTACACGCAGACGTTGTGGTGAGCATGTTGCAGGCATGTTGTAGCTGAAATGTTTCACATCTTGTCTCACACACACTCTCACACACACACACTCTCACACACACACACACACACACACACACACTGCCTTCACGCTGGGTTACAGGGTCTCAGAGCCACACAGTAGCCCTGACAATGATGAATTGACCATCATGATGCCATTCTCCGTGCGCGTCACACTCCTTTACCCCGGTGAGACGGGTATGGGAGTGTGTTGTGCTTCGCTGGTTTGTGTGTGTGTCTGCGTGAGTGGGCAGCACATTTGGGTTAAATACTCTGAACTCTTCGTGCTCCTGGGTCAGGGTTGGATTAATGGGAAAAGCCCCTGACCCATTACAGAGGACAACCACACACACACACACACGCACGCACACACCCTACTTTTCGCTTTGCCTTACTGACTTTTCTGAGACCATGTGCCACTTTACTCTGTGTTCACTGACATCTCTGTTACAAAAGGACAAGCCCTGACCTGAATCTGTCATCTCCGAGAAGAACAGCTGGCACCAGTCGGGGGGGTAGAAGTGGGTATTTAAAGCCCCTCTGAAGTGAGGATTAAAGCACCACACAGCATGCTGTTATAGGAAACTAATCAGTGATGTTACTGATAGCCCCCTGAGGTTGATTATTTTCCAGTAACAGCACGTTCTGCAGTGTTTATAACTCTAATTTGATTATGACGTGTGCGGCGCGACCGTATGCACACAGCGGCCCCTCCGGATCCGAAACCGTGCTTTTTTGTCTTTAAAATCGTGTTTTTGTTTTTATTTTGTTTTCTTGGT
>JAQQZR010000004.1:2492946-2509173 GCA_030068235.1 Notoglanidium macrostoma | reverse complement strand
CCAAATACTTATTTTCCACCATAATTTGCAAATGAATTCTTTAAAAATCAGACAATGTGATTTTCTGGATTTTTTTTCTCATTTTGTCTCTCATAGTTGAGGTATGCCTTTGATGAAAATTACAGGCCTGTCTCATCTTTTTAAGTGGGAGAACTTGCACAATTGGTGGCTCACTAAATACTTTTTTAAGTAATTAGTTTATACAATATATATAAAAGTGTACAAAGTTGAATTATGTACACTAAAGTAAATATTGTAAAGGAGAAACTGAATGGTTGCAGGAAAAAAAGTTTTACAGTCTTATTGCACAGTGGTGAAAATGTAGAAAAATATAATAAATAAATTACAAAAAAGAAAGAATAAAGCATTAATTTAAACAAAACATACAGGAGTCAGCCTGCAGTTCTTCATTCTGAGACAAACAGTATATTATACAGTATAATTATGACACAATTATTATATTTCATTATATTTCACCTCATCACAGACCATAATGTGGAAAGAGCTCAATGTGGCTCAGTTTTTTCACAGATAGAAAGAATTTTGAATTCTCACAGTATGAACGTCACCTGCTGTGGAAATAAATTTGGGATTTTTGAGTGCCTTTTGTGTGCGACAGGAGCTTCATCCACACCTACCTTCCTACCTACCCACCCACATCATCGTCTACCACCCTTTACTCAAACACACCACATCCGCCTGCCCCGCCTGACCAACCACACCCACCCTACCCCACTCACTGTACCTCACCCAGCCCTCCTCACCGACCTCACCCCGCCAACCAGCCCAGCCCCACCTGCAAGCCCCTACACCTCCCCCGCCCTGCTGCGTCGCCGCTCCGACACAAGCCAACACTCTCAACCCACCCTTCACCCCCGCTATATCAACCCCACCATTAACCCTGCCTAACCCACCCACCTACCGAGCCTACAACGCCTACCCAGCCTAACACCACCCATCCGTCCTGCTCGATCTACAACACTCCCTCTGACTCAACACTTACTCTGCCAGCCCTCCTCGCCATGACTATACTAAGCTCCCACCTCGCCCAGCTACGCCTCTACTTACCCCGCCTGTCTGCCCCCCTTCTATTACCACCTGCCCACCGACATGCCTAAGCATGGATGTAACCAACCTGCTTAACCCCCCACAACTACCCACCTGCATAGCCATGCACCTACTGCCCCACCTCCCTCTGCCTATCTCCCTATCTAACCTAACCACTCACCTACCCATTTACCCACCTACCTGCCTACCTACCAAGCCTTCTATCCATGTACTTGCACACAAACCCACTTGCCCATGTACATACTTGCTGAACCTAGCCACCCACCTACTGCCCCAGCTACTGCCCCACCTCCCTCTGCCTATCAGGGCAGGGCTGGGCGGAGAAGTCTGAGTGAGGCACGATGGTGAGACAGGATGTGTGAGGTAGGCCAAGTGAGGCAGGCTAGATGTGGTGTGCTAAGTGAAGGGAGGTAGACTAGATGAGGTGAGATAGGATAGGAAAGGTAGGCATGAATTCCCTGATATGCAGCTAGGCACAAAGGCAAAAGGTTGTAATATTGGTTTAGATTTAGTAGCGGTGACATTAGTAGAGCTCATTATGTGAGTAGAATGATCGATTTGTATAATTCTGTAATTTATACTGTAATTTCACATATGTCTGTGATGTTGGCTGGGATAATCTAAATATGAGGCCCTGTTTACACTTGGTTTTAAATGCGTCTTGAGCATTCAGGTCGCAAATGGACTGCCGAGACACGTCGCCGTTTACACCTGTGTCTATCATGCGTCTCTAAGATGTCCAGCTGACCACTTCTGTTCAAAGTTCATTACTGTCTACATCACTTCCACTAGAAGGTCAATGGTCCCTTCGCAAAATTATATTGATACGTTAAACCTGTAAAACATCAGAGCTCTTCTCCATTTTTTCTAGCGTGTCGCTCTGTTACCAAAACAACCTCTACGTCCAGCATTAATGACGTATTTTCCTGTTACGCCCGTGTTGCGGACGCATCAGGACACATCAGCGTTTACACCACAGAAGGTATGTGGTTAAATGTGTCCCAGACTACCTCTGTAAGTGATTTGAGCGAATGCGTCTTGAATGCGTCCTGGAGGTCGTTTACACTTGTAGTTAACCTTATTTAATTGTAGTATTTATAGTTATAAAATAAAGTATAATAAAGTATTATAGCTGCAATGATAGCATGGCAAAACTAAACATTAACTGTGTTTCCATGGAGTAAGTAAATATAATAAATAAAATAAAAATGAACAGTGTGTTTAGATGATGAGGTGGGTGATGGGCGTTAGTTCAGTCCGGGTGAAAAACGGTGTGTCAGGTACCCGCATAGCTTTGGTTTGGAACCAGCTTTGGTTCATCAACATCTGGAGAGCAACCGGGGGCCTTTCTGTATGGCGTTTACGTGTTCTCTCCGTGCCTGCGTGGGTTTCCTCTGGGTGCTCAGGTTTCCTCCCACAGTCCAAAAACATGCTCTACATCGCTCAGAGGTGTGGATGTGAGCGTGAATGGCTGTTCATCTCTGCGTTAGCCTTGCGCTAGCTTGGTGACCTGTCCAGGGTGAAACTCCGCCTCTCACCCGAAGTCAGCTGGGATTGGCTCCAGCTTCTCCACGACCCGCGATGGATAAGCGGCATAGAAACGGATGGATGGGTGGAACATCTGGAGACCAGACCATCACGTTCAGCAGGACAGAACCGTGGGCCACTGGATACTGCTGATTAAAACAACATAAAAATTCCTGTCTCCACATCTTGTATCATATATCGCAGCATGGAGGATGACTTCAATACTTATTGCTACCTGTTGCATCCTGTCTGACTGAGGAACAAGAGACACTGTACTATCGGATATTCCATCTTTATCTCATACAGTGTAACATTTGCTGTAGAAAAGAGCTGTATTTATTGTTCCACGTTGTAATTTTAATAGTCGCTGTATTAAAAGTGTGTTTTCAAACGGTTGTTTGCTGAAAAACAAAGCGAACCAATCATAGCTGAAATCGCCGTCAGGAGGAAAAAGGGAGCAGATCGATCGGTTTCTTTCACTGGAAGTGACTTTTTCCAGCCAAGGAACATCTGAAACTGCTATTTTATAGTCTACAGGAGAAATCTCTAGAATATTATAGACAAAAAATAGCTTCGAAAATGATTCCGAGGCGCCAAGTTATCAGTATCTGTCTAGGTCTAATTGCTGATGATCGTAAGAAAAAAGCGACCATTAAATAATAATAATGCTATAAAACAGTGAAATGTCGCCTCACCATCACTGAGGATGATATTTTTTCGAGTTTTTTGCTGTTTTTCCCCAACTTTTCCCCTTTCTTCGTGCCCGAGTGTGTGCTTTATGGTAACCATAAAATATATTAAAACAGACAATCAGAGCAGTTTACATCTGCTTAAATTGAATCTCAGTCAGTGTTACATTTTTGAGTTAAGAGAACAGGATCGGGTCCCGAGTCATTAGGTCATTAGGGTGAAAACCGCCATCAAACCCAGAGGGTCAGAACAGCAAGCCGGGGTTTTACTAACCTGTCCTCTGTTTATATTATATATTATATTATTTATATCTATTTTTTGGTCATGATTTTTTTATTTTCATTTCATTGTTATGGGTTTGTTTCCTCACTTCCTTCCCCTTGATTCTGTGAGACTTGATACATTGCAAGACAGCCATCTATGATACATCACGATATCTGTGCAAAAAAAAAAACCCCATACCCCTACTAAGGCAAAAAGCAGGAATTATGAATTTATTTATTAAGTGTGTTAGAAAACATGAATACATTTTTATAAATAAATAAAAAAATTATCATTAGGGTGGTTTGTTGACTTTGGAAACATACATTTATTGAGCTAAAAAACAATCACATCTATTAACACTTCTATTTATATTTAATCGCTATTTATTATTATTATCAATATTTGCTAATTGCTGTTGTTACATTACTAACAACCGTAAATTTCTAGTCTCCTAAGTGTACAGATAAGTATTTAAAAGTTTAAGTTCATATTTCTCTTATGTATAAATTCTGAGTAAATGTTTTTTTCATGTGTTTTTGAAGTGGCTGTGGATAATCTGTTAAATGTTGTTAAGGTGAATATATCAGCTATTTCAGCTGGACAGTATTGTAAAAGATATAAAAGTGCAGTAATGCATGTGCAGTATATGATCTGGAGTTGATCAAGTCAAGGTTTCCATTAGTGAGTCTTCTCACGTGTAAATTTACACACGATGGGGATATGAATGTTTTCCTGAAACTTGGGGATTTCATGAATGCCAAATTTCCTGTGTAAACGATCAATTTATGAATAAATACATTCATAAATAAATAAGGGCCAGTGTGCACCAACTGGATACAAACATATGTATTTGTAAATCGTTCACAGGAGCATTTCCACAAGAAATGTGATATTCATGGAAATCCTAAGTATCCTACCTGCTCATATTTGTGTAAATCCATGTATACGGAGACTCACTCATGTGAACCTCTCTTCAAATTGTGTAACTGCAATTTTATATATAGCAATAATAAATATATTATATGTTCTGTATGTTTATAATGTAATACTGATATTACATTCAAGTGTAAATTGCATATTTATGTTTGAATTTAATTAAATGACTTTAATAACCACGATCCAAAACAATTCCATTTAAGGAAAATTTATAAAGCTAGCTATTAGGATAAAAGTAATGGCACCCTAGACCTGAAGAAGGAGTTGTGTGTCTGTGGGAGTGGCGCTCTGCAGTAGTTAAGGTGCCTTACTGGACGTTTTAGCACATGCTGCACTTAGGAGGCACCCTATTACAATTTACTCAGCATTTTGTCCTTTTCGGCTCTGCGGGTTTTGCCTTTTATGGAGTTTTATGGGCAGCACAAAATGTTAATCAGCTGTGCAGTGAACTCAATCGGTCATTTTTGCAAGTTGCTGACATTTCTGAACATACGCACATGAAGAAAATCAGCAAATCTTATGTTTTCCACTGGCTAGTGCATGATAGATGAGCGTCTTTATATCCGATAGACGAGCGCAAAGCTTTAGTGTTTTTGTTCATCTCCTGTTCCTCTTTACTGTTTCTGCTCCTCTCATCTTATGTCCTCTCCTCTCCTGTTCCTTATTGTTTCATTTCCTCTTTTTCCTGCTTTCTTTCCTGTTCTTTTGTCACACCTTTCTTCTCCTGTTTCTTCCTCTCTTCTCTCTTCCTTCTTTTCCTCTTCGTTCATTCCCCTTTCTCTTCACTTCTTTCATTTCCTCTGCCCCGATGTTTCCTCCCCTTATCGCCAACTCTTTCTCCTTATCTCCTCTCTTTCCTCTTCTAACGTTTTCCTGCCTCCTCTTTTCTGTCCCGTTTTTCTTCCCCACCTTTCCTCTTTCTTTGGTTTCCTCTCTTCTCCTTTTTCTTCTCGACCGTTTCTTCTTCTCACTCGTTCTTGTTATCTGATTTCTCCCCCTGTGCTCTTCGCTTTTATCTTTTCTCCTCTCCCGCTTCCTCTCCTCTTCTGTTCACCGTGATTGAGAATACAGTTGGTCCCTAGCGAGATCCCTAACGCCAGACCTCACTTGATGTGCCGTGTTGGATGTACAGATGATACGAGAAGTCGTGAGAAAACGCATGATCACTCACCGGCTGTGCTCTAATATCATTTCAGAATGTTTCTAATCGACGCTCTTTCTCTGTATCTTTCAGGGCGGCTTTTGCTAAGGAGTCTGAGGTGCTGACGGGGAACCTGGGAGACAAGCTGATTCCTCAGAACGAGATCCTTCGGGATGTCAGTGACCTGAAGGCTCTGGCTAACCTGCAAGAGAGCATGGAGTGGCTAGCCGTTTGCCTCAAAGGCTTCTTCTCCAGCCTGCCCCAAAGCTCCAGTACGTGTGCGTGTGTGCATCTGTGTGTACGTACATAGCTAAGTGTAATATTGATGGTCAGCGTCACATATTTGACTACAGTAATTACTATGCTCCAGGAAGTTGCACATTTCCTCTCGGAGCTCACTCTGCTTTTCCTCGCATCACTCTGGCTTTCCGCAGCCGCTGAAAATACAAAATTAACATAATTTGTTTAAATTCTATTGTTATTTTCTGACATTTTTTTTGGAGTGGGGGGAGGAGCAAAGAGTGCTCCAGAGAGCCTTGCTCCAGAAGTAGATAAGAATTCAATAAGAGCAGCGTGGAGGACGTGGCATAATTATCATTAATTCTGCGCACTGCCAGTAATGGAGTGTTTTATCATGGCGGGACAGCCTCAGTATTGTTCATTATTTAGTGTTTGCCGAGCTGATGGGACCGTCGGTGACGGGAAAACCCTTATCTTTCCCCTCCTAAAGCCCCCATCCACACCCCTCCCACTGAACTGCACTCCCTACCCAAATTGGATTTTATATTACAGAGCCAGTCAGGTATGAACAAGTCATTTTCTCGCCGCCTTGTCTTGCAGCCTCATACACGCTCGCCAGTGTAATGTGGGCGAGATTAAGGAGCTTCTCCATGCTCACTTTGGAGTGCGGCGAATAGGGAAAGACTTCTTTTCCTCTCAGGTGACCTTGGAGGAACGAAAGATGGAATGAAACACAGAGATAGGCAGAGAGCAGCTCTTGCCAGGGAGAGATATTATTGGAACACCTGAGTGGCAGCATTCAGTCACCTGTAGCCTGCTCAGCTCTGTGTGTGGGTGTGTGTGTGTCGGTGTGGGGGTGTGTATCGAAGAGGAAGCTTTTGTTCGGTAAGAGCTGCAATTTTTTGAGACGGCAGGTTCAGTGTTTTTGATGTTCAGTCTTCAAGGTAAAGCCACGACTTCTCCATGACATCATCGCTCACGTTCAGACCTGCTATTAAAGACGGAGTTTTGTTCATTACACATTGAAGATCTCACCGAATCTCATAGTATACGATGTATTCGTCTTTATAAAAAAGATTCACCGAAGCACTGTCGCCTCACAGTAAGAAGGTCCTGGGTTCGATCCCCGGGTAGAATGTGATATGAATCAGAGTCATAAGGCAACGAACCGGCATGTTACAATACCACTTCATCTGCAACGATTCAGTTTTCATTTCTTAAGATATGTGACAAAAGCACTGTTACGATACAATACAATTGGATTTACCTGCTCCAATCAGGATTTCTCTTTTGGAAGGATTTAAATGATGGGGAAAAGATTTTAGAATGGTTTATAACTTCTGTAAAAGGCCTTCGGGCTACATCACTTCAGATGACCTTAGAAATATTTTCCCTCCCTCACATGCTAATAATGTTGATCGTGAATAACATTTAGAAGTCGAGCTAGCATCGCGGGAATGAGTTAATGCTAGATTTTGTGTATGTGTGTGACACCTCCAGGCTTTTTTCCCCTCCCTATTCACAGACTTTAATGGTCCTGAGCTTTAGCGGTGCACCTTAATTAAGACTAACTCGTGTTTTGGATGTGTCTCTGGAGACCCGTTTGTAACGAGTAAACAAACACAGCGCTTTGTAGCTCTGTAGCCTTTGGTGCTGTGCAAAGAAATTGGAGGTCAAGTGATGTGCATCTTGTTCTGCCTTCAGTGCTACTATTAAGAAAATGTATGCGCGCACACACACACACACACACAAACGCACACACACACGCTTTGTCTTAACCTTAAATGATCGCTTCACTCACTTCTTACTTTTAAAAAAATAAACTTTCTTCTTCCTTCCTGGACGTCCCGAGGGCCGAGTCGCTGACTGAGCTGTAGCCATGGAGGCACAGTGCAGGGGTCAGAGGTCACGAGCCAGCAGAGCTGTGCTCTCCTTATGCAGATGTTAGTGCTGTTACTGTAGATGAATAATCAACACTCTCAGATGAGCGCATGCATAATTCATGAGTCTTTCTCTCTCTTTCTTTCGCTCTTGCTCTGGGATTACTGCCAGTTCAGGCTACAGAGGTCGTAATTATTGTACGTTTCAGCAACTTTTTGCTGCTTTCACGATATGTTAAGAAGGCTTTGTGCTTCTTAAACCTCTGGCTGACTGATGACCAGCAACTAAGGTCAGTTTCACACTTGAGATCCGACTCTGTGCCGTTTAACCAGAACCGAGAACGGCTCCGCGTTCACAGGTACTCCTGTACGATGCAGTGCCATGCCATGCGTCCAAAAAGTGCTCTTTTGCTCCGTGTGAGTGTTAGTACACAAAAAACCCCAACAAATCAATGAACCCAGTGTTTAACATTTTGTAAACCTGCGTATGGAATTGCGATATCAGAACAAATTCCCTGTCTACCTGTGATTATAAGCCCCGCCCCCAAATCAGTCCTAAGTACAGACTTCAGGATTCAGACCAAGTGTGAAAAAGTTTGGCTGAGAAGTCTGAACACCCCCTCGTCTAATATTCAGGACATGAGTCTGAGTGCCAACGCTGCGGTGGAAGTAATTAGTGCCGAAAAAAACGCTTTAAGATTCAAATGAACGCTAAGACGGGTGATTGGTTCTCCTCCAACATGTATCACTAGCTGTAAAGAAAATTAAAGATAAAAGTTTCAGTGCCAACTTTTAGTTAAACGGATCCTCATCAACCTTTTCGGAAAGGCAGACGGATATTTATAAACAGGTTATATCACATCAGAAAGCACTTTTGTCACTTCTTTAACACTCTCCTACTCTCTTTACGAGGGTCCTCCTTCCCACAGATGGCGTCGACAGACGCTCCGGCAGGATACGATTTCAAAACAAATGAATAAACTCCTAACACAGACAGAAAAAAAGTGACATGCAAAAAGCACTGAACTCAAAGAGGAGGGAAGAAGAGCGGCTCTGACGTGCCAGTCTGGAGGGAGATGGCGGCGTGTTCGCTATTCCAAATTGGCGGCTCCATGCGGCGCAGGCTTGATCGCATCATCAAAGGGGGACGGGCTTTGAGGGAGGAAAAATAGTGGTTCCCTTGCACTGTGATCTCCCAGCAGGAGACACACACACACACACACACCAGCCAGAGCGAATATGTCCACACACATACGTGTCCGCACACATGACTGTATCAGCGCATGATGATGATGGATCAGAGAAAGCGTTTCATGCCAGGATTTGAGATGCAGGCGGCTTGCTAGCCAAAAGCATACTTTTTTTTTTAACGCACGTGTTCACACTTCCAAATTTAAACCACGTAACCCACGTTTCAGGGTTAATTG
The DNA here is from genome assembly GCA_030068235.1 of Notoglanidium macrostoma. Taxonomy (NCBI): domain Eukaryota; kingdom Metazoa; phylum Chordata; class Actinopteri; order Siluriformes; family Auchenoglanididae; genus Notoglanidium; species Notoglanidium macrostoma. Next base: position 2,500,000 of record JAQQZR010000004.1, on the reverse strand, counting down.
CCAATTGCTTTTACATCCAATTAGGCTTTTTTTTGTGCTTAAGATAGCGTGTATGTGGCTGCAGTCCAAAACTGTAAGAGACGGTTAAAAAAAAAAAAAAAAAAAAAAGGCATTTCTGTTTTCTCGCTTTAATTACAGTTTACTTTTCTCCTTTCTTTTCTGTCTGAGAAATATACACATTTTGTCTTAAATCAGTAATATGCCTTGTAGTACTACTCAGGGCATGGAGTGAGAAAGTGTACTATTATTGTTTATTCTGAAAATCCTGCCTTATATATAATAAATAATATATTCAGTTGGGGTTTTTTTTAGAATTGCTTTTCTCTGCCTCTCCGAGTCGCAGTGTGTTTTCACTGACCCCGCCCACTAGTCATTAATATTCACAAGCAGACCTTCAATATGGATTATATATGTGTGTGTGTGTGTGTGTGTGAGTGTGTGTGTGTGTTTTCTCTGCGCGAGTAGGTGGAGCATCTCAGGAAATGAACTTTACCTAGAAATTACTGCGCTTTTCTTTTCCCTCTCGTCATTATGAGTTTATTCATACAATCTCTTCCTCTAATGAGAGAGGTGTGTGTGTATCCTCCCAAACTGCATATCTGTGCACTAAATAGTATGAAAAATAAAAAGTGTACTTCTTCAGATAACTCTGAACAATAGTATGTAATTTGGGATTTAATACAATATCCAAAGAAATCGTGCTTTCATGTTGGCTGGTTTAAATTTTTTTCTTTGGTTAATTACATTTTTGTGGTGATTCTGACGTGCGGATACAAATAGGACGCTTTTATCACGTCTCAAACTGAAGCTGAAGTTTCACAAGTCAGTCATTCTTTTTTGATCAATATTTCATTAATGCATATTAAGTACTGTAAGTATTCAGCGTTAATGCTCAGAGGAATGCGAGCGTCTGCTATGTAAATACAACACGGTTAATGAAAAGTGTTCGTTAATGGAAAACTTGACAGGGAGTTGATTTATAGTAAAAGGTTTTTCACCAGCATCCCCGAAAACAAAGGGATGCTACGGCGGGGTTATTAACAGACTCTGATAAAGCCTGCTGTCTGTTCAGGACTCGGAGCTCGCTCCCATATGAGCCGGGATGAGCGGTATATTTAATCACACAGTCACCCATATGATATTTGCTTTTCATCACTCGTGTTTTTAATCCCACACGTCAAATAGAGCCTTATCTGTCTTCCGTTTGCTTAAAGAGGAGCTTCTTAATTAACTTAGCGAAGGAGCAAACACACAAAGACGAACTTCTGTGCGCACCCGCAGTGATGATTAAACTGTTGTTGTGAACAGATTTCCTATGGAAAATGAATTTTTTAAGACATACTCGTATCAAAATTAGGATCAGTAATGCTAGGGAAATCCTAGCACACACACCTGCAGCTATTTACATTTGGACCCGCCCACAATATCTTCTAAATGTTTTTCTGATTTTTCCGAGGCATTTAATACAAAGCAAAAGTTCGGTAAATGTATGGGAAAGGAAAGGTCTCTAATGGTTAAACGGGTGGAGTTGGATAAGATTCAGATCTTTTTTTGCTCACTGAACCCGCCCACATTTCCACCCAAGTACGCAAAGCTCCGCCTCTAAAACATACAGCGGATAACTAGACTGAGCTAGAAGACCAACAGGAGGCTGATAAATACAAACACAAATATTTTGGACTGGTCAGCTACATAAAAAACTTGCTCTGAGACAGTGGCTTAAAATATTAATTTTTATCATCTGCACAAGTTTGCACATTATTTGTATTAGTAAGACATCAAAATACTGGCGTACAAATGAGAAACAAAAACAAGAAGGAACAGACTTGTTGGCTCTGGAGGCATCTACTTGTTTGTTTGTTTGTTTTTTTCCTTTCAACTCCAGCATGAGTAGCATCCAAAAGCGAGTCCTCTTTGAGCTGCCGTGATCTGCAACCCGCGGCTCAGAATGCGCTCTTTCACCGTTCATGACAAGATTTCATTTCAGTGTTACTTAGTTTTAAAGGACAACAAAAATAAGTAAATCCCTTCTAAATCCTTTCTCTGAAATCACTCTAACACTTTGCTTTAAGGGGAAACGACAAATTCCTGCATCTCGCATCACTGAGGCATGCGTGCAAGCTCTGTTCTTAAAACCCTAATGTCGATTTATTGGGCTAGGGTTGTGTTCTGGTGGTCTACTCACTCAATACTCACTCAATACATCACTCAATACATCACTCACAATACATCACTCAATACATTACTCACAATACATCACACTCAGTAAGAAAAAAAAAATCGTAGCTCCTTTTCATCCATGCAGATAAACATGTGCCTGTGCTTTCTATGGTGTGTGTGAGACCGTTAAAAGCTCAGAGAGATGGCGTGAATAGTTTCAGCTAGTCAATGCCTATCACCATGCCTTCTGTCTCACTGATCTACTACACACACACACACACACTTGCACTATTAGCAGTCACTTTGCATCCGTGTGCGTCCCTGTGACTCATTGACTAATATGGCTCTTAGTTGAGCCGTGATGCCAAAGTCTCTCTACTTCTGATCTGCTGTAGTGTAATGTATGGCCATCGATTTATACACACACACACACACACACCAACCAATTGTGGTGCAGAATGCCCCGTTATCCATCCCTGTCCACGCCAAGGCTGCCCGGCACTTTTTTTAAAGAAAAGGAATCAATTTCTATAATGTATGCAGTATGTGAAGCCGCGAGAGCGTGAGCGAGCGAGTGAGTGCGCGAGTGAGTGTGTGTGAGCGAGAGAGCGAGCGAGTGCGCATGAGCGAGTGCGCGAGCGAGTGCGTGAGTGAGCTTTGTGTCATGTAATATAAACTATATTTTTTGTTTGTTTTGAGTGTCTGGTTAAGTCATAATGGTATATGTGTGTGTGTGCGTGTGTGTGCGTGCACGTGTGTTCTCAGGTGCGTCCCCAGGCTCGGACACACAGGCGAGCAGTGAGAGTGCACGCAATCGGGAGCACATCCTGCAGACGCTGTCAGACCTCGCCAGATCTTTCCAGGACATCGCCGATCGCTGCCTGCTCGTGCTGCACCTGGAGGTCAGGTAGGTCCAACGTCATGTCACGTCACGTAAACAGCACCGACATCTTGAAGCCAGGATCCAGGTGGACTTGAATTTAAGTTGTTAATTAAGGATTTCCTCCTGAAAATCCAGCCCCGTGTGCCACATTGAGGCGCAGGACTGGCCCAAAACAATAAAGACGTGAATAAAGAACACGTTTCACAGGTGAAAGCGTGTCCTAGTTCTTCTCCTTACTTTTGCCATTTACACTGCTATAATTAATCACACGCTTTCTTTTTCCCCAGTAAATTTGTTTCAAAACAAATTCCTACAGCGAAACACGGAAGTCGCACCGCTCTCCTTCTGTGCGTTAAAGCAGTAAAGTCTGGTGTGTTTCAGACAAAAGCGCCTCCTAGAGGGGACAAGCACCGCATACAAGTATAAACGCCTCACTCTACACGACGGTCAGTGCCGTTCCCTACGCCGTAGATTCAACACAGAAATATAACTCGGCATGTCAGTATGAATGCTAAAGCTTTGGCTGCCGATCTGTTTGATCAGAGTGTACAGATGAGGCGGTGAAGGAGCCTGGAAGACTAAAGCGCCGCTGCATTGCTCTCTTTAGGTAGAAGCACAAGCTCCACTATGAGCACAGCATTGTGGGTAACGGAGGAAACCGTTTCAATTACCAGATCCCACTTTCTTTAAACATGCTATTTTGTGATGATGTGTATCGTTACAATTGCTTTACACGTTTAACAATGCTAACCGGACACCGTTAGCTGCTGCGTTGTTATTTTAAGCGAAATGTTCCTTTCGGCGCACATTAACACCGAGCTCTGCCGCTCCCCCAGTCCTGATAATGATTAGCTTATGCTCTCCTATTTGATGGTTCGGAAACAATAACTCCCTGCTCTCGTGTCACACGTTATTGACTTTTCCTATCAAGCAAATTTCCCTTGACAGTGCTCGGGAGTAAATTAAGCCAGGGGAGGAGAAGATGGAGGCTTCATGGTTTGGTGGCCGGGTGGCGGCACTCATAGCTTTTTAATGGTGGCGGAGACTTGGGCTGTTTTATGTGAGACTGATGAAGGTGTAGCCGGAGGCGGTCATTATGGACGTATCATCGTCTCGGTCGAGCGGGAAAAACACCCGCTCTCACCCTCATCTTATAGGTCGTTTTGTTATAGTTAAAAAGTCTGCAGCAAATGAATCATTAGGTGGAGGTTTCTGGAAAGTAACAAACATAGTGTTTGTAGGCAGGAAGTGATCGCCTGTATGCATCAATGCAGATTGAGCGTTGCTCTGATATGTTGCTGCCATATCTCATCGGTCTGTTTTTTTAAAACGCAGAAGGTTCATTGTACGTTTTTAAGAAGATGAAGCGATATTTCCAACATATCAGTGTGCACATGTTCTACTCGGATGTGACTCGGGCGATACAAAATGTATTTGTGAACGTGACGAGTTAAAAAAAAATCTCCACACTGATAAACATAGCGATTGTGCGTCTTTGTCTTCAGGGTTCACTGCTTCCACTGTCTCATCCCCCTGGCCAAGCAGGGCAACTACGCCATCGTGGCCAACGCCGCCAGCATGGACTACGACCCCCTGGTGCTCAAGCTGAATAAAGACTTCAGCGCCATTGAGGAAGTGATGGGAGCCTCGCTGCAGCAGCACAAGTTCCAGTACATCTTCGAGGGTGTGTGTGTGTGTGTGTGTGTGTCTTTTATTTGTTGTTGTGCGTGCGAGCGTTTTATGTCTCTTTGAGTAAAGCTGTGATGGTAATCATCCATGGGCTAATAAGCTCATAATGTAGGGAATAAATTGCAGATTATTATGGGCAGATTGTATATGACAGGTTGAAGAGTGTCTATAAAAGTTTATAAAGAGTGTGCTGTAAAAACAAAACGATAGTTGGCATCTAAGAATAGATTTTTAGACGTTTAGAGTGAATGGTCTCAGGCTCATGCGCCACACAAGCTAAAATGGACTTAACTGGGATTGTATACCGCAAATCTACACAAAATAGTCCTTAATATATTGTTGTGATTGCACAGGTGTTCAAGCAAGCTGCTGTGAATCCTCTTAATTAGTTTGTGAAGCATCGCAGTATTGTGTGTGTGCGTGTGTGTGCACGCGTTTTGTCCTGTCTGATATTATCTGGCAGCCTGTGGAAGCTCCGCCCCTTCATCCATCTCACAGTAGGAATCTTTTGGCGGGTTTTAATTTTAAGGTGAAAAACGGCACTTTAAGTTATTTCTCTGAAAGGAAAATAGATTGAATAGTCTTATAACGCAGTGTCAGATTTAACAGTTATAAAAAATGCTGCTTACTCGCCTGCACCACTTGTACTGTGTGTGTGTGTGTGTGTGTGTGTGTGTGTGTGTGTGTGTGTGGAGCTCCAGGAGGTCTGTTTTAGTTAAGATTTAGACGCTAGAGAAGTTTACACACACACTTTCTTACTAATTACTGTACGTAACATCTGTTCTCCTGCAATTTAAAGAAAAGCGAGTAAAACTTTCTACTTTCCTGCATGTAAACTTTTCTAGTCTTTTGTGAATTTTTTTTTTTCTTTTTTTTTCTTAAAAGAGTCTATAAGAAATGTACTGCCTTCCAGGCTGTAATTCCAAAAAGGTTACAAGTAAATAGTTTTCCCCTGCATTATTCCTCTGTTAAAATTCCGTTTTACGCCACAGCTTGTCACAAAGAACTGCTGTCTCCTGTGCTTTTACCCCAAAATTTAAATAAAAAATGTTCATAACAGAAGATCAACCAAACATCACAATTGTTAAAGAGGAGTGAGAGAAAGCTAGTGCTTGGTGACGATGTTCCCTCTCTCTGTGTGCACAGGTCTGGGTCACCTGATCTCCTGCATTCTGATCAACGGAGCTCAGTACTTCAAGCGCATCAACGACTCTGGTATTAAGAAGATGTGCAGGAACATATTTGTGATCCAGCAGAACCTCACCAACATCACCATGTCACGCGAGGCCGATCTGGACTTTGCTAGGTAACATACACACTTCCCATCTGATCATTCAGATCATCCTCTCGCTCTACACATACTACATCATCACTCACTATACCTCAGCGCTCTTAAATACTCCATTCTGATTGGTCAGGTGTTGATTAATTTTCTATAACAGAAGGGTTATATCAATGCGCTCGTTCGAATACGGTCTTGTTTCTATAGTAACAACTTACACAGGGACATATACAGCATACACATAAATAAAAACGTGTGTAATCGTCCAAATTGGTGTTTTCTGTAAGGAGACGTTTAATTCACTTTTATGGAAGGAGTCTCCGGGTCCCGTGCTTTGGATCAGAGGTAAAACCGTAATAGAAGCTTAACGCTTTACGGTTCTCAGTAACACGACGTCTTATTAACCGCAAGGTAGAAAAAGAAGAGAGAGAGAGAGAGAGAGAGAGAGAGAGAGGGAGGCTGGAGAGGGAATGAACATTTATAGCTGCTATAATGTAATCAATAACAAGAGCTATCTTCTACCGCATAGCATGTAATAATAAATGGACAAAAAGTATTGTTTTTGGAAATTGCTGTGATGGACGGGGAATAAAACACTTAAAGGATTTGCTGTTATTGGAAAATAATTATCTTTGGAAAGGTAACTGTAACTCTCGTTGCTGATTATTTTCCTAGATCAGAATGACATGAAGTGTTTTACAGTGATTGTAATAGTAAAAGCGTTAGAGTCAGAACAGTGTTGTGTTGCAATAGCTCTCTCTCTCTCTCTCTCTCTCTCTTTCTCTCTCTCTCTCTCTCGCTCTGTCTCTCTCTCTCTCTCGCTCTGTCTCTCTTTCTGTCTAACTCTCGCTCTTTCTCTGTCTCTCACTCTCTCTCTCTCTCTCTCTCTCTCTCTCTTTCTCTCTCTCTCTCTCTCTCACTCTGTCTCTCTTTCTGTCTAACTCTAGCTCTTTCTCTGTCTCGCACTCTCTCTCTCTCTCTCTCTCTCTCTCTCTCTCTCTCTCTCTCTCTCTCTCTCTCTCTCTCTCTCTCTCTCTCTC
>JAQQZR010000004.1:2460020-2477861 GCA_030068235.1 Notoglanidium macrostoma | reverse complement strand
AAGTTTATATTCAGAATTTATATACTTTTGTGAAGCTGCTTTGTGACAATGTCTGTTGTTAAAAACGCTATACAAATAAAATTGAATTGAATTGAAAGTTATTGACAGGGATGGTCACTGATCAATCAAGACAGCATGAATATTCTGTTTGGTGTTCACTGAATGGTGTTAAATATAACAAATTATTTATTTATTTTTAATTGTGTGTGTTTGTATGTTGCAGATATGCTCATACAGTTCCATCCTTACTGACCCCTTATTCTCAGTCTGCTGACCATAACGAGGACAGCAGGTACACAGCACACAGAATGACCCGTTGACCCCTAACTTCATCCCGTTTACCTCCAAACCTTGTGCACTCAGCATACATTCTTTTAGATTTAAATGATTAAAACACATTATTTAATTGTTTTTCTGCAATTATACATTTGACTGTAATATGCTAGTTCTCGTAAAAGGCAGGTGGTAGGTAGAGGGGGCACGGGATGGGATGGGGTTGGCTGGGTATGGGATGTATCTGAAATATACATAAATGCAAATTTATAGCTGTCGGTGTTTGTGTTGCTCATCTGGGTCTGCTTGCAAAAACTGTGAACTCACAGCTACACGTGTGAAATATGCATAGCTGCAGGATATTTAATCATGTGCTAATTTAGCCTGTTAAGAATAGTCCTGGGAGTCGTAATGAGTTGCAGAAGCCGCAACTTTTGTTTCTTTTCGTTACTGGGTCAAAAGTGAATATAGCCATGAAGCAAACAGGGTTCCATATACACTGCAGGGGGAAAAACTTACCCCAAATAAATAAATTGAGACTTTCTAGCTAGTTAAGCACAGCTAGATCAAATTAATAGACGTTTTCTTATGAGTACAGTATATTCTCTTTTTTCCCCCTCCTTCTCTATCTGTCTCAGCTCAGAGGAATCATGTGCCAGCTCCGGTCTGTCAATGAACAGCTCAGCAGGGGTACTCTCTCCAGCGGATGGCTTGGATGCAGGGTCAGGGCCAAAGGTGGAGCCACTGGATGTCTCCCTGCTGGGGCAAAACCTGGAAACACTCAAAGGCAAGAACCACACCATCAAAAGTTTAGAATTTGGTTATTTTTATAGGCACAGAGGCATTAAGTGAGCTTCATGACAGTGTCATCTTTTAAGAGAACATGCTAGTTCCTGACACTCAAGGTATAATTATAAAATCCACTACAAAGGGCTCTTTGATATTGAGGACCTCTTAAGCAAACTTCCAAACTTACTGTTAGTAAATGAGCTTTTTGGAGTAAGACAAAGTTGCTGGATGGAAATAAAGTTATGGCATAATTTATTTACAATTATTATTAGGGAGGAAAAACTATAAGTTGTAAAAATGATCATACATAGCATGTAAGGAATCAGACACTTGGGGGTTGTGCTGTTATAAAACATATATTTCCTGTTACCACACCAAAGATGACTATTTTACTATAACAGTACATCTCAAATTGTTTTATTTCTCTTATACCATCAGCAATTTGTCAACGATTACAATTTTTATTTATGTAAGGATGACACACTGTATGGTTTATCATTTTATAGTTGTGCTTGATATGTGGAAAGTCCATGAACCAAGTCACCTTACAGCAGCTATAAACACTCATTCCCTCACCAGACTCTCTCTTTTGAAGCTAACATTACTGAGAAACAGTAATGGTTAAATTCCTCTAAAAAAAAACAATGCGTTACTCTGGAGACTCCTTGCATACATAATAAATAAACATCTTCTCAAAGAAAATTTCACTATATCAGCAATTAAAAACATAAATCTTAAATCTGTATATGAAGAGTGCCTGCCATACAAGTCTCCGTCTTAGCTGTTGCTATAGAAACGATAGCCAGGATGCCAAGACCAAAGGTTTCCCAGCAGAACATTGCCCAGAGCATCACGCTGCCTTGCCTTCTCAGTCTGGCCCTTATCAAAGTCACTCAGGTCCTCCAACACACTTTTTGAATTGACTGTTCACTTGTTGCCTAATATGTCACACCCATTGAGAGGTGCCATTGTAATGAGATCATCAGTGATATTCATGTCACCTGTCAGTGGTTTTAATGTTGTGGCTGATCAGTGTACATTCATGAAGAATGACATTGATTAAAGTCATGCATTCTTTTTTTTATCAGTTGTATTTTTTTTATCAGTTCTTGGTAGTACACTACATTACTTTTGGACCCTACTATATGAGTGTTCTTTCCCTACAGATAACATGGAGCCAGGTCTGAGCCCAGATTCGTCACGCTCAGCTCCCGACCAAGCGTCCTCCTCTCCAGGACGTCCAGGCTCCAACGCCAAACCCATTCTTCCCCCTATCCCTCAGGGACGCAAGGCCACTGAATCCGGATCTAAGCACCAGCTGGCAGGGCAGGCAGGACAGGTGGATGAGGGATAGCTGAAAGAGAGAGGATTGAGGAATAGGAATGGGTTTACAGAAGGTAATAGAGATAATGTGTAATTCTAATAGAGTCAAGGACCTGTACAGAACGTTTAGTATACTGTGACGTCAGAGTTAAACCCCTGTGGATGTGATGAGAGTAGTGATGTAAAACCTACAAGCAAAATCTTCCCTGTCTGATGTTCTCAAGAGCCCGAAGGCTAACTGTAGATCAGCGAAGTGAGCAACCACTAAAAATGTGTCTATCTTAATATTTAATAACATTAAATAGTCTTGGAAATCATGTTATAGCATTGAATAATACCAATGTGAAAATAAATTATTTTGGTATTAAGGTAATCGTTTGAGTTCACTGCATGCTGGCAGCGTTTTTTCGGTGCACAAAAAGAATATATCCAAACATGTAAAAATTCTCCAACAATTAAAAAATTTTTTAATAATACAATTTTTCCTTTTTCGAAACAAAAACTGAAACCTTGAGTATATGCTGATAAAGAAACCTATCTGATAATATTTTCTTCAAAGTTCAAGAAAAATACGACAAAATCACAGCATTAAAAAATTGCTTTAATTGCAAATAAAAATAAATATACTAAAATATAAAGTATAAATATAATATATTCAATACTAACAAAAACATATAATCTTGCTTCTTTAAATTTTAAAACTTATAATCTCAGTGCAAGCTCTATTTATTATTATTTTTTATTTTTTTTATTTAACCAGGGAATTCAAAACAAGAATCTCTTATAACCGCACTGTGACAATTAAAGACAATTTCATTATAATAGATAGCTTAAAATCTGATAAAGAGATTACTTTCAGATTTCTGTACGTTGTTTTATGATAGGGCGCAATACCTAAAAGCTGTTTTACTGAATTCAGGTCTCACTGATGAATGTTGTTATAAGGCTCGAAACTGTACTGTGTGATTTTTGTTTTAGATACATCGCTGGGAATTGGTGATAGATTAAATGTGTTGAAAGCATGGTGTGTGACAGCCATTCACTGGAATCTAGGTGCAGTATTTGTGTGAGTATTTGTCTGTGTGTGAGCTTGCGAACATTCACACCATTCACATACTTGGCCATCTGTCAGTGTCATAGCCCCAAACCAGCAGATGTTATAATGATCTTATAATTCATAGGCAGTTTCAGACAAGACAGGCCAACAATGCAGGAGAATACAGCTCGCAGACATAGCTTTCCTAACAGTCTTCACTCCTGGCTCGTATTAAACACCTCTGCAGGGGGCATTACAGGCCTTGTGTTCCCATAAAAAGCTTATATATTGTGGGTAGCTTTTAATGTGAGATCAGTGAAATAAAATTCCTCCCTGAATGATGTAATCTTAATAATTAACAAATGGTTTTCTGTGGCATCCAACTCAGCATCGTATTGTGTTCTGGGACTTTGAGTCTTGACTCCTTAGATGTTAGATTTCAAATTAATATGACTTAGAAGGTCCGTGGAAAACGGTGAGGGAGAAAGGAAGATCTTGCTCGTTTGTTTTTAGGAGCTAATAGTAAAACCTGATTGTTTTCACTTATGCTAATCTCATATTACATTACAAAATGTGCATACAATAGGCACACAGCTCTCACACGAATAATGAAATTACAAAACCAAACAACGTAACACTTACGTTTACATATATAGTTAGAACAGAGTGCAAAATCTATCATTCTAAAATGATACAGTGAAGCACCAGACCAGTGTTATTCATGCACACAAGCACTGTGATCTTTACTTCTAAATCATGACTGAGCCAGGCTTTTATTATACGTGTTTAATTTTCTAAGAGTGCTCCACTAGTATGAATGCATTGCCTTAAGCCAAATTATTTGCATAGCATTCATTAAAACATTGAAGGGCTGTGGATCTCTGGGGCCTGTAAATTAGATACTATCTCCTATATTGCTATAGTTTGCCAAAATAATATCGCTCCTCTTTCATATTTTGTTTCGAGATGAAACTGGGGAAACCAGGAAACAAATCAAAACAAAACAATTCAGTGGTTTAGTAAATATGACAAAAACAAATCTGTGATTTTAAGACAAAAAAAAGTGAGAAAAATATTTAATTAATAAATTGTTAAAGAACTTTATAATAATTAATAATGACACCCCGAATGCAGGATTTCCCAGGATTTCATTAACACACGCTGTACAGATGTTATGTACGCTGACATATCCATGGTCCCTTCAAGTAATTTGTGGACTGTAATGTTGTCTTCATTACATAATTGTTTTTCTAAGGAGTGGAATAATTAAAGAATACAACACTTAGTGTTGTGATGTTACAGGAAAACATGTGTGGTGTGATCAAGCAGAGTTCTTTAATGATTTAATAATTATAAAGGTCTTTATAATAAAATAATTGAAAGTTCTAATATTATTCTAATATCTAGTTCTAGTTCTAACATCTAGTTATTTAAAACTTATTCTTTACAAAATTAATAAATGTAATTATGAACCGTGAACCTGGCTTTACCGAGAAATGATTGAATATGCGAAGGTATAGTCATGATTTACATGTCTGTCTGTTCGGTTCATCTTCGTTCTTTGAGAAGAAGAACACAGAAAAAATCCAAATTATCTCTCACGATGAAGTACATCGAGATTAATTACCTGTCAGACTTGCCTGTGAATTACGTTCCCTTTTTCTGTTTTCAATTCAGGAATACCGTTTTTAAATTGTGTGGGTGTTGTGACTTGTTTAATTAAAAGTATCACTTTGAATAATGAAGCGTTAATGGAATGTAACTGCAGCGATTAATATACTGTACATAGCGAGCACTATCTAGTCTCCATGATGTATTCTGCAGACAGGAAATTTGCACATCACAGAAAACAGTATACTCTTATACAGTGACAACTAGCACAGAGAAAGTAAAGCACTCACATTAAAGGAACTGGCATATCCAATGCATAGTCTTTATTTTGAAAGCACGTAACTGCAACATGCTAGCTATTTGTGCAGCAAAACCTCCACAAATTCTCTGTTGGTGATCCCATATTGAACTTTTTCTTCATTCATGTGCCATGCATGGAAGATTTGAACAAAATATGTCTTATCTTTTCTTTCATTTGCGGCTGCACGCGTGTCGGGTCCATTACATACGGAATAACCATATGAGAACGGAAGGGATTGGTCAAAAGAATTTGAAATATAGATACTTGGACAAAATATCTTAAATTTAACCTTACAATTTAAGATCTATGGCCTAGGATATTATTGGATTGTTGCGGATTATTTTTAGAATATCGATGTTATCGAAAATGGCGACTCGCTTCATGGCGCACAGGATTCTGGGAATGGTGAGCCGGCATCTTTAAGGGAAACACTTGGACATTAGATGTTGATGCGTATTGAGTAGGGTGTTCACTTTTTTACATTTCTCTGTATAATTATTGCCAGAGAGCACAACTACATTTTTATAATAAAGGTTTGAAGGACGCACTGATGGAATCTTAATCAGTCTGTTCCTTCCCTCTTAGTTTTCTTAATTCATTCCTTCTGTTTTCTCTTGAATCAATGTGAAATTGGTAATATGATTTATAGTATTTGAAAATACATACTGTATGCTTTGACCATGGATAAAATGGTGGTGCTGTCTCCACGGTCATGTGCATGTTCTCCCCAAGTCCACTTGGGTTTCCTCCAGGTTCTCCAGTTTCTTCCTGCCTTCCAAAAACATGCCTGTAGGTGCATCCCAAGATCCACCGATTCACCGTCTTGCTACGGATCCTCTATAACCCTGACCATATTTGAACAATATATGGCTTAGGCCTGGTAGAGATACTGTATATATACTTTTAGAGTTTTTATTTTTTTATTTTCATGTTTCCACTAAGATTTTAGAGCATAGATTAAATTATAGTAAGCTTTCTAAAACATTAAAAAGACGTTTTTGTATTCGGGGTATATGCATTATTGTTTAATTACTCCAAGTCTTAAACCTCTATATGTAACAGCTAATAACTTAAAGCCTTCAATGTTACACCAAATGACTTTTCAAACGATTTCACGATGTCAGAATAAAATCATGAGCGTTTGGAGTTGTAGCGCGCTCCCGTCATCTTGACAGTTTTACGTAAGGGGGTCAGGACAGCTGTCTTAACTCAGTCTTTCTCTTTTCTTGATATTTCAATAAAATCAACTGTGTTTAATATTATCATAAGTTTTTATGGCAGCTAGATAGACATGAAGGCGACTATTGACACATTGTCTTTAGATACGAGAGCGTGTCAGACTTATAAAAGTCTTGACAAATTTTTTTCAAAGTTTTCTAGTGTATGGTTAGGGTTTGGCACCCTAGTAGTGTAGACCTACAGTCTGACTCATGCAAAATCAGCTTTCATATAAAGAACATAGAGATGATATCAACAAAAAGCTGCATATAATTTATATATCTATCCACATATGAAATTTCACTGTCTTATTGATGTGGAACACTAATAACTGAACAGACGTGTTGCCTCGGGACGTGTTTACAGACTTCCAGAGCTCTCGACATAACGTGGCCAAGTACTCGGGACATCAGAACATAAAAACTTTAACCATCAAATAATCATGTTCCAACAATGCAACAATAAAATACATCTGATGGGAAGAAAGAAAAGATTTTGGTCTGCAGTGCTTAAATTTTGGGACAGTAAGAGTTTACAGTAAGAGAATTTACCCTGTTTTGTTTTTGGAACAAACAAAAAAGATCAAGATTTGCCAATGTCTGAATGGTAAAAGCTTTGTAGTAAGCTGCTCAGACATTTTCTTAATTGTTTATATTTAGTTTTTTTATTTAGTAACTTAGCAGAAACTGTTTTCCAGAATGACATTCGAACAGCTGAAGATGAAGCAATATAAAGCACATAGCACATCTACAATGACTAATATCCTGAAAGAAGCATAAAATGCTAATTTGGTTAATGCTGGTATGGTATAGGTGGTTACAAAATGAGCATTTTCAACCTAAATGCATGTACAATACAAAAGACCATGAGTAACAAAAGTGACAATTTGTGCATAAGTAATAATACAAATAATCAAATCCTGTGCACTGTCGTAAAAGAGAGAGGTCCTTAGACATTTAGACATTTGTGGAAGGGTCAGTCAGAGTGAAGGTGAAAGCTAATTTCACCACTAATTTCTTGCAGAGTATGATCTTGCATAATGAGCGTTTTTAGAGCTCAGTGAAGGACATGTCAGGACCCCTGAGGTTGAAGACCTGAGCTGGCTTGCTGGTGTGTAAAGCCTTTGATGCCTGGAATGCAAAGACAAGAGTTTGATTCTTGCTTCAACAGGAAGCTAGTGGAGTGACCTGAGTAGGAGGGGGTTACCCGTGAGAACTTCAGGATGTTGTGAACCAGTCGAGCAGCAGGATATGGAATTTTATCTAGAGGAAATAGTCAAAAGAAATTTCAGGTTGTCAATTCTGAAAATATCCACAGCTTGTATAGAAGGTTGAGCAGATTTTCCTACGTAAGAAGTACAATAAGTTCATCAAGAAGAAAGCTTCAGGATCTGGGAGTGGATATGATATCATCACAGTGATAGGACAACCATGAGTCTTAGTATACAGGAAGAATAGAAGTGGACCAAGAACTGAGGGACTCCAGCCATAAGGATGTGAGGGGATGAACCTGAAGCTTTTAATGATAAACAATTAGTAGGATCATTCCTGTAGATATGATGAGAGCCAGGTCAGAGCATACAGTAGCTCCTAATCTCCAAGAGTGGAAATGAAGATCTGGGGATACGCAGTGTCAGAGGAAGCCGACCTGCCAAGGAGGATGAGGACAGAGTTGTCTCTGAATGAGTGCACATTGTATGTAAATATTTCAGAATATTTAAAAATAAATAAAGATCGTCACAACCTATACTGTTGCTTTGACGTTACTAATTACTAATATCAAAGGTAAACAAGATTAAATCCAAGATCAATTTTTATAAGTTATAAATAAATAAGTTTTAAATAAGTGAGAGTGTGTGAACGAGTTGAATGCAGTTGAAAAAACACACACCAAACAATGAACATTGGTATAGATTGATTTTTTTTCCAGCAGACTTTATTACATATCTTCAGTAAATGGTTTTCTGTGGAATTTAATAGTTTCATTCACCTTCACTGTGATTATTCACCTAAATAATGGGGTTGAGCAAGTTCTGTTAGATTACTACGGGGCTGCAGGTTTTATATCCAAAGATAAAATAACACTATATTGATCCTAGATGGGGAATTTAAGCATCACAGCAGTGCACAAGATATAAAAAAGATAGCATGCTGAACAAACATATTTATGAACTCACCTAAATAACTACTACTGCAACTGGTGTCAACTATATCGATTAATATAAATTGGAAACCTTAAACAAAAAGCTATGAGGGATTGCATTGTAAAACAGAGCAGTGGCAGTTCTTATGTAAGTCCCCGTTTGTTTATTTAAAAAATTCTCTTTGTGATGTGCCTATTTTGTGTATGCCTGTGTAGTACAGAGTATAACTCATATAGGTGAGCTGTAGTGCCAGATCTCAGGTAAGACTGATGGAGCCGGATGCAAATCCAGTTAAAGAGTTTATTTAGGAACAGGGAGGACGAATACAAAAACAAGATTCAAGATGGTAGAGTCAGGTGCCAATAAAATATCAGAGGCCAAGTGCAAAACACGCTAACAAGAATAAGCAAACAAAGTCAAAACCAGGTTAGCTGCATGATAAAAAAGGATTGGTAAAGTCAAGCACAAAAACACGGCGCGTTTCCTTCTCGAAGTGCTGTGGTTTGGAGTCTGTGTTTATGTGCTGGGTGTAATGTGGAACAGGTGTGCATGATTAGAAGTGACTGCAGGCATGTTTCCATTAACCTGCTTAATGTGCAATTTGAAATTGCAAACTAAAAAGGAGTAATGGAACATGTGAATTAAAAAAAAACAACTTAAATATCACAAAAAAAGTTTATATGCTCGCATGAGGTTGTTTTTCAGACGATTTAACAAAAGCATATTTCACAAAATTTAAATGGAAACACATTTTTCGCATTTAAGTCACATTACATGACGCACGGACGTGTACTAGGGCCACCTACAAGTGGGTTTTTTTTCCTGGTGGGGTGTATCTAAAGTCAGAATTTCTGAGAAAAAAGGTACTGCCGTCGCCGCTGACGATGTGCCCGTAGCAATTCCACAACTTGAGCATCAATTAGCTTGATAACCTCACATCTTGTTGCACAAATAATCCCCTCTGAAGTGCATGAAAATGTATCCAGCAATATCCTTGCATTTGGCCATTTCTCGATAGCTCCTCCTGGACAAAGGATATTAGGCAACCTGTCTTAAATCCGAAAGATTTTTCCTTCGGTACAGACCCAATTCGTTAGAGCATCTTTTCAAACCACGAATACTGGTTATGATGTGATGATTATGTACAAGCAGCATTGACATTTCTGACATTTTTTTTTTTAGGAATTCTGATTTTAAGAGCCAAGCTCAACTGATTAAACAGGTGGAATCAGGTGTGGCTCCTGCTCGAGTGGACTGAAAACCTGCACCCACACTGTAGGTCTTCTTTGCAGATTGCAAATAAACATCACATCTTGGCCACACACCATGCTGACACTGCTGACACTTCTACATCTGGGTTTTTTTCAGTGTTACCAGTGGTACAGATGTCAATATTTCAGGAGCACTTAACAGAATCAGATACCCAGATGAACCCTGCTGATTTACCTGATTGACCCAAGTCGCCGATCATAGTTTCTATAATCTTCTACTTGCATACCCCAGGGCCTTTTTTTATTTTTAAATCTCAACCTTTATTTGTTTCTATCCTTCACCACCTGGCTACTGTATTGACATCCACATCACATGATCATGCTTTAATCATGATTTGTCAAGGTTGGACTTGTTTCCTGCCTGTCGACATCCAACCTGTCATTACGTGGGATAAAAGGTGGAAACTATACTAATGATTATCCTGTAATTTCTTTAACATTATCTATAGTGTACCATGGTTTGTAGTAGAATCCCATGAGGCTGTTCTAGGTTTTATTATTATTATTATTATTATTATTCCTTATTACACTCGGTCTTTGTCTCATTGTCTCGCATTCCCCTGCAGGGCCTGATGGCAGCCTTCCTAAAGCTCATACTGAGCTGTGCATATGAAATGAGGCCAAGATCGTATTTTGAAAGCTCTGCTAACTGAGAGGAATGTTCTGCAGTTTCCAGGGTCTGTGGCAGGAATAAAACGAGCCGATATGGCAAGGTCGAGGGGGCGCTTGGCAATACGAACGCTTTTTGCAGGTGTGGTGTGAAACCATATGGAGATTATGGCGTCCCCCGTGTTCAGGATTTTGCTGATTTCTACCTTCCCTCTTTGTTTTAATGAGAAAACACATTTACAAACCTGAGTTACTGTATGTGTGTGTCTATATGTTTCTCTCTATCTCTCTCTTTTGCTTGCTTTTTCTCTCTCTCCCTTTCACTGTCTTGCTCCTCTGTCTCTCTTTATCCTTATCTCTCTCAGTCTCTGTCTGTCTGTCTGCATTTATCTTTCTGTGTCTTTGTCTTTATCTTTCTCTTTCCCTGTCTTGCTCTCTTTCTGTCTCTCCATTCTTATCTCTCTGTCTGTCTCTCTCTCTTTATATCTTCTTATCTTGCTCTCTTTCATAATCTCTCAGTCTTGCCTTCCCTTTCTCTCTGTCTTTTTCTGTGTCTCTATATTCTTTCTTTCCCTTAGCTCTTTCGGTCTCTCTTCATCTTTGTCTCTCTCTCTGTTTCTCTGTCTCTGTCTGTCTCTCTGCCTTTATATCTTTTTCTGTCTGGCGTTATCTCTCTCTCTCTGTCTCTGTCTCTTTCCATATTTATCTCTCTGTCTTGCTCTTTTTCTTAATCTCTCAGTCTTGCTTTCTGTGTCTCTTATTGTAGCTTTATATCAGTCTTCCTGTCCCTCTGTCTTTCTGTCTGTCTCTCTCTCTCTGTCGCTCTTTCTCTCGCTCTGTCTCTCGCCTTAGGGAAAGCCGAGACTTGTTCATGCTTGTGGTCAGAGAATGAGCACACTGCATTCCTTCTCTAATCAAACTGCATACTATTTTCATGTTTAATAAGCCAGGAGTGTGCATGTGCTTTTACATGAACAAGCATAAATTACTCAAAGCAACAGTCCATGTGTGTGTGCGTGTGTGTTTATGTGTGAAAACAGCAGTATAGGATAGAGGCAGAAAGCACTGTGTTATTGTAGATGAGGTGATGTGTGGATGGATGTGTTTTACAGGATGACGTTCTCTCCTACACCTCTGTGGTTCCTGTCAGTCAAATCATGTCTGGTCTCCTTTCTGACATTCCTCCAATTCAATATGTTTCATACCGGAAAAAGGTATGTATGTTTTATAGGTGGTAAGTTAACTTTGTACAACATTTATGGGGGAAAGAGTATAAGTACTGACTTAGGGTGTCCTAACTTTTGCGCACACCACGACGTCATTAAATATAAGTGTGTGTTAATATTTTTAGAAAATATTATTCTTATGTTGTTGTTGGTTTTTGTTTTAGGTATGTCCTGCAGAAGATGTGCTGAATACATTTCACCTCACCTAACATGTCATTTGGTGAGGGGTGCACAAACTTTTGCATACAGCTGTGTTTACTGAGTTTTGTGAATAAATAAATAATAGGATTAAACGGTTCAGACGAGACTGTCGCAGCATCTCAGTGTACTGGCGGTAGTGAGGGTTTGCTCACGTGCACCTGCATATTTGGCAAAGTTCTTTCTGTATGTGTGTGTGTGTGTGTGTGTATGTGTGTGTGTGTGTGTGTGTGTGTGTGATGATGTTCTTGGCTCAGTGTAGGCTTTTTGTTGTGACTTGGCATGGCGACTGTGCCCTCGGCACTCACATGGCAATGGTGTATGTGTTGCAGAATCCAGATCTCCAGGGGCCCCGGAGTACCGGGGAGAGACAATCTGCCAGGTGTGCCAGGAAAACACACACACACACACACACACACACACACACACACACACACACACACACCCACACACACACATAATAACAATGCTCACATTCTAGTTCTCTGTATTGCTTGGTCCTGCATGTTTGCAATGTCTGAAATGATTCCATAATGCTTTGTCATGCAAAAACTTGATATGAATCAAATAAAACACTTATCCACACACACATACATAAACAAATCATTTAATTAGTAATAGAGGACTTAAATAACAGAGATGCAGAATACAGAAAAATACATCATCCTACACTTAAAATCATGGACTGTATCTAGATCATGGGTGTAAATGACAGCACCTTCTTCATATATAACAGCAGCCAATGATAGCAGATACGGAGCAGTATTTTGCTAGCTGTTTATCTCTCCTTTTAGGCACTCCTACCAGCTGTAGGCCCCTGATGACCGGTTTGTGGACATGTCCTAGGCTACCGTATATAAAGAAGAGCAAAAGTCCACACTAAGTTGTTATTCAGCAGCATTTGGTACTTGGTAACCTTAGTCATGAACTCTTCCTTGAAGCTATAGTCAGATGTGCAACTTAATATCTTTAAGCAACATCAAATTATACACTTTACCCAAGAGCCAACTCGTATAGCTGCATCATTTAAACATGGCATCGGGAGCTTGTTCTGACCGAGCTGAAGAAGAACTGGAGGCCAGAATAATATTTGACTCATATCCGAAGTGATAGGGCCAGCGGAGCAAAGAAAATGAATGTATAATTAAGAGTGCTGTGTTACATTAAAACTACGCATCATAAAATTAGATCTTTTTTTTTTTTTTTTTTTTTCTTTTTTTGCTCCAAGAAGTCAGAGAGTCATGTTCTGAATGATTATGAACACAATCTCGCAAGCAGGATATTAACCTTTTCAAACCTACAATAAGGCGTTTGCATATCTTTGTAATTTGCATGGTTGTGTAAGATAGGTAGATAGCTGGTTAAGTGCATTAATACCGACTAAAGGAAATAAGTTCATGATCCTCTTCTGACAAAGTTTCCTAAAGGTTAAACGTAAACTTAAATATAGCTACAGTATGTAACATTTTGCTATTAATTATAATGGGATTTCCGAACAAGATCCTCTGCTGGGCTGTGGGTCAAACGTCCAAAGCCGAAAGACTCGAAGAAGTCAATTCTTACCCAAAAAGATGGTTTATTATTGATATGAGATTAATTAGTATTATTCTCTAAATTTACATGGCAAGGTTAGCTAGTCAGTAATTTTATAATGTTGTCATTAACAGCTTCTTTTTATTCTAAAGATTATTCCTAAGTCCACCTTTAAGTGGATATAGCTGCTTATTATACCTAGCTCAATATTAAAGTTTTATTAAAGGTTATTATTTGCAAATCACCAGTTCATATTAATTCTTTTGTTCGAATTCGTAATCGATTAAAACAGTAACCGTAACTTTCACAGGGACGTGTAATCCTGGTGCTTCACACGAACACTTTCAAAAATGCATCTAATCAGTGATATTGAATTTTATATTGACGTGATATTTTCAGTGATGTTGAATTTTTCTGAAAGGTGACATTTATTTAACATTTATGAAAGGAGATTCCAGTGTCAGAGGTAAAGCTGCATGTTTCATGACGGTTTCAGAACAAAGGAGCTTACGCGTTTTGGTTTCTAGGTAACAAGGCAAGCCGTGTTTTTGTTTTTTATTTTTGTGAAGAGAGAAAAAGAGGATGTGTAGGAATGGGTGCTTATGCTGTGGTATGTAAGGAATAACACACAATAGACCGTGCTATTTTATAAAAATAGAAAAGGAAGGCCTGGGAGGGAGTGATGCAGCAGAGACACGCGAGTGGAGTGTATTATTTTCGCACACAGGATGAATGGCTGTGTAGTGTAGTTTAGTTTCAGAAACGTTTACTCATTTTTTTTCTCTTGCTCGAATGGATGTCTTTCTTTCTCTCTTAAAACGCAGGTTGTCATTTTACCAAGAAACTGGAGAATTTGTCTGTCCTGAAGCTGATAAACTTTGCTTATAACCAAGAATCCTTCCATAAATGTTAAATAAATGTCAACAAAAAAACTTCAATTATTCAATTACTTTGTTAAACAGGCTTTTAAATCTGTTATTATTAGTCTTACATTATGTTGCACCTTGCATACAAGTTCCTGTGTATGAGCTGTTACTATAGAGACAATAACGTATTACAGCAAGCGTGTTAATATAAACTACAAAAATAATTCACGCCTTCTGACCAATGAGATTCAAGCATTTAAACACACTGTGTATTTAAAGATTAAATAAAACACTTCAGGACCTGGTATTAGGAAAATAATCAACTATGGTGTGGTCACAGTAGCCCTGTTTAATCACATCACCCCGTTGGTGATTATTTTCCCATAAACAGCACTACATCAAGTGTTTTATTCCTTACTTGACAAACTGAGGCTCACCATTGGACTAATGTCGTTAATATGCACACTTATTCACACTTGTTCAGACTTATTCATACTTAATGAGACTTTACCTCCAGTGAATAAGAGCAATCGATGTGGCGATTCATAAACAGGACACTTGCTCCATTCTGTATTCAGATTAAGCGCTGCATAATTGCATGATGAGGTGATTTCCTGCAAGCTGTGCATCTTTTATTATTTATAGAGATCTATAAAGTGACAGACTAGTAAAAAAAAAAGTGTGGTGGGTGATATTAATGATATACTTTAACGTACTCAAGAGAACGTTTGTGCTGAAAAAGAAAAGAAGAGCTTTTAGAGAGTAGGGAAGGTCACTGTGAGGTAATAGTTAGGAAATTAGTTGATGTATTAAGTCAAGAGATGGTGAATAACTGTAAAAGGAGTCCAGCACCAAACTACCTGCCAAAACAAGCCATTCATATCTTAAGATGGAGATGTCTATTATACTGCTGTTGTTTTTTTTCTAACGTCATATCTTCCCTGCTGCGGAACAGCCTAATACATGGTAGATAAATCATTTCCATAAATATTGTTCATACAAAAGAAGAGAGAGAGAGAGAGAGAGATAGAGAGAGAGTTGTTTCCAGTCTTTCATTGCCCTTGCAAATGTGCTGATCCCTGTGTGCAAGATTTTTTTTTTCCTTGCACATTAAACTTGAATTTAATCAAAGCACACTTTAACAACAGAATGGATGGCTTTGGGGACGCCAAGGCACTAAAAAGAGTAATTAGCGGGTGGTTTATAAGGGCATGCTCTATTCATATTCCCAGTATGATTAGTCATTATCAGCTTTATTCCAGAGCTAGCTAGTCAATAATTTTATAATGGTGTCATTAACAGCTGCTGTTTTTCTTTTTTCCTTCTTTTTTTTTCCGAAGGATTATATCCAAAGTCCAGCATTAAGTCAGTTTAGCTGCTCATTATATTCTGATCCTCTGCAGACTCAAAAGTTTATATTTTACCACAATTTAAATTTACTGCCCCCTCATATTAAATGAAGACCTAAGTGTATATACCATCGTTTTCATCTAAATAAAATTCCTCACTTAAAAAGAGCTAGACAAGCAACTAACATGACTGAATGGTGAGAACAGTTTCCTTTACATTTTTAACCATTAGGCTGAATACATAAAAGTCTGTATCTTCACTTTCACTTTTTTTTGAAGTATCGTTGCTCTTATGGGATGGTTCTAGTATATTCCACCCTTAACCTATTAAAACCAGACACCCCTCTGCCCCATCACAAATTTAAGACTCACCCGTAATATTTCTCCCAGCTGTATTTTATGTTTGACCTTACAGCTGTTAGCAATGGTTTGTTCTTCTGGGGAAAAAAAAAAGCTAATTGAAGTCAGCAAGACAGTATGAAATTAAACCAAATGCAAATGTCAGTCTTGGCAAGTCTCTATGAGATTTTTATTTCCTTTTTACTTCATTTTATGGATTTCTTCCTTGGCCATTTTTATACTTTTTCTTCATTTTAGACTTGTGGTAGATCTTTATGATTGGCCATTGCTTTTTTTTTTATTATTTAAAAAAAAAAAAAAAGACAGTTATGCTAAATGACACAAAATGAACTGAGCAACATTTTACTGCTGTTATTTATTTAATTGCTTGGGGGAGAGCATTAAAAAATGTGAGAACATTTAAAAAAAAAATGGAAAATTGACAATTAAAACAGGATATTCGGCCCCACGGCCTGGAAACCGGACTGTCCGGGTGAAAACAGGATGGATTGCAACCCTAGTCTGTTCTGACCTTACATCTCTGTGAATATGAAAAAGAAACTGCATTCAGAAAATATCTCCAGAGTTTCAAATCAGTATAAATAATTGCAAAACAAAGAAGAAAGCACAAAAGATTTCTCAACTCACTTTGCCTCTATCAATGCCATGTCCTCCAGCTACACCGTGCACCATTCCCAGAGATAAAGCCAACTTCCTCCCTATCTGAAAACCACACATCCAGTAGGATTTATGACCTTTCTGGCACCATGTGGAGCTGCTAACCTAGAGGGTATGCAACATGAAAGAGGAACTCTACAATGCCTAGCAGGCTTCCACACACCTGTGGGCCAGTCTGAGCTGTCTTCATCCCATAACCTCTCTCTATCTGACTGTTCACTCATCTCTCATCTACACCATCTAGCAGGCTTAAAATCAAACACAGCATTCTGTTTATATTGCTAAATGCTGAGATGTTGTGTTCGAGATTATGAAAAGCAATAATTTGTGCTTTGGCTTGAGTGTGTTTGTTTCCAAACATTGTGTTTGGGACACTGCATGCGTACAATGGGATTCAGCCGCAACAGACCGTTTTATCTTTTCTCCCTCTCATCAGGGGATTTCACTTTTTATAGGGTTTGTACAGATGCTTGAAAGTCTTTAAAATGATCGATTTCTACAGTTATGTTTTCTAAAAGCAGGAGCATGCTTGAGTTTTACATTGTTTGTGGACTGAAAAACATTTGGTAGAAAACAAGAATGTTATAGTCTCCTAGTTTTACAGCTAGTTCATTTATTGTGGTTTTGCCAAGCCTGCAGAGGATAATAAGTTCTCTCAGTGGAGGTGACTTCAATGTAAGTATTCAGCTTCTTTTTATTTAGTTTAAGCACAAGACTGAGAAGTGTTCAGATAGCAGGTGGCTACAAGTATAAAAGATTATTATCTTCTCACTAGCATTTACACATAGGCTTCCAGGTCAACATAAATTCATTAGCAAGAAAAGTTACAGCATTTTGTGGTTACATAGCAATATACTGCATGTTGTGGTTACAGCATTGACATGCTGCATATAGGAGATTTACACGGTGACGTACTGCATGTTGCGGTTACAGCAATGACATGCTGCATATAGGAGTTACCTCCAATATGCAGCATGTCATTCCTGTAACCACAACATGCAGTACGTCACCGTGTAACTCCAATATGCAGCATGTCATTCCTGTAACCACAACATGCAGTACGTCACCGTGTAACTCC
>JAQQZR010000004.1:2446774-2456271 GCA_030068235.1 Notoglanidium macrostoma | reverse complement strand
CTGTAACCACAACATGCAGGACGTCACCGTGTAACTCCAATATGCAGCATGTCATTCCTGTAATCACTACATGCAGTACGTCACCGTGTAACTCCAATATGCAGCATGTCATTCCTGTAATCACAACATGCAGTACGTCACCGTGTCACACGGTGACGTATTGCATGTTGCGGTTACAGCAATGACATGCTGCATATAGGATGTTGTGAACTGATAATACACCGTAACATTTCTAGAAAATGCTTGAATTTTACTTCACAAAAGTGTTTTTTTTTTTTATCTCATCCACATTATTCCTTGACAATACTAGATATGTTAGGTACCATGCTCATTCTCCCCTTTTTTATTTGTCCAAGGGTCAGGACAGTTATTTTTTTTCACAGGTCAGGTCACTATATGTGACCTGGGCTTGCTGAGTTATGGTGTGTCATGAGTGACAGCTGGAAACCACCAATATATTTTCTCTGCATTCCAGTGATGGGCTGTTAAAGTTGACCTCAGGTAACACACTCAGTTTTTAAACAGTCAGGCCCTGATGCGCTGAGAGTGTGAATACACATGCCTGCTTGATAACACCAGCAAAGAAATGCAAACACCTTTCACATAAGCAAAATAGCATGCATTGTCCGGTTTTATATGTTTTGAGAATATACATGTAATTTGGAGAGATTATAATTTAAATATAGGACAGTATTAATTAAAGTCCCTTTGGGAATGGCAATCACATTCACTAATTAATATGACCAATGGGAAGGTTTTATAATTGCGTATTTCTGCGTCCACCATTTTAAGGTCTATCAACCTTAATATATAAAAAGTTTCTTAAAGTGATGACTTAATATTAATTAAAATTTGTCATATTATGTTCCCATCTCCTCAGCATTTACAACGAGACTGAAGATGTTTCCATGCACATGGACTTCATGAACAGATCTGATGTTTCACTCTTTTATATTGCGTTCATGTTGTATTTAAAATTCAACCTTTAACTGACTGGAGTAATGTTTAATATTCAGTAAACTGTACCTTTCCTTGTTGATGAGGGCGTACCCTCAAGGCGACATCTTTAATACCTTTAGTGTGTAGCGTTCACCTGGAAATGTGCATGTAGTTTATTCTAAAAGGTAATTAAAGGCACAAAAGTGGCCCTTAAGGTCCATTTATGTACCTTAAATAATTTAAAGGTAAACGACATTCACAATACTATGTAATAGATACACACTAAAAGTACAAAAGATGTAGCCTCGAGGGTGCCACTCCTGTGAAAGGGAAAGTACAGTTTAGTACCTTTTTTCAGAGAGTGTGCAATTATATCTGCATGGGGCAACGTTTATAGCTTGACTCTTCCAGGAGTCACGACAGCTATAAACAGATTCTCTAAACTAAAAGCAACATTTATTTATTGCTTCTTTGCATTTGACACAATTAACACACAGTTTATCCTCTTTGGTGTGTGTTATTTAGGATCTTAGTAAATCCCAGCCTCGGTCTTTAAATAACGTTTGGTGTTGCACTGTTGGTGTATTCATGTGTCAGATATCCAGGTTAAACGCACCTTAAGCGCAAAATAATCTCTCTGATCTGGCTGATCTTATCCTTTCACACTCTCTTGCGTGATCAGCAGCTGAAGTTTAACCCCTTAAACTCCCAGAACCCATCAGCTGGTCCAGACTTAAATTCCTCGCACAGCTTATCTATTAGTTTTACTGTAATTCATAGTGAATATTGAATAATATGTTTTATGGCGGATATGTGGATAAGCCAGGAGTTTAAGGGAAGTTTATATGAAGCCAGGGGAACAGTGTTGGACTTTTGGCTTGTATTAGGTTCAGGTTTGTCCTGAAAATCCTTTCTCAGAGGCTTAAAGCAGGCTTCTAATCAGAAAAGATTATGTTGCGACTTCGAGCTTTAGCCTTGTTTGTAATTTTTTTTAACACTGAACTTTAAGGAAGTTAGGTTAGATACTGAAGTGTATAATGCTCATCAATTCACTTGGCAATCATAATTAGTTTGACAGAGTGAAATACACCGATTTACTATTTAAAGGTCCACCTGAATCCTTTACCCAGCGTGTATTAGAGCGTACGGTGGCCGTCAGGAGCCTGTAGCATACTTCATACTTCCAAGTACTTACATTCACACTCTCTTGCTTTTTCTGTGCTAAATAATAAGTACGATCCTCAATTTTTCAAAATTTGGCTTCTCAAACTTGTTATCCAGCACCACTGATTCCTCTTATTTCTTCTTCCTTTTCTTCCTTTCTTCTTCTTTGTCGTTCTTCCAAGTGCCTCATTCTGGATTCATGCCGCCACTTGTAAAAACGTGAAATGTAGAAGCCTCATTCTCTAGAGGTTTGTCCGTTCTGAGCTACTGTATCGGCGCAACATGGCGCTCCGTAGAGGTGGACCCGCTCCCTGTGTAGATATAAAGGACTCATTCTAAGCTTACGAAAAAACAAGTTTGTAATTATACACTAATGAAAACATACGTATGAATTCCGTAGGAATATTATGCATTTCTGCTAATAGATACCCTTAAAATCCTACATAATGGACCTTTAAATCAAATCTGTATCATGTGCTGAGATAATGTAACACATCCACGTGCAGGTTAGTTAGGCTACGTACAGGTCAAGTCTGCCATGACTGGTTAGTACTTAATATTTTAATTATTTAATCTTTCCACTTGCTGTTATAAATGTACAACCCAGGTACAATTTATCAAAATTTTACTCAAATGGCATGTATAAGACCAAACCTTTACCACTAAAAAATTTTTAATAAGTAATTTTGGTTCTTTTTTTTTTTTTTTTTTTTTTTTTTTTATGTATTGCGCATAGTACAGTTGTGTAAAATGTACACAAGAACTGGGCTATGCTCAATATACTATATATCTAAATGATTATTTATTACATATCAATCTTATTAAAATAGCGTAGTAGTGGAAGGGGTGGTGGTTAAATTATATATTCAATATTTATAATTATATCATACAGAAAGGGGCACGTCAAGTGAAAGTTTGATAAGTTCAGCAAACTATGTGTTTGTGACAGAATGTTGATATTCAGCATATATTTAATAAATAACTTATTATCGGTACCCATAGAATCAGGAAGAAAAGCCTTTCTGAAAAAGTATCAGGTCATATACAGTTCATCACCCTCCTCCTTTTTGCATGCTATGTAAGGACTGTCACTTGGCAGACATGACGACAGTCATGGTGAATGATTTTATTAAAAACAAAGCAAACAAACGCAGACCATAATATCAAGGTCACAATCCAAAAACAGGCAAAAGGTCAGGCACTGAACTGACATTAGAACGTACTGAGAATTCAGATGCAGCCTACGATCTCAAAGCGAGAATCGGCGAACATGAACAAAGGTGCAGATGAACAGAGCTGACTTGACAAGGTGCCGTCATGACAAGGACAAACAATGACAAATTCACCTGAAGTTAATTATTTTCCTATAACAGCACACCTTAAAGTGTTTTATTCGTCTTGGGCCACAGACATTTGTCAACAATTACTGAGTTTTGTTAATGAAAGCCATTTTTTGAAAAGTGTCTGGGATTTTCTAACTTAATAAAATTATAAACTAACTTATATAAAATATAATTTGAAAACATTCCCTGTGTCCAATAATTAGCCAAAACTGTGTTGTACATGTTTAAATAATTAGCCTAATTTTTAATAGTTTATATAATAAATTTGTTGAAGTTAAAAAGGAGTCCTTGGATATGAAAAGAGAAACTCTGACTCCTTCAATAAAACTTAAAGAGAAAACATCTTAAAGAAAACTTCAACATATCAGTTTGTTTGTTTTTTAAATCTGTGTATGGAAAGCGTCCCTGTAAATGAGCTGTTACTATAGAAACAGTGACGTGTTAGAACGAGTGCATTGATATAAACACCATCAACAGTAACTACATTATTGTTTATAACGTGACAGTTCAGTGAGCAGTACGAGTTGTGTACATTCCAGCTCTCTTTACAACAAAAAGGGGAAGATGGAGTGTGTGTGTG
This sequence comes from Notoglanidium macrostoma, assembly GCA_030068235.1. NCBI lineage: Eukaryota > Metazoa > Chordata > Actinopteri > Siluriformes > Auchenoglanididae > Notoglanidium > Notoglanidium macrostoma. The sequence continues at coordinate 2,452,245 of JAQQZR010000004.1, read as the reverse complement.
TGTGTGTGTGTGTGTGTGTGTGTGTTTGGGGAGGACGACAAATATTTTCTTGAAGGAGACAGGGAACAAGTCAGTGCCCTCCAGCCCCGGTTGCTTGCTCCTACCCCCCTTCCTCCTCTCTCCACACACCCACTTTTCATACTTTCACTCTCTTTAGTCGCTGTAGACGGCTCGACCTGTTGCTGCACATCCACACACCCCCTGAGCTTGCACTCTGAGAGGTGTGTGCTTCATTCATTCACTCATTCATCCATATTGGCACTTTTTCCCAAGCACCTTTCTTCCTGAGACCCGTGGAGTTTCATCGCCTCTTGATTGAGTTCGGTGCAAGATTTCCAGCGGACGCTTGTGTGTATATGTCCAGAGGACCTGTGTGTTCGTGTGTGTGTGTGTGTGTGTGTGTGTGTGTGGGTGGGTGTGCTGCAGGGGGACTGTTTAGCTGTATGACAGAGGTGAGTTGAGAGAACAGCTGAAATGGAAATGGATGGCAACTTGCATTTTTCTTTCTTTCTTTCTTTCTTTCTTTCTTTCTTTACTGTCACTCTGCACTTTGCATTTGTAAGCCACTGTATTTGCATCACACTGCCATGTTTCTGCCAAGCCTTTCTCTTCATTTGGACATTGGCCAGTCACAAAGTGCCTTAGTGTTGCAGTTACTCTGTAAAATACAGCACTAAGTGCAAATGTTTATACCCCCCATGGTTTTAAGAAATTATAAATTAAATGTCTGGCAACAATACAATGACAATATTTCCAAAAATGCTTGGAATTGATCCAGAAAGGAAACTGTTTTTATTGTCTCCAGGCCTGATTTGAAGTGGAATGTGCATCAGTCAGGGTTATACAAGAAATACAGCCAAAGATTGGTAAGAAATCTGATAATAATGAATGTTACAACTGAGATAAATATTTGGCATACCTTTTTTATTTCTTGGCAACACAGGAACATTTGTACGAGCTAAAGAATTTGGTTATAAGGTCCATTTTCCCGTGTATTTTCTTATTTGTTTTGTGCTAAGCTCATATATACTTCCTAATTTTAATTCCTTTGACTCATTCACTCATGCCTTTGTAAACTTTTTCTTGTGGTTAATTTGTTTTATACATCATGATGGAGAGTGCGGTAGTAATAGTGGAGCCACTACATCTCTGTTATAATGCAGATTTAATGACACTTTGCAATGACTATGCTAATGTGGCGAAAGCATTAAACAGTGATGTCTTTACACTCTTGCCAAACAATTTACACTCCTTTTTTTTGTTGTTGGAGGAGACACTCAGTGAATCCATCAGGCTTTTGAACTTAAGTGCACAAAGCAAAGACATTTCATCACTTGAATGCTTTCGCAAAGTCACAAACATGGCTGTTAATTATCTGAGAAAAGTGGGTTTTTTTTGGTAATACGTGTGGGTACATCGTGTATAAAGTAAGAATGTGTTAATATATTTTATATATAGTGTATGCTAGTGTAAGGATTCAGGCTCCTGCACATTGAAGTCTGAGTGTGACAACCAATTTCACACCTACAGGGATAATCCTTTATAAAGTAGAGCAATGCTGTTATGTAGAACCAGCTGACATTTAGAGACACGGGGAAGATCTGAGAAACCCTGTATCCACCGAGCCGCAGCACACAGCGTGGGCCAAACTGCACTTCACAGTGTCGGACAAACGTTATAAAGCTGTTTTACCCCTTAAGCGCAGATCGTAGCCACGCCTTTGGAATAACATTGCACCTTTAGGATCAGATCCTCAAAATACCACTGAAAGAGGCATGTTCATGCCCAAATAATTGAGACATGATATATTTACCCCATATCTTCTGCTTTAGGTATCTGTGTGTGTGAAGCGAGTTGTTAATCCTGGAATGGAGCCAGTTGGATAAGAAGATGTGGCCTTACATGCAGGAACAGGACTGACTTCCACTGGTATGTGAACACGCGGCCTCGGTGCCCTGTTGCTAAAATGCCATGGCAACTTCGGATCGCATCAACACTCTGTAAATCAATGAATGGGAGACGGGAAGGCTGAGTAACAGAGCTGGGGTTATCCCAGAACCGACTCTGAGATGAAGAATGTACAGTGTTTTCCCTAAAGGAGTTCAATTCACATCAAAGTATTGGTCCTCTTATTTAGTAGCAATAAAGCTGTATTACTGATTTATACACACGGCCAGGTAAAGAGTTAGATAACCTGCAGTTTCCTATGTTGTAATAAAACACATGGGGAGGTGCATTTATAGAAACTAATCAACGACAGGGCCGTTAGAAATTATGAGAAACAGCGCGTCCCAAACGTTTTGTTTTCTTCATTCCTATTATACAACATAAATTTGACAATTAATTAATTAAATAACGACACATTATTATTCGGTAGAACATCCATGAAACAAATTAGTTCCTGTTATCGCTTGCGTTATAGCAGCAGTTGTACAGTCCTTCAGTCTTTTGTTTCTCTCTCGACATTAATAATAAAAAAACAACGAAGCTTGGCATGTTACTAAAAAAAAACAAAACTTTTTTTTCCCCTCAATTACAAACCTGGAAACTCCTTCCATAAACGTCTCAACACGTATGCACAACACGTATGCATTTTGCCTGATTTGCGGCTTTTCTGCTTGGATTAGATCTAGAAATTTCCAATAAAATAATCTATCTGAAGTATGTCAACATGTCGACACTAAGAGTACCGGATGGTGCAGTCAAAACAGACAACATGTTGTTTGTGCAACTCTACACACTTTTCAAAGATTTATGAACACAAGTAAGGAATATTAAAAACATGTTCATTTGTATGAAGGCGAGCAAAAAAAGCCAGAAGATTTTTTTTGCTGTTTATGCAACAATCGTGGTTAAATGTGATCGCGATTGTCATTTCCAGTAAGTGCACAAGGTTCAGTATGCACTGCGCATGACATGGAACGGAATTACACGAATTGAGACGCAGCTCAAGTCTAACAATTCATTCAGCATTTAATAATAACAGAAATTTCTCAATTCACTTTTGTTTTTAGAAATTGCTGTTCAATATCCTCCAGCCATCACATTTCACTTTCACTGAGGCTCAAATGAACAAGTTTAATCGTAACTAGCTAGCCTTTAGCTACACATTATTAGCCATACTCCAATCATGACTGATCAAAGATATGTTTAATTAATCTAGCATTCCCTGTGAGGACCGTTTAATTTGACTAACGAGTTTGCAACAAATTGTTTGGACGTTTTTAGCCAGAACATTATACAACAGCAGTCGTCCTGTCGTCCTGAAATTTTACCCAACTTTGCTTCTCTTCGGCTTCTGTTTTCTGCTTCCAGCCTCTCAGATGTAAATAAATATCTAAATAGCTTTCAGAACTCTTCAGTTAGGGTTACGTGTGTGCCAGAGAACAGCTCCAACACACACTAAATTATAAAAAAAAAACTGCCATTGCTTCATATTAGCATGTACGTTATTTAATATATTCTTTGAACCTGCAAAGGAAATTCATTAAGGTAATTTAATCACAACCTAATATATCTCTATCTCTAGTTTGTTTTTCATCTTCTTTTTCATCATGAGAAGATTGTAAATCCAACACAGGATCTAAAACAGCAGCGATGCTTTTCCTTACGTTCCTGACTGAACACACGTCAGCACAGCGATAACGGCCACAGCGTCATTGCATGTTAATTTTAAGACAGACAAATAATTGTATATTTTATTCCACACTAACAAGCATCTTTTTAACTCACTATGCTGCTAAACGTCTGCTTTTTTATATAAAAAGTTGTTTTTTCTTGCCTTTTTATTATTTTCCTTGTTTTCTTTTGTTCTCATTATCTTTTATCCTGATTTGTCTTTTTTTTTTTACTTTTTTCTTCTTGCCTTTTTTTTTTTTTTTTACAGTTGTTTTGTCCATTTTCTTGACCTTTTTCTTGTATTCTTTTGCCTTTTTTCATCTTTTTCTAGACTTATTTCTTGATCATTTTCTTGTCGTTCTTCTAGTCTCTTTGGACTTTTGGCTTGTCTCTTTTCTTGTCCTTTTTCTTGTCTTTCTTCTTGACTTTTCTTTTTTCTTGTCTTTTTTTAAACATTTTTATTAACATTTTTGATTATTTTCTTGTTTGTTTGTTTGTTTTTTTTGCCATGAATTTTTTTTTATCTATTTTATTGTATATTTAGTCTTTTTTGTATTTTTTTCTTTTTTCTTTTATCATCATTTTGTCTTTTTAAATGTCCTGTCATTTTCTTACCTTGTTTTCCTTTTCTTTAATTTTTAACCTTCCTTGTTTCCCCCCTTGTTATTCCCATGCAGTGTTTTCTCCCTCACCCACAGCAAGAGGTATCACACGCTGAATGAAATCGCATTCTATATTTTACAGGTCACATATCACAGGTTATATTGTGGCTCTTATTTAAACACCTCACTTTGCATATACATATGACCCTTATAATAAGCGCTCTTTTATTCTCTCTCACTCTCCCTTTCTTCCTGTTTCTTCTCTCTCTCTATCTCTCTCTGTCCCTGTGATAAAGGATGAAAAGTCACGGCTGAATAAAGCGAAGCTGAGCATCATCACAGAAGATCAGGCCTGCTGGAGGAGAGATAAGATAGCGAAGAGACGCAACAGGAGCGACCGATAGAGGAGAAAAGAGAGAGAAAGCGAGAGAGATGATGGATCATTCGTATTTGTGGATCTTGCTCTTGTCCCTTTCTCTCTCCTATCGCAGTGTGTCTGCACAAGCTGAAGGTACGAGGCCGATTCCTAGCTCTTGTGCTTCTCCGTGTTTACTCAAAGCACTGCGTTTATTTAACAGATAAGGGCTAGAGGACGACACACACACACACCTTTCTAAAGAAGCCATTTTTATGTTGTGAGCGTTGGATTAGCTTTCCAAAGTAAACCAGGCTGTCATTCTGAGTGTTTGAGATGATACATCAGACAACGGTACAGTATGCCACATGAACTGTACAGGTAGATAGCATTGGAGTGAAGTTTGACTTTTTTATTGTTTTCCATGGACATCTGCATGTCTTCTGCTCTTTTCCAGGTCTAATACGTCTAACCCGAATTCTTCTTCTGCTCTAAATCATCCACACTTCCTGCTTCGTCCTGTCTCTCTGACAAAGCAGAATATGTAGGAGAAAGTTCACATCATGTCTGAAATCCAGCTATGAACGCTTTGAAGTTTCATACTCATCATACATCGCATATGTGCGTATGTGTGTGTGTGTGTGTGTGTGTGTGTGTGTGTGTGTGTGTGTGTGCATATGTAAATGTAATTGTGTATGTGTAGGCTTCATTACAGAAGGTATGAAGTGAGATTGCTAACTCTTATCCATGCCCTAGAGCGCAGTCATTTTACACACTTACTCTATATGAAGGCTTCGGAAAGTTTACCATGACTGACAGGTATGTGAAAGGAATGCGCCAGGGAAACACTCTCTCTGTCATCAGGGGAGTTTGAATCCCGGTGATGCCACAGCTGT
>JAQQZR010000004.1:2429274-2441774 GCA_030068235.1 Notoglanidium macrostoma | reverse complement strand
TACACTTTGAAGTTTCCTCCCATTTCCTTCCCATTAGGTGAACTGGCTCTGTTAAATTGATCCAAGATGTGTAAATGCCTGTGTGCATGGTGGCTTGTGATGGACTGGCATCCCAATCAGAGATTATTCCCAGCTCCAGGATAGGATTTGAATCCACCACAACCCCTGTCCAGGATAAAGTGCTTACTGAGGATGAGTGAATGAATAAATGAATGTTGAGATTTCTAAACAATAAAGTCACCACATGACAATCAATTTTATGTATTTTAATAATTACGGGTCTAGAAACTACACCTTTAAAGACAACTTACAAATGAAGACATTTCACATCTTTGCAAACCTTCTCTGATGACTATACAGAATATGAGTCTTGTTCATAAACATTTTCTTGGGTTCCCCTCCTGTCCCTATCACACCCCACAGCTTGACCAGCTCTGTTTAAAATCTGTAAAAGCCAAAATCCTACTTAGGAGGTATGTATTCTTCTGAGGTCATATTGCCATCTAGTGGTAATGTTGACGAATACAACAATTTCATTTGATACTGCTGGAATTAAGTTATGAATAACTTGCAAACAATATCAACACAGCCAGGTATAACTAACACAGTCAATAAAAACACTATAACATGAGCATTATGACTTAAATATTTATTAAAATAATCACCATAGAAACATTTTTGTCTTGTATCACATGCCATTTTATGAATTGTCTGTTTCATCCTTTAGTTTATCTCTGTGTAAATGGGAAGAATTGACTTCATAGCTTTCTCTATAAAATTTACTGACACTTGGCTGTGTTTGTTCCCTCTCAGAGTGTCGCACATCCTTGCCTGCGGACATCGTGTTCTTGGTGGACGAGTCGTGGTCAGTGGGTCCTTCCAGCTTTAGCCAGATTAAAGAGTTTATAGCGGACATTATTCGATCCTTCCAGAGCGGCATAATCGGACCGGAAGGTGTCCGCTTCGGAGTCACTTTATATGCAGACGTTCCAAGGTATAGTAGATCACGCCCTCATATTTTCCCAGACGGATTAGCAGGTATAATGTATATTAACAGCAGGAATGGGGTTCATGTGGATGTAGCTCAGTGGTCCTGTTTTCAATCCCTGGTGTCTCCAACCACAGTGGCCTAATGGGTAATGGACTGGTTTCTTAATCCTGGGGTTGTGGTATTGTGCCCCACCTGGGGGTTTGGGGTGAGCAGATTGGTGCAGTGGAATGGCATAAGGACTGTTTTAGTTCCACTGATTTTGAAGGTTATATCATTCAAACTTTTATACCAAGATAAGAGGATTTTGATCTTCTATTGAAGCAACTCAAATTTTATTTCTTGTATTCAAAGCTCAGTCCAAGAATTTTCAGAAAGTATGATGCCTCCAAGGCCTTTCTTAGTTGTTTGGGGGGAAAAAATCCATAGTCAGCCACTTTGAAATTCTTTACTCTGGCATTAATAAGAAGAAATGTGTTAAGAATTCATAACAAGCTTTCTGAGGGACTGAAGTGAAAGAAAGCAACGGGCCAGGTGTAGTATTATAGACCACTGACTATACACACCGAGGTTTAATGGGTGGAGTTGGGGGCGGGCTGTAAAATAATTTGATTGAAATGTTATTCATAGAGAAATCTAAAAACAAATAAATTTTTAGTAAAAAAAAAATGTCATTCTGATGCCGAAACTGACAAAGCAGCACAACCTCCTATCACTCACGATACTTCAAGTTGATTATTATGTACATATTCCTGTATCCGGTGTCTATTGTGTGCTGTTGACCACAAGGGGGCATTGTACGGGATATTTTATAAAGGAGGAACCATTTATTTAGGTTCAGATTTGATTTGATAGCTTCACCCTATCATCCGAAGATCGGGAGTTAGAATTCCGATGATGCCACAGTGTTTGGCTCGAAGAGCGCGAAGGTGGTCGTGTTCTATGGGAGAGGGAAGTATTATTTATATTTTCATTTTGGATATGCTTTTCAAATTCAAAGCTGTCTGAAAATTCTGAATCAGACTTGTGAGCCCCAGCCAATAGGATCAACATTTTTCTGTCGCACCACTATACCTTATTATGATATTGGAAACACTGTACGATAATAATATCGAAGCTATCGATATATTAGCAGTAATACATCCTGCACAGTGCCCCTAGTGGTCACTAGCACACAGTAGCCACCGGACGTATGAATATGCACTTAAAAAGCTAGGGTTAGGGTTAGGGTTAGATCATCACAGATTTGTATGTATGAGATAGGAGGTTTTGTTGGACAAACAAGGTATAAGGAACATAATGTAATGTATAATTTGTATCTGAATCCGTTTAGTGGTCCAAATATAAAATATATCTAGTAAAAACCTCCTGCTCAGCCACATGCCCCACTGGAAAAAATAATGCCCCTTAAACTAACCCAGAAACATATAAGAGGTTTATACAATAAACTTGTTTATTCCTATTTTCATGATATCAGTGTTTTGATACCACATTAAACTTCTGCGTATATCCATGAACTGGATACCATAAACGGTAATGTGTGACCAAGTATGTTAGATTAATGTTACTATTAAAGTGAGGGTGTAAACAGGATTAACATTAAAATTGAGCCAGGGATTATATTTAGGATATTATATTAAAGAGAGAGCATGTGGTGTTTTTCTGTTGCCAGGATGCGTGTTGCTCTGACGGACTACTCCACCCTGGAGGAGATATTAAACGTGGTGGAGGAGCTGCCGTATGAAGGAGGAGGCAGTCGCATGGGTGTGGCCCTCGAGTTCCTCACGGAGTCCGTCTTTAGCCCATCGATTGTCCGGGAAAACACTCCAAAGGTGTGATAATAAAAAAAAAAAATCACCTTCCTTTTATTTACCTGACCAACTACCATGGATGCTGTACTGTATAATCAGACATGAAAGCAAAAATTTTAATCTTTATAAAGTAGGCATCTCATATTTGATCATTTTTCTACGCATCCTCCAGCCAGAGAACCGACATGAGAGCGACACCAGAGCATTTGGTTTTATATTAATATAGAAGCTGTAATGTTAGGACACTACTGCGTGGAGGCGAGGACTTCATTAGGATTTCAGACCGCACACAGCTGCTTGTCCTGCAGAGACGAGCACCTGATGTGCAAATGAGGCAGCAGGCAAAGGAGAGGTTTTCTGTAATTAACTGCAGAGATATCGGCTTTTATTTAAAATCGGCTCTCACACACACGCACGAATGAGCCATAATGCTTTCAATGAACTCGACCCTTCGCTTCAGGTGAACTTTATAAAAAAGCAGTCGCACTTTCATAATGACAAATAATCGTTTCTGTCTGAGGCAGATCTGAGATGTTTGAACTTGTAAAACTTATAAAACTGCACATACTATGTTAGAGCTTTATAGTAAGGTTCCCTTAAATAACCTTATTTACTGTCTTAGGTGAAGACCAAAAAACTTCAGGTTGTGCTATAGGAAACTAATCAACGACAGGGTGATTCGATGATGTTTTATTCCTTTTATCCTATAGTCATTTGCCAACTCTAAACATTTTATCTGTTTATCCGTAAAAAAAAAACAAGCTATAAAGAGCCGTTCTCTTACCAGCATCTCTTTTTTTTCTCTTTCTTGAAGTTGATAACATCTAAAACTTAAAGTTACAGCTTTACTTCTGACTGTTAGAAAGCGCTGACACTGAACACTCCTCGCACAAAAGGCTAAATAAACATCTCCTGACAGGAAACATCATCATATCAACAATTACCCACGTTTTTGTGGAACGTCTGCCATGCACATCCCTGTGACTTCACTGTTGCTATGGTAACGATAACATAAACCTGTGATTTGTTCTTTTAGGAAATTAATCGACACCTTCTGACCAATCAGAATTGAGAATTCAGCAAAATGTGGTACAAGTAACCTTAACACATAAGTAGATATAAAGGCGTATATTACATGTTGATAATCAGCTAAATTCAAGACTCAGAGCATAAATATTTGCACCCGCCGTTTTTTTTTCAACACTTAACATATGAATGAAGGCGGTAATTCTTTATGGTCACCATGCATCTAATTTCACTTTGTTTATGTAGCAACTATTATTTGAATTATATGATTTATTATTTTAAATAATTAGTTATGACAATTCCTTTACTATTACTAATGCTGTGTTAATGCTGAAGTACTTTTAGATAGTGTTAATTAAGGGAGCCTGTTATACTGTTTGAGCATCTTCTTGTTGTATTCTGCAGTTTTAGAGTGCACAAAAAAAAACCACAGATCCCCAGAGCGATATATTCCTGTCTGATTTCAGATTGCAGTGCTCATTACTAACGGCAGATCAGACGACCCAATCGATGGACCGGTTAAAGCAATAGCGGAGAGTGGCATCTCTCTTTTCGCAGTAGGTAAGCAGCATCTTCTACACCATTCCTTCCTGTTCTGGTTAGCATGGGGATTAGCCATCAGATCCATCAATATTCTGTACATCGGCAAATACGGTGGTGTTGATGCAGCTTGCGTTTGGCATTGCTGCCTCGGCTCTTTAACGCTTGGCCCAATCTCAATGCCCAGAGCGTAGAAATAATTACAGCTCATTACAGAGCGGCCGGCTAATTGCAGCGATTTCTCATCAGGCGTGTGTCCTTTCCCCCTCTGATGTTCTGACACTCAGATTCTCTAATCAGTCGGCCCCAGAGCGGCCCGAGTAAATCAGCTCGGCTCTGTACAGCTACTCCAGAACACCACACATCCACACAGCTTTGCAAACGTTTTTCAGCAGAAGGTAAATAAGAGAAGACGTGCTTCAACAGACGCTAGAAGTTGTCACGTGACGTCATCGTCACATTTGCATATTCATAGAATAGCCATGATCATCTGTAGGTCAGAAGAATAGAATCGAAATAGATTAGAATAGAGTTTTATTCGAATAGATAATAATAGTAGTGACAATAGAAATATGATCGTATAGAGAGAAGAACCTTTCATTCATTATACACAGTATGTTATTTAGGGTGTAGATTATGATGATAGTGTTGTAGGACTCAACGCTGTTTGAGATTCAACCACCATTAAAAGAATAACTTGTCTTAATTGGTTTTTGGCAATATCGTCATTTTTAGGGTATTTTAAATACTGCAAAAGTAACAACAAATGTGTGTATGTGTTACTCAGGCGTGAGGAATGCAGATCCGGCGGAGCTGAGGAGGATTGTGAGCGCGCCTCATGAGGAGCACCTGATGCTCAGCCCTGACTCGTCCTATCTAGAGAACCTGCTGCCCAAAATCTCACGCCGAGTGTGTTTCACCGCCTCCGAGCCTCCTCGACCTGTTATACACACACGTCCAGGTGAGACACGCACATGGAGATATGAATACAGCTTCACTCGAGTAGAAATTAATCTCGCGCCATCTGTTGGCCTGTGTCTATCCTTATCTCTCTCTCTCTTTCTCTCTCTCTCTCTGTCTTTATCACTCTAATCACTCTTTCACTCTCTGTGTGATAGTGACAGAGAAGGTGGTCGGCCCCAGGGACCTGCAGGTCAGTGAGTTGAGCTACAACTCTCTACAGCTCTCCTGGAGTCAGGCCACTGGAGACGTGACGGGTTACAGGCTGCTGATCGCTCCCGTGTCTCCGAAGGGCCATCTGCTCCCGATAAAACCCCGACAGGTGAGAGCTACACACCAGCGGAGGGACACACACACACACACACACACCGCTGGCACACTCTCAACTCTCAATTGTCCATATTGGGGATTTAAATCATCCATTTGGGTTTGAAATTAAAAAAAAAATCCACATAGAGAAGTTAAAGTGTTTCAGCAGCATAATAGGAAAATAAAATATAAGTATATGTGGAAAGTGTGTCAGTTTAAAAGTTACATCAGTGGATACAGAAGGGGCTTGAAGCTATCGGGCCCAATTCTCCCATTCGCACGCATTTTTGCGCACGCTTTCAGTTCCGCATATTTCAGTTACGTGTATTCTCCCCACGTGCTCCGATCTCACCCACCACACGTAAGTTCAAAATTAAGGCGGCCTCGTAAAAGAAGGTGTGCTTTATTTAAAATAGAAGTAGACTGAGTCACACCCTTGGGTATTTAAGCTGTCAGGAAAATGTGTAATGTGGATTTTTCCATGCGAATGTAGTTGAAATCCATTCAAAGCATAACCCAGTATCTGACTTTAAAATAAGTGCTAAAGGACGAGCTCAGCTACGGCAATAATCACCTCGAAGGAAAGCAGTCGTTTCTATTATGTAGGCCTATGACAACCAATAAAATAAAATTAATATATACGAAACAACGTCTGCTAGGCATGTGTATATATAGACATGTTTGGCATGTGGGGATTTATTAATAAAGCTGTTGTCCAGTATTCTGGATACACTGCGTGTCAGTGAACCCCAGGATATCCAGACGAGGTCGGAATACTCGTCGCCGTCTTCCGTGCAATTTCCAAGCATGCCTCCTGCTTCAGGAGCAGAAACAATTGCAGAGCTGGTATTTTGGATTAGGATTGTCAAGGCATACGAGAAGGTTGGTCCTGTTTACGTTATCTTAGCTATAGCACTAATCCTATAGTACTAATCTAATACTAATCTTAATGGATATTTGTTTTTTTTATAATGGAACTAATTATTTACCAGGTTTGTACACAATGAAGTGATGTAAAATGTTTTTTTTTTTTTCTGTTTAACAATGTAATATGTAATAATGCAATGTTAACAATGTAATATGGCTACAAGAAATGTTGTTGTAGTTTTAAGCAAATTACACACAAATTTAGGATTTGTTTTACTTTAATTGTACATGTATAATAATGTTAAAATAAATATAAAAAATAATAGGCCTGCTAAAAGGCAATATATTGTTTTGCTACATAGTGGCGCATGATTTAATACAGCCCTTGGCAACACTGAGCTTAAAAGGTGCTTAAGTCAAGGGCAGGATGCACGTAGATGGTATTTGCAGAAGAGATGCCCCGATTTTGCCCTTGCTTCGCCCAAAGTGTGTAAATGCCTTCAGGGCACATGTCACAGACTTAAGTCAAGGGGAGAATACTCCCAGACTGCCAACCACAGATCTGTGTGCTTTTTTGACTTAAGCGCACAGGAGAATTGGGCCCATTGGGCATAGGATGTTTTGTTTTAAAATGACAACACATGCATTATTGCATCAGAGGAGAAAAATATCCCCAACAACATTATGTTCCTAAATTCCTGTCCGTCACCAGGGTAATCTCGATATAGTGACTCCCAGTGATTTACTATTTTGAAAACACACATGAGCCTAAACCAGCAGAGGAACTTCTTACACCATTGCACAAGAAAGAAGTACAGAGAAACACAAATATGTGCATCCTAAACCTCATCCCTGTATCTCAGCTTGATTTAAAGGGAGATGTGGGAAATACCAAAGTAACAGGGTTGACTCCGAAGACAGAGTACTCTCTCACTGTCTACGCCATCTACCCCGGACTTATCGGAGAATCCTCCACCGTCATCGCTGAGACCGGTAAGTGTTATTATCACTAGATTACACAATCACAATTGGCTGGCTAGGTGTCTGATATCTTCTTAAAACGGGACACCTATAAAGTAGATCAGTTGGACAAAGTTTTTAATCATCCATATCAATGCATTGGGAACTTTTGAATGGTAACCATAACAACCATAGTAAATTATCCATTGACTGGCATCCTGCATATCCGATAACAACCAAACCAGCTACACCGTCCACCCCAAGTTTCCTTGTTCAGGACAAATACCCGGAGTATGCACACAGATGTAAGAGATTTCACACCCAGATTACGTTTTAATATTTCTTGTTCTATTTTATGCTCATTTCACAATTGTTTTGTAGTGTCCTGAGTAAATGATGAAGTCATCTAGTAGTGATGAGGATATAATAATTATAGACATGCTCTCGAGAAAGAGTCATCCTATTGTGTGGCATCAATGGAACCTTACTTTAATAGGCAAACGAGACGGAGCAGAATTTATTTTTCATTGTACCGAATTTCGTTCTTGGTGTGTAAAGACTAATAAGAACACATGTATTTGACGACCTGCAAGATTTTGTGTCAATATTTTGTTCAAAAATGTGCCGTTGGTGTGCAAGGTGATTTTAATGTTAATGTTGTGGAACATCCACAAATCAAGTTGATTCGTGTTCTCACTTACATTATAGCATCTATAAACCGCTGTCCACTCACCAGTCTGTTTTTTCTCTGTTGAGTTTAATAAGACTAAAATAAAAACTAGCTTGTCGCATTACTGGGAAACTGCAAAGTGAACACTCCTCCATCCCTGACCGTTACAAAGCACTGACACTGGATGTTACATAAATATCTCCTCACAGAAACCTCCACCGTATCAAGGACAGTAAAAGTTTTTCTCAGTCACATAACAACATGTTTTATTAAAATCTGTATAATTATTAGCTTTGCATTATGTAGATCGTCTGCCATCCAAACCTCTGAGAACGAGCTGTTACTATAGAAACGATAATGTTAATGATATGAACGAGCGCATTTGCAGCTACACTACTCTCAGAAGTTAATCAACACTTTCTGACCAATCAGATTAGAGACTTCAACAGTGCTGTAGTATCTTATAGTTACTCCAGCATGCACATGTTCTGCCTTGCCTTGCCTTTTTGCAGTTCCTGTACCACCAGTAGCGAACTTCCGTGTGACGGAGGAGGGGCTGTTCACTTTGCGCTTGGCCTGGACGTCTCCACTCGGCCACGTGGACACATACAAAATCTACATCCCGAGATGTGAGCATCAGCCATTTTCACCAAGTATTCTCTTTTACATCGGCAAATGAAGCAGATTTCAATTTAATTCTAAAGAACAATCAATAACCTGCAAATGATTCTATGAATGAACAAAATCAGGTCTAAACACTTCTCTGTTTTAATATGCCAGACGACAGACCTGGGATGATCTATGAGCAGACGCTGCAGGGCGATGCCTCCTCACATGTGATTGATAGCTTGGAGGAGGATAAGACGTACACAGTTAGCATCTACGCCATATACCCGGAGGGACCCAGTGAACCTGTGTCTGTTATCGGGAGAACATGTATGAATTTCTTTGTCTTGAATTTCTGCGTATATGCGTGATCTGATATCTGATAACCCGCTTTTAACCCTTAAACTGTCATGTCTCAGCCTTACATTCCTGTAATAAATACCTTCATTCATGTCATTACTGAGAAATTTATACCTTTTTTATGGATCATTGATTTAAGGCTGTTTTTATTAATTTATTACTGCTGAGTTTGTTTTTTCCTCTGAAATTAAATAACTGTAGTTGTTAATGGTTCTCAAAGTGGGGTCTGGCGGGGGTTAATAACTTTTTTTTAAATTTTGCAACAGTTGTAGAAATCACCATGTCACATCATCAAGTTTATTGTATTTAGGGGTGCAAGCACCAAAGTCAACTTGGTCCTAATGTGCTCTATCAGTGGAAATGTCAGAAATATAAAGTTTTATGGCTCCAAAAATATCATTTTGTAATACTTTTTATAAAATAAATCTATACCGAGGAGGTCCGTGGTATTTATTGTAGAGTTAAAGGGGTCACTGGGAACAAGAAATTTGAGAAGCTGGTTTATGTGATATCAATACCATGCTCACTGAGATGTTTCTTCATGCACCACTAGATGGCACTATAGAGGTGTGTATATACTGTAATCACTCAGCTCCTCATTCTCTGGTGTGTATAAAATAACTCCTTACGCTTACCATCGTTTTAGTCTTCCTCTGTAGCAAAGTCTCTCCGCCTTAAACTTAAGCTCATTGTACTCCAGACTCCATCTTAACGTCAGGACTGGCATTACATGGTGAAATGCAGTACATGACAAGCCTAAACGTTTGCTAGCCTTTATTTATTAAAATCAAGAATTGCTGGTATGGTCACAGAAAAAGCAGAGAACACCATCTCACGCCTTAACAAATGCCGGTAATGGCTCTCGCCTGTGGTTTGTTGCAGTGAAGCTGGTCCCTGTTGAGCAGCTGTTGGTGGAAAACGCCACTACGGACACGGTGCAGGCTCGCTGGCTCTCGGTGAGAGGAGCGTCAGGCTACAGACTCACCTGGGCATCCTCAGGTACTCACCTGATGATTGTGTACGGCCTGTCTAACGAGCTTGGAGAGGATTTAAATCCTCCTGAGAAGGTTGGAATGGTCCTGCAAACATTTCTGTTTTGTTGCCGGACGTACAGACGGTGTGCATGACCTAAAAAGACTTTTAAAGCTAATAGTATAATGGCTTGGATAGTGCTAAATTAGAACTGCCTGTGTATTGTGAAGGTCAATAACCATCTCTGTCTTTTATATTTAAAGCCATGTTCGTTTTCCTTATCGAACACAAACCTGTTTTGCAAATGTGCAACCTTCTGGTTTGATGCAATTCAGAAGCATCCATGGGTACTGAGAGCAATCGGAACAACAAAAATATTTTTAATGAAGGAAAACAATAGCATTTCCAAAACAAAAATTTAAATGACTGAGTACATTTTATTACAGTAGAGCTAAGTAAGGAATAAGACACCTAAGGACTTAAATTATCAACGACGGGAAGTTACAGTTACCACATCAACATTATTATATTATTTTCCTATTACAGTGCATAATCAAGTGTTTCATTCCTTTATTATGACAGCAAGTTGCCATTGCATTTTTAAAATTTATTTATGAAAGATGACCTGGTGGGTTTTTATTATTATTATTTTTTTTTGCATTTATACTTCAATTCAATGCTTTGGAGCTTTGGAGAAACAAGTTATCACTTATTTTAGAGCAGCTATAAACACTCGTTCCATCACCAGGTTCTCTCTCTCTCTCTCTCTCTTTCTCTCTTTTGAAGATAATAAGACGGAAAAATGCAGCTTTTTACAGAACTGCGAAGCTGCAAAGTGTAAGACTTTCCATGCTGTTGAAAAATTAAAGGAGCACGTTTACCTCAAATCGCTGACACAAACATGAAGGGTTAAATAAACATCTTCTTAAGGAAAGCTTCACCACAGTATTTCATATATACGGTATACTCTCATTTCCCTTTGGTTTTCCCTGAGCTGATGGACAACAAAGGGATCGTATATATATATAACAATGTCATATTTGGTCAGATTGGATACTGAGAGCATTTTTTTTAATAATTTGAATTGCCCATTCTCTTGAAGAGTGCCAATACTTTTAGACTTGACCGTATGATTTCTTTATGTGTGTTTCCAGAGGGCCACGTTGAGAGTGTCAACCTTGGAGGGAACTATAGGTTCTACATGGTTCAGGGTCTTCACGCTGGAACCGAGTACAAGATCAGCATCAACCCTGTGTTTGTGGATGTAGAAGGACCGCTGACGTCCAAAAAAGCCAAGACATGTGAGTGACTAAAAACTAGAGCGAATCAGAGAGGCATGGTGGTGTGATCCTGAGCTCGTTTTACTGTTCGTATAGTGTTTGTGTCTTTGTGGGTTTCCTCCGGGATCTCTGGTTTCCTACTACCTCCCATAAACATGCAAGTAGGTCGATTGAGTACACTAGCCTCACATTGCTTCCCGCTTCACACCTAGTGCTCCTGGGATAGACTCCGGATCCACCGGCACCCTGACCAGGATAAAGATGAAAATGAGCAGTGATTGATTGTGTGTGTGTGTGTGTGTGTGTGTCAGTGGAGAGCAGTGCAGTACAGACTCTGAGGGCCACGGCGGTGAGCACCAGCAGCGCTTTAACTTCATGGAACGCTGTTTCAGGAGCCACAGGATACAGATTGGCCTGGGGTCCCACTCCAGGTAACACACACACACACACACACACACACACACACACACACACACACACACACACACACTCACACACACTTCACAAGCTGGTACTTTGTTTTTCCCATCTCTTTATATTTCCTATATCTTTCATTGTGTTAGCGTTTCATCATTTTCATCTTCTCGTCTTCTTTTTCTTCTGTTTGTGACATTGTTGAGGCGTTTCTGGGCAAGTTCAATGATTCATGCTGTCGTTGTGCTAAAAAGTTTGTGTATGTGCCCACACACACACACACACACGTAAAGCAGGGAACACACACACACACACACACACACACACACGTAAAGCAAGGACAGGAACAAAGTATGAGCTGGATGTCACCTTGAATTCCGCTCTGAAAGCAGAGGCTTTGAAAGAGGCTGATGTGCTGTTGGGCTGCACATGAAACGAGCAACCTGTGGACTCGGCGTAATGAAGGGGAGCGCGATGACTCACAGCTACGGGGCTGACACAGGGATGAGTTTAAATCACAGAAGAGAGTAGAAGTAGAATTGAAAAGAAAAGTGGAAGAGAGAGAAAGAAAGATTAGCGATTTGATTAGAGAGTTCTCCTGACACATCACTTTATTCTTTTAATGATGTTTAAATACCAATATGCCTTAATTTGAAGATTTCTCTCTCTCTCTCTCTCTCTCTCTCTCTCTCTCTCTCTCTCTCTCTCTCTCTCTCTCTCTCTCGCTCTCTCTCTCT
>JAQQZR010000004.1:2383722-2428851 GCA_030068235.1 Notoglanidium macrostoma | reverse complement strand
CTCTCTCTCTCTCTCTCTCTCTCTCTCTCTCTCTCTCTCTCTCTCTCTCTCTCTCTCTCTCTCCCTCTCTCTCTGTTATAGCTCATTTCTCTGTGCTCTTCCTATTTCAGTGGAAGTGATAGTGTGTATAACCCTGGGTGTGTGTGTTACAGAATTTACTGGAAGAGATCGACCCAGGCAGCTAGCTCTGAATAAGAGCATTACAGAGTATTTACTGAAGAATCTGGTTCATGACACCGAGTATGTGATTTCCCTTTACGTCCTGTTCGGCTCCGTGGTGGGACCCGGCATCACCGCTACTTTCAGGACATGTAAGTCCACAGTAAATTCACCCTCATGTAGGGATGCACAGATACTGAGACTGATGCTGGTATCAGCTGTTAATCTGGTACTGCACTCATTTATCAGAGCTAGTATGACCGACCTGTAGACACAGAGCGAAATAAGTGAGAATGGGTTTTAAAAATGCAGTTAAAGCGAGCGTGCAAAGAAACTTTGCATAAGAAACAGAGAGTGCTTTAATTTTCCCAGGGTATAGGTATAGGTATACTTCTGCTCATTTTTGTTAATGACACTTGCTGATAATGAGCTCAGGTCAGCCGTCCTCATGCTCCGTATTTCTGTTTAAAAAGCTAAGAGATTATTGTTATCAGCACATGGCATTAACCAACGTAAACAGAGATAAATGAAATGGTCTGTGATTGATTAATACTACGTTTGGTATCAGTATCGGTCTTGACAAGTATCAAAAATGTGAAACATCCTGCTAACAATCTTTGGTGTAGCCTATACACATTCTTGGGAGCTCAGAAAAATAGGCAGGAGAGACTGGAGTGGTGACAGAGCTGTAATTTATTAGTGTTCAAACTTCCCCGCCAAAAACAAGACACTGTGATGTACAGAAAAGGCATGCAGATGTCTTTCAGTCTGATTGTGACTTATTCAGACGTAAACAATCAAACACAAAATAGTCGTCAGTGCGCGTCTCTGGTCCCAAGACTCTACTCTGTTGTCTCTCTTTCATTGCGTGACACAGAGGGAAGAAATCAGCTCTAGTTAATTACTGACAGGTGGACACTCACTCACACAATCAGCCCTCTCTGCCTGACTCCCCCCTCCATTCACATGTGTTATAAAGCTTATATAGTGCATTTATAACACACATAAGAATCGTTTCATTGTTTTATAAAGCAGCGCTGGAGAGGTTATGAAAGGCTTATGTCAACACATGTCATATGATATTGGAGATTTGATGCAAGATTGTCATTACAGGAAGAAGGAACTGATTGAGAATGTACACATAGTTCGTTATAAATTTTGATTAACATTTTAGTTCAAAGGCATTAAAATCATTCATTTGGCTGATATAAAAATATGAATTTCCAGTAAGAAGTAGATACCATAATAAACTGTATAGAATGTGTCCAACTGCTATCTTACCATTTTTGAGGTGTGCTTATAGGTGTCTAGGATGGACCTGAATGCTCAGTTAGTTTCTATTAATATGATTATGGAACCATATTCCAATACATCTTCTTATTTGTGACGTGCACATAACAGCCAAATGGATTTCTATGTTCTACGATTACGTTACAAGCCTCATTGTTCAATTCCGACTTTTTTCTCAGAATGGATTTACCTATCTTGACGGTTCGCATTCGTAATTATAAGTCACATGGCCATGAATCGGATACGTTTCGGATTTAGGACCAGATCTTATTTGAAAACATGGCATTTGTGCGTTTACACTGCCCTGAAAAGATCAGATCTGTGTCACGTTAAGGCAAAAAAATCAGATTTGAGTCACTTCAGTGTGGTAATGTGAATGTAGCCTGTGAAAATTTATTTTCTATAGATGTGTATGTACTTTAAATATATATGTATAAAACTTTGAATGGTAAAACAGCGATTTGTTTTCTTTTTTTTCTGCTCCAAAAAAAACCCCTATGACGCATTCAAAGTTTTGTCGCCAGTATGGCAACCTACAAAAGCGAATAAAAAAAAGAGCTGATGGAGAGCAATAACAGTTTTCACAGAACTGGAAGACATGTTTGTTCTTAGCAGAGATAAGCCAGTGGGACTTTTTCCTGCCATGAAATAATAGTTTTTAGGCCACCATTATGACACAAAGCTAAATTTGGTAGCCTGACTCACAACCGGAAACAGCTTAAAGTTGGAGAGGTGGAGAAAAAAGGCCTTCACATACAGCAGGGTGTATTTACTCTGGCACCAAAAGAGAAAGATGCAGCTGTGTAAGCTAGTATTATTTATCATCATCATCATCATCATCATCATGACTATTATTGTTGTCTGTTTCACCAACGGTAATTGTTATTTCTTGATTTTTAATTATTTTCAACATTTGGTCATTTGAAACACTACATCAGTCCTTATTTAAATAAAGGAATTAGTCTTAAAGTTAACAGCTCTTATACATTAAGTAAGGAATAAAACAAATATAAACACAAGCATTGAAATAATCCACGCCAGGGTGGTGTGATAGATCCTGATACTCCCTGAACAGGATTCCTTTCATATAACTGCCCAATCTGTAGTGTGTTATTCTGCTTATACTACAGAGATTTACCAATGACTACAATGTTTACTTTAAATGAACAACACATTGTGCTCTTAAATTACAGCTTTGATTAACAACCGTTCCCTCCTTTTTTTCCCCCCTCTATCCGTTTCTTAAGAAACCAGAAAGTGTAAACTCGTCTGTCCTGAACACTTACAATGTTGGGAAACTTACAAAGCACCATGACTGTTACAAAGTGCTAACACTGGAGACTCCTTCCATAAATGTTAAATAAAATTGTCCTAAAAAACTTCACTATGTTAATAATATATTGTTTATTATTAGTCTTAGTATTATTCGGCGCATCCACTTTACAAGTTCCTGTGTAAGAAGTGTTACTACAGTAACAATAATGTTTTAGAACGAGAGCTTTAGTATAAACTTGCTACAGTCAAAGCTATTCCCAGAGCCGTGCTGTTATACAGGAATAATACAGATTCGGGATAAGCAGCTATAATTCACATGACCTCTTTGTTTATATCCTGAGACTAAGACTGTAACAGGTATGTGTGCTGAGAGAATAATCCCAGCTTAATGTCGCCGCTCTCTGTTTCTGATCATCCGCAGCTCCCCTCGGATATGTGTCCAATTTCAAGGTAATATCTTACACCAGTTCCTCTATCAACGTGGAGTGGAGCGCCATTGTAGGAGCCACCGAGTATAAACTGACCTGGAGCTCAGGTGAACCCAGAATCTCTCACCTGCACCACCACGTGCTGCATGCACGACTGTTTCACCAACACAAAAGGTCCCATGTATACGGCTGTGTATGTGTGTCTGTGTGTGTGTACTTGTTCTTGCAGTGATTTGTAGACCTTTTAGGACCTCATTTTGTAACACGTTCTCTCAGAAATCTTTCCACATAAAAACTTTCTATATATACACTCACTGTCCACTTTATTAGGAACACCTGTACACCTGCACATGCAATGCAAAATATCATGCAGAAACATCTCAGGGGCTCGTTGATAAGAGAGGTTAGAGGAGAATGGCCAGATTCTTTCAAGGTGCCAGGAAGTCTAGTGTAACTCAATTTAATTACTCTTTACAAATGTGATGAGCAGAAAAGCATCTTATGGGCACAGACAATTGAACATTAGAAAAAAAATCACCTGGTCTTTCACCTGTTCTGGAGCCTTCACGTCTCCAGTTTGGGTGAGTATTTCCTGTTCTTGGCTGACAGGAGTAAACCTGATGTGGTTTTCTGCTATTGTAGCCCATCCACCTCAAGGTTTGATGTGTTGTGCTTAGATACTTTTCTGCTCACCATGGATGTAAAGAGTGATTATTTAATTTATTATAGACTTCCTGTCAGCTCAAACCAGCCTGGTCATTCTCTTGTGATCTCTCTTGTGAGACCCTCCGCTCAGAAGATGTTTTTTGTTTTTCTCACCATACTGTGTAACTCTAAAGAGTGTTGTGTCAAAATATTGAAATACTTAAACCAGTACGCCACATATAAGTCACCGAGATCACACTTTTTCTTCATTCTGATGATTGATGTGACTGTTACCTGAAGCGCTTGCCCTGTATCTGCATGATATTTTTGCATTACACTGCTGCCACATGATTGGCTGATTAGATAACTTCACGAATGTGCTTCATTTCTTTATCAGTGTACACTATTCCGGTGTACAGAAAAGTTTTCTGATGCTTTTCATCCTGTGATTCTTGTGTGTGTATGTATGTGTGTGTATTTTTTTCTGTCTCTCAGAGGGTGTAAATGCACAAAACCAATATGTGGACCACAGTGTCTTACAGCAAAGCATCACCGGCCTCCAGCCAAACACACTGTACACCATCAGCATCTATGCCCTGTACGGGAACATAGAGGGGCCCGAAATCTCTCTCACACAACTGACAGGTACTGACATGTACTTAAGAATCAGCACATACCAACGGCCAACGAGTAGACGTATAGCACACATTGCATTTACCAATGCGTACATAATTATTTAATTATCATTTACTTCTCATTTACGTCCCTTACCAGTCTCTCTTTTTCTTTCTCTCTTGAAGTTAATAGCATCTTGATGTTGATGTTAATAACACGTTACATAAACATCTTCTCCTTGCAAAAAAACTTTACCATATCAGTGAATATATCAAAACCTGATCATTCACTGTGTGAGGCAATCATACGTACTGTAGCTGGCAAGCATGTTATTGTTGATCTTTACATGAAGATAGTTACGGAGTAAGAAATAAGTAATTTTGTTAAAATATATTTATGATTTCTTAATACTGATTTATATTATAGCCAAGAAATCTGGCCAGAATCTGAATTTTCTTTTTTTCTTTATTTGGCTGTTTGCTGGTCTGGAAAAAGTCACATTTTGGTCAAAATTTAATTTTGCCCCTTCATTAGCCACACTAACATTGCTAAAATTCCCACAACATTCCAAGATACTGATCTGGACATACCTAGTAAGTGGCACCTAAAACCTAGCAACTCTTATAAGGCAATCAGGTGGAGCTATTTTGGTCATGTGACCTGCACACAATATGGCAACCTCCATGAGAGAATATCTCTCCAGATCTTGGGCTAACATTTTACAGTTATAAGTTTACCTCACAGAAGTATGAATTATTTCATAACTACTTCCTGTTTGGATGGAATATTAGTGTAAGAACTTGAATTTGTTTCATTTTTCACTACAAAGTTGATTGAACAAACTTGCTAGGCTTTTTTTTTTAAATGTTAAACACTGACCGGAAGATGTGGTCAGGTAAATCTGGTCAGGTAAAATTGCTAAATGTGCCTTATAAAGTACCTCCCATACAGGAGATAAAATGACCCAAAATGTGACAAAAATTTCTCAAAATGACTGAACTGTGACTGATCTAGGCTTTTCCAGAGTGATATATGATGGGATTTCCTGCACTGCCTCACATACAGTGTTGGGAGTAACGTGTTACAAAGTACAAAAAAACATGTTACTGTAATTATACTACGTTTGGCAGTAACAAGTAATGTAGCTGATTATTAAATAACGCAGTTACAATTACTGAAATTTAAATGAGCTTTTTACTTTTGTCTTGCATGAAAATATGAATGGGCTGATGTAGAATATATTTCCACGGGCAAAGCTTTCAAATTTTGAAAGAAGCAACTAGAAACTAACTTATTCATAATTTACAGTAACTTGCACAACACTGCTCACGTAGACAGAAATGTTGTAACTCATTTTATTCTGGTTTAGAATGTTTTACACTAGGAGTTGAGCTTGCGACCTCTACCGAGGATCGGGATGGACGTATTAAACCCCCCCGGGACGTTACTGTCCGCACGCTGAACGTGAGCTCTACATATTCTACATAGTACGCTCATAGACGTCTCAGCATATCAGGACGCATTTCACTTTTGTGCGCATCAGTGCACGATGAATGACTGGGTGACAGCTCTTACTTAACAAAGCCATAAGAGGAAATAGCTGATCAGTTAATTGTGGGTTTCACACACAGACAGGAAGGACCGGGACAGGTTCCGCCTGCTGTTCCCACAGAAATGCCCTGATATCAGCTGACTGATTGACACCTCCTGTATTTTTAGGCCCCAAGTTCAAGCTGCAGCTGTCTATGGCAGCATGTATTTTAACTTTTGCTCGCTCTGTGTGTTTCTGTGTGTGTGTGTTTGTGTGGGACGTCTGTCAGCATTACTGTTATCATCTCATCCTATGCTGATGTGTTGGATGTGCTGCTCACTGGGAAAAAAAGCGAAGCCAGCTATCCAAGACATTTTTAGTCACATCTATACTGCGGTATTTTTTAACAAGACAGTTTATTTGTGAGATCCCCAGCTCCCCCTTCCCTACCTCGACAACATATTTATTCAGAATAACTTTGTGTCGACCGGTTTTTCTATTTTTTTAACAGAAGCATGCTGTTGGCTTGCTGTTGAGTCCATTATTAGAACTCTCTCCAGCAGACAGTTGTTATTTGTGGACAACCGGATGAGATGGGGTGTTGATATACCGTTTTAAAAACGTCTTTATAATTGTTCTGCATTTGATAAGAGGTGAACTTGTGAACTCATTGTTTGGTGAACATGTGTGTAGACCTCACAAGTCAAATAAGGACTTTTGTTATTTTATTCTGATGGAATTGTAGGGTTTGTTATGGAAATTATGCCCGATTTTAAGGTTTGTGTCTATACATGCCTTTATTCTCTAGATTAGTCACTCATCTATACGGTTTTTGAGCTGTTCGGGATTTTGTTGCTGGCGTCCCAAATCTAAATCCCAGATGTCTAAATGATAAATGATAGGTGGAATTGTAGGATAGATTATTGAAATGCAAATAACTCCATATAAATAACAATAGCTCCTATAACTCCACCTATTAAACTGTTCCATGAAGGAGTTTTTAAATTAGCAAAAAAATGTCTACTTTGGTACCTCATAAGGTGTGTTCTTAAATGCACTTGATTTGCAACTGATTATTAGACATGTCCAAGCTGAACTGGAAGTTTTGAAAGGATTTTGGCAGTGGAGCTGGATGTGATGCAAATATACGTAGTTATGAGAGCGATGACCGCAAGAGCGGAGCCACCAGTGGATTCTGGGAGTTTATGCCAGTAAAAATTCCATGATTCATGCTGTTCCTAAAAATTAATAAAGAAAAAAGCACAGCTTATATCTGTAGACACGCAATAGTAATTTCAGGCCATTTAAAAAACTATGAACTATGAATATGAACAATTTTTGAAGGCAAATGCTAAGAGAAAGGTGAAAGCTCTGATGAACTTGATTTTACTCTTAGACACTTCGACCAAGACTTACTCATTAAGTAGCTGAAGTTTACAATCGAAGAAGCAGTTTGGAAATAATTTTGATTGCTGTGGGTTGATAAATGGGTTCTGCAGTAGCGGTGGTAGAATCGCTGTACCAGTCTGTGGTGGTGAAGGAGAAACTCATGTCATGTACAAAGCTCTATGTTTAATGGTCAATCTATAGTATGGCCCTGTACTCATCTATGGTCATGAGCTGAGGATACTGACCAAATGAAAAGGTTGCCATGATAGGCTGAGGAGCTCAACAGTCCAGGAGAACCTTTAGAAGAGCCGGTGCTCCTGTGAATTAAAAGGACTCAGTTTAGATGGTTTGGGCAGCATACAAGGATGGGCCCTGGTCAGGATCTGCTAGAGAAATATCAGGCACGTCTGACTGCACTGAGACCTCAGGGCAGACCCAGGATCTGCTGGACAGATTATATATCTGCTCACGGTTAGTTTGGGACTGTCTGGGGATCCACTGGGAGAAGCTGGAATCTTTAACTGGAGCTAGAGAGGTCTGGATTGACCAGGAACCAGCAACCAGGAAGACAGGACACAAATAATGAATGAATGAAGGAATGAATAGACATGCTATACAAATATGTTTTCTGTGTCTCAGCAGCTTCTTCGATTGATTCGGAGCAGATCGAGACAGTAAGGGAACTGAAGGTGTTTGATATTGGAGAAAACTCTTTCAGCCTGTCCTGGAGGAAAACACCTGGCGTTACTGGCTACAAAATCAGCTGGACCCCTTTTAATGGTAGGTCCTTAGACAGGAGAAGGATCCTGAGCCAACGATTAGGAAGTAATGAGTTCAAATCCCAAGGCTGGAAGATATTAGTGGACTTTTTTTTTTCCCCCTGGAAGATCTTTAACTCTCAGCTGCTCAGTTAATATCCTGTACTTTATACTTTTTTTTTATCTTCTTTATTGGTCAAAGGTCAAGTGTTTTGTTGTATTTTATCAGACACTAACTTACGTGTGTAATTCACCACAGTATTATCACTGTATGTAGCTTGTTCTCACTGCTTATCGCTAACCCTAATGTTCTCAGGTGGAGAAAAGAAGAGCGCAACGATTTCCTCATCCATCACGTCATACACCATCACCGGACTGCCAACAAGCTCCGACTACAAGATCCAGGTCTCATCATTATTAAGGGATCGGGAAGGAAGTTCTGCTACGGTCACGGCACGGACCTGTGAGTCCACGTCTTTAAAAAAAATCATACAACAGTCATGATGGTGTAGAAACTTTGTTTTATAATTTTTAATTTTTTGTGTTTTGTGTTACAGTGGACCTGCCTAAAGTGAACGGTTTCAGCGCTCTGAACATCACTGATGATAGCACTGTATTGAACTGGACCAGAGTTATAGGAGCTTCAGGGTATCTCCTCTCCTGGAGACATATATCAGGTCAGATCTCTGGATTCCATCTAAGTTTACTTTATGATCATCATGATTTATGATGACCTTCCTCATTTTATAGTGTTTTATTATTGAAAACCAGTCACAACATTGTAGCAACTTAGTATGTGAGCCCAGTGTTCCTGGGATACTCTCAGGATCCGCTGCTTCCCTGACTAGGATGTAGCACTTCACAAATAAATAAAAGTGCAAAGAGCATATTAAAATTCTGTGTTCATATCCTTGTCATTGTCATTATGTATCTAGTGACTAGCTAATATTTGTCTAAGGTCTCTGTCTTAATCCCCAAATAAACTGTTACGAAATGATTGTCTTCATGCCCTCATACAGAGCTCGAGAGTACCACTGAAATACTCAGCCCTGGTTTCACCTCATTTAAGATAAAAAACCTGCAGTATGGAAGAACATACATCTTCAACATTCAGCCCCTCTATGGAGAGGTAGAGGGTCCTGTCACGACCATTACCAAACGGATGTGTAAGACCTGATGATGGTTAAAGATTTTTTTAAAATGAGGATAAAAAATTTTACTAGACACTGTAATTATAGAGCACTGACCTGGGCACATTTTTACATTTCTAACTTCAGACATAAAGGTACTTTTCCTTCCACTTTTTGGATGTATAGTTTATCTTGGAAAGTGCATGTGTTGTACCTTTAATTAGGTCCGATATGTAGGATTCAACCCCTGAATGCCCCTCCCTTACCCCTCCCTTATCCCTCCCTTTCCAAGAATGTATTAGAGCGTATGGTGGCTGTCAAGTATTTATATATATATAAAATATATATAATTTTTTTTCTTTTTTTTTTTCAAAATTATATACACATGTATATATATATACATTATATACACACTAAAGGTACAAAGAATGTCTCCATGACAATACAACCCAGTAAGAGAAGGAACAGTACACTGTATTCACTATAGCACACACTATATATATATACTTGTATATACTATACTATATACAACATCCAATTTATCTTATATATTGAGGCACTCACCATTCATGTGAGTACTTTTGCAATATGTAGAAGAGGTAAGTTCTATCTGTTGTTTGTAAAGTGATTGTGGAAAAACATGCAAGTAAGAATTTTATTGTATATTGTATGCAGTACATGTTACACATGTCAATAAACTTGACACACTGACATGTTTTATGTATGTGATACTACAGTGGGTGCCTCCCGCCTCATTCCTGTCCAGCCTCCCACATCGGCCCCTGTTCCAGCCACCAAAGATTTCAGCATCAACACTCCAGCCATCGATAACACCAGCAAGACCACCACTACTCAGAGACCTGCTGCCAAGCCGAACCTGACTGTCACTAAAACGTCCCCATCCATAACCATGCTCACCACTGCAGCTAGAGACCAATCCACTCTCTCTGCTCACACCCCTCCATCTGGACCTGGTAATGTTTATACATGAAGATTCTCAATGACGCAAATACACATCGCACTTTGAGCTACTTAAACTATTTAATTACTGGGTATACAAATATGTGTGGAAATGCAAATCTAAGTTAATGTGCTGCTTTTAATCCCCAAACTGCTGCTGTAATAGCTCTACAGCAGCTGCACCATTTCCTGTACAGGGTTTTTTGTGATTTCTGTTCAGTGAACTATGAGCACTCAAAATGCCACTTTTAGAAAATCAGTAGTGGTATGGTTTGGAGAGACCTGGAGTATAAAAATACAAACACTGCTAAAAGTGTTTCTCTAAACAGCGCTTTAAGTTTTTTTCCCGCTTAATGACAGTAAATTTGCTTCTGATTTGTTTCTCATGAATTTACTGAGCATACTGTGATAAGCAAGGTCTGAGATTTTTTAATAAGTTATACACTGTAAATCTGTCCCAGTGTGCGGCAGGGTGAAAGCAGACATTGTGTTTCTGGTTGATGAGTCCTGGAGCATCGGTATTACTAACTTTGGCAAACTGAAGGACTTCCTGTTTAGGATTGTGACTTATTTCCCTGTAATTGGGCCACAAGGCACTCAGGTAAGGCCATATCACTGCATTGTTGAAACCAGTAAGTATGAAATAAAACATGACAGCATATTCTGAAATGTTTTACTCCTCTTATAACACAGCAATTCGCCAATGCTAACATTTTAAAAAAATATTATAGGATGACATTTCATAACAGTCATTTTCTCACATTCTCTCATTAATATAAAAAAACAAACAAATGCATTTTGTTATGCCTTTGTCCTGAAGACTTAAAGAAACAGCGTGACAACCCTGTGTCACACTGTTTGGCTCAAATTCAGTTCTTCACCTCAGGTTAGGTCAGATACGGTCAGCTCCACCTCTCTTCAGTATCTGCCAATATCTGGAAAATAACAAAGAGGCTGCGGTGAAAACTACATACAGGTGTATACAATCATTGGTTACATGCTCATTCTCAACAAATCTCTCTCAGCTTCAACATTCCTGCTGCTATAAATGCCTCTAACTGTTACAAAAAAAGCTGGAAACTCCCACAAAGAAGTTAAATATGCATTTTCAAATCATTATTATGTGGGTTACTTTCTCAAACAGATTATGTGGTGCATCTGCCAAACAAGTTGTTACAACAGAAACATATAACAAAGTAAACTCAGGGATAAGAGGATCCATGTGCAGAATTTTTTATACAGATACAATCAAGATTAGAGTATACTTATTCATAAAACAAGTCCAGGTCAGGCAGTAAATACCAATTTTCAATGAGCATCACGGTTGCAAGGTCAAGGTCACAAGCAGAGATTGGTACAAATAAAGCAAGGGTAATCCAAAACGAGAGGAATCGAGAAACTATGCAGTAAACTGTCAGCAGGGCTTTGCGTTATAGCTAGGTGTCCTTTAGGTTTAAATACTTGCTAAGAAAGCAAATGAAATGAAACAATGAGAGTTTCTAGAACTCAGAGGAGGTTTCCCTCTGGTGGCATGGTGGAGAACTGTCTGTGATGGAGGTGACAAAAAGGCAATGCGTTAGAATGCGCTTATTAATATAGACCTGTGATTTGCAGTTGTACTCATGTCTAATTTGCTCTTATAGAAAATTAATCAACTCCTGACCAGGTCATCCAGAATTCAGCAGTTCTGTGGTATAGGTTGTATCAATATATAGGACATAGTGGCATTAATGCTATTCTGTACATTGCTCCAGGTACAGAGAAACCCAATCCAAAGCTAAAAATGATTTTGATTACGCAATTTATTTCATGATCAGGCTTAAGCTGTGTTTAAAAAAAAAAACTTATTTGAAACCAAGGATACTGCAGAAAAATTTCACAGTCTGTACTGGTTTTGGGATTGGGAACAAAGATAATACTCCAGTACCTCTGTTATCTTGTGTTCATCTGATTATATCAGCACAACTGAGTGGGGACTAGAAATCCAAAATATCCATTATTGGCATCTAATTATTGCACTGGTTTGAATTTGTACTTGTTTTGCTCAGATAGCTGTGGTTCACTACAGTGATCAGCCCAGAATCGAGTTCAGCCTGAACACTCATAGAGATCGGAGCTCTGTGCTCAGAGCACTTAGGCAGGTTCGCTATGGAGGAGGAAACACCAAAACGGGTGAATACCTACGCACATATAGACACAAGCCAAAAAAAAAAGGCTTTAAGAATCCAGATAATATCTGAAATGCCTGCCTTGTTCATGGTATGCTGTTTTGTACATGCAGGTCGAGGGATCAGTTATGTTCTTAGGGAGCTGTTCCAGGAGTCTCTGGGGATGAGGCAGAATGCTCCTCACGTGCTGGTCCTGGTGACAGATGGGAAAGCCCAGGATGATGTGGAACCACCCTCCAGAGTAGCACATGTTCTAGGTCAATATCACATGCTGCGTGCCATTATAAGAGCTCAACCTGCTGGACACTTTTATCCACCACGGCCATCCTATGGAGTGTGTTGTACTGCATTTCAGTATTTTTAAGAAAGTAGTCGCAACCATGTTGAAAAACGATATATATTTTAGCTTAATAAGAAGTGTGTTTTAAAACAAGGAGTTCTCAGTAGTACTAGGAAAAGGACAAAAATTAAAATTTTTCATATCCGTAGGGAATATGTAGAATCTGTAGGGAAAGTCAAAGAACAGGCAGTCAGGAATAATACAGGGAAATCCACAATCAGACAGGAACTAAGGTCAAAACCAGGAAGTAGAAAGTAAAAGAGGAAACAAAGCATTAAGTTAACAGTACAGTACCACAATAAGACTTTGCAATGCTACAAAGAAACAGCCGGGTGTACAAAGACAAAAAACTAATCAAGGTGTAACACAGAACAGGTGAACACAATCAGGTAACAAACCGTCAGGACTCAAGTACAGGAGAACTCAAAAACAGGATACAAGTGCATGAAAGATTTTAATGAATAAAGATAAAAATAACACAGAATTTGAAAGAAGGTTTAAAGTCGCTAAAAAACTTGGACAGTGAGAAACATGAAATGTGAAATAAGAACGCAGACTGGAAAAAATATGCACAGCGTACACTAAATATGAGAGACAGTTGACATAGGTGTTGCACAATAACAATGAGTAAGAAAAGGAGGGGAATGTACTGAGAGGGGTAATTTGTGATGGATTGGGCGGAGCCAGGGCTTTAACAAATAAATAAGTAAATAAAAAACAAAACATGGGTTCATGGTGCTCCAAAGGAGGAACTCACGACAAATGCATTTACTGGTACAGAAAGACAACGGTTTTCAGCAACACTTTATTTGAAGGACCTTCATAACACATCCATAAGCATTGCATTAGTACTTTATAAAGATGGAAACATTACGTGTTTTGTGAAATGCTAAGGCTTTTTTGTGAACTCATGAGGTGACTTTTGAGGTTTTACAGCTTATAGCCGTAATTGTTACGAAGTAAAAAGTATTTTTTTAATCCTTAAAGTATCTGTATATTAAGTTTAAAAAAAAAAAAAAAATTAACTTATTATAAAGGCAAAATATAGATAAACATATTTAAGTTATGTGATTGCTTTTATTAGCATAACATACAAGAATCTCTGTTCTGTTCCATTCTTATTCATTTAAGTGACACATGGGATTCCTAAATGTGAAGTTGTAGGTATATGTAGTGCTTTGTAAATGTGTTATGAATGCAGATTACGTCAGCAAGTCTCTGTTTTTCTTAACATGTGTTTTAGGTGTGAGTGTGCTGGCTATTGGTATCGCAAATGCCGACATTGATGAACTTAGAAAAGTAGCGTCGCCCACCACCTACAAGAACGTCTTCTTTGCTGCTGACTTTGATGAGCTTCCTTCTATCGAGAGAGAGCTGATCAGCAGCATGTGCAGTAAAGCACTGATATCTGAGTTTCAGCTCCATAAAGAGGTAATTTGATCATCAGACAGAGAACACTAAGCACGGGCAAATTCACACATTATACTGTATACCTAAATTCATACAATGTACAGAACAGAAATGTTAATCAGAAAGAAAAGTTTGGAATCATGCAAGTCTTCTCTCTTAATGCATGCCCAGGATGTTTAAAGGGGTTAGTGTGATTGTGTGCATGGTTAACAGATTACGAATGGAGATACGGGTCACGTGAACACCATGGTGGTGATATTTGCCAGGAAATCATGACTTTATAGTCTCCTGATCTCATAGCCATCCATGGCCAAAAGTCCAAGAGAGCAAACCTGGCCATGTTGTATAGGTGGAAAGGATGGTGTTTCTCTGTCCCTGGTCAATCAGTGCATCGCTAGCCAAACAGGAGTGTGTTTAAAAACAAACAGTCAAGAGGCTATGAAACTATACACTTATAAATTTTTAGAGTAACCCAATAATATGCAGTTGAGAATCAATAACATACAGTTATTTAATGGTTTAAAAACACACCCTTGTTGAGGTAACATTATATCATTATCTGGGTTGCCAGGTTTCCGAAATCGCCTGGAAAATTTACAGAAATTTTACATATCAAAAATCACACGTAAAACCAGAAACTAGCTCAAAAGTTTGGGAACTGGAAGCAGGAGACATTGTTTTTCCCCCTCAATGTCTTTCAATGAGAAAACAAGTATTTCACATGTATCTCTGATCCAGGGACATTATTCAGTCTATAACTGAATAACCTTACCCTCTAACAAACTTTGCAATATATCTTATAACAGAATTAGTTCTGTACATTGTATACACTCTGTATGCAATATGAGTAAATGTATTTGATAAAATTTTTAGATTTGCTAATATAAAACAAGATCTTGGAATTATTTTTAAACTAGCTCAATCCGGCAACCCAAAATCAGCTTATATAATAACAAAACCTTTTATTGTTAGTCAATCAAAAGAGGTGATTAGTATTCCAGTGCAATTTTAAATGTATAGAATAGTGAATGAGGGATTTATGAAAATGAAAATGTGTTCTGCCACTGGGTAAATCATTACTTTTCATTAACTTACTGCTTATTTTTGTATTATAATCAAGACATTTCATGTTGACTTCACTGTGATGACCTGTTCTTAAGCTTATGATGTATTTGTTAGTTTGTAAGTGATTATTTCGTACCATTGCTTTGTCTATAGCATGCCCAACAAGTGACAAGTGACCCGGTAACTATCTCAAAGCCTGAGGGTCCCTGTGCGATCCAGTGCAAGGTATTACATCTAATACTGTGCCTATTCAATACTCTAAACCACTCGTTTAAATCTAGCTCATTTAATTTTTCTCAATTGTCTTCCACAGGGTCAAAAAGGAGAAAAGGTTGGGTTTTTTCCCTCCACTGTTAGATTACTTCATTAACTGATCAATTGTATATAATATAATACAGTATGTACAGTACATCATGTAATAATATATCTGTAAACTCATAGGGGGATGCGTTCGGACACGGCGGTCTGGTATGTTAGACATCCAGTTATTAAAATGATTAGGATTCATTGTGTTACTGATCTCCTGACTTGCGTTTGAATCTGGTTCACAGCGCCCGAAGCTAGACGGCACTGATTACGATCCGTTCGCCTTAAAGATTAAAGGGGAGAAAGGAGAGAGGGTGAGTACACCATGTGCCAAAACTTTATATAAAATGTCTACACTCTCTTCTTAGTGATTTGTTTAAAGATCATTATGTTCAGAGATTGTAGTTATGGGATTTGTTTGCAGCTTGTTTGTTGTTTGATTTGATTAAAGGGTCTATATTATTATTAGTTTCAGATATTAAGGCTGTTATGTGACTCGGGCGGTGCTTTTCACTTTGTTCCCACCTGTATTTTATTTTATTTTATTTTTTAAAGGAGGCACATGAAAGTGACTGATCCACAGACCTGTATTTGTTTGATCTGTATAATAAATCTATAGATAATGTATTGTTGTAAATAATCTGTAAATCAGGGTTTAATATACAGAAAATGTCAGATAGTTGCCGTCTTCCATAAATAGAAAAAAAAGTTATACATATAAAGGTATACGAAAAAGGTGACAAGTAGGGCTATGCACTGGGTCTTTGGTTTTGATCCTGGACCAAGGAGGGCGAGGTTATCATGTGCTTCCTGTGAGGCACGTGAGACTGGCCGACTGTATCGTTTCGACCTGCTGCATGTGCAACACAAGGGGGCGGCGTAACAGGCTCAGACTGCACTATCACCGGGATTACAACACACAATCGCCCAATGGTAGGGCGAACATTTTTTTGTTGCGTCACTCTGGAGCTAATTCTAAACGTCTGTTAATATGTGTTCAGGGTCTTCCTGGGACGGATGGCATACCCGGGGTACCAGGACGACCGGGTCGAACTGGACCTCCTGGTTCTGCTGGACTGAGGGTAAAGCACTGACCAGTCCGATGAGTAAACTGGGTCATCAAATGTTCACTAATGTCTGTGTAATTACTAATGCATAAATATTGAATATATTTTAAGGCATATGACATGGTATGAATAATTGCTCCACAGGGCTCTCCTGGTGTTCCTGGGGATATGGTAAATATGGTTATGGACTTATAATAATGATCTAGTTATGATCTTATAATTCATTGCTATACCTGGTCACACCTATGTGATCGATATAACTAGAGTTAGTGTAGCTTAATACAGTAAGTCAATGTGAATTACCCAAAGAGCTGAAACAATGAATAATTCTGCGTAATTTTATTTATTTATTTCTTCATTTTCCGTTTCATGCTCCAAATACATGTTGTTTCTTGTGATGTGTTTACAGGGACCACCTGGCATTACAGGACCAAAGGGTCAGCGAGGGGAGAGAGTACGTTTTACTTCCCTTCTCTGATTACACCTGCAAATTAATTTACTGAATGAAATTTAGTCATGGCTGCAGACAAAAAGCTCAGTGAGAAGGGGAGATTTCAAAGAGCTGGAAACAAGAATACTTTTCCGTCATGAGCCGTAGCAAATGCGTGTGTGAGACTGTTGTTTAATTAAATGCCATAAGACATTATGAAACAAATCATGGGCAATGCAAAAATATTGAGAGGATGTGAGGGGAAGAGAAACTAATGCAGCTGGAAGCTGGAAGCAATAAATGCAGAAGCAACTTTTTAATCAGAGCAAATGGAGCGCAGAACATTACTAGAGCTAATAAGTGGTGATCCACTAAGCATGGAAAACCAATTATTAATAATGACTGTTTAATTTATGATGTTAGTTTGTCCAATTACTATTCGTCCTTTAAAAACGGGGAACCAAACATTACATAAAAATGCTGTAATTCTTATGCTAATCACCTGATCCGATGTAAACATTCAAATTAAAGCTGTAAGTCTGCATACATTATTTAATTTATTTTATGTAATGACTTCAATATATTGTGGTAGTTATCTATAGACATTTTTCAAAAACAGTCAGTATTGTTAGTCTGTATTCGTGTGCTGGCCATGTGCTATTATATTATGCTAGCATCCAGTTTTAGCCTAGTCACTTAAGTAGGCGATCCTATCCAGCAAATTATTGAGGCGAAAACGTTGCACTGACTGATAATGGGATTGATCTGTTTTGCAGGGAGAACCTGGATATTTAATAGGAAACATGGATGTTGTCCCGGGACGTAAAGGAGAACCAGGATCATCTGTACATCCATTTAAAATTATTTCTTTGGACTGTACACTTCACTTTCTCTTGCATGTTTCCATATGATTATAATAATATAATTATAGCTGATGTATCACAGTGTGTAAATGTATTTTTTTGTATAACAGGGTCCACAGGGGCCTCCGGGTGTACCAGGGGTCTCAGGACCTCCAGGACTCCCAGGGCAGCCTGGACCACCGGGCATTCCCGGCATTTCCATAAAGGTAAATGGGTTAAAACTCAAAAGGTTTGATCAGTAATGTTAAAGGAACTGGCTGAAATTAAATATTAAGAAGTGAAATAATTTTGTTTTAAACTTACATTTTTTTTTTTTAAAGATTTTTGTCGGTGAGAAATGATGAAAATTGTGTTCTCATTTTTATTATGTCTAGAAAATAAATGTATAAAATAAGCAAGAATTATCAGCCAGGACTTCTATCTTTATTTATTTATTTATGTTGTTTTAAATATAAATATTTGAATATATCTTTAAAATAGGAAATGTTAGATAAATTAGCTTATATTATATTAGATTTTATGCCTTAAGCTATTTCTATAACATCCAAACCAACAGAAGGAAATAGAATAGTATAATAGACCGCATTTGTAATTGTTTTTTTGTTGTTGTTTAAATGATCTTAAACTTTTGCAGTGCAACTTTGTGTTACACTGTGGTTTAAAAACCTCTCTCAGTTAAGTTTGCACCTTAGTTAATGGGGAGAATATATAAAAATAAGATTATTATCATTTAAATTTGTGCAAAAATGTAATTGTAAACAATTTTAAACAACAGTGTTAAAAAACTCAGCTCAAATTTAAGTGTCCAATGTTGCTTAACCTAAAGTTACCTTTTTATCATAGTTAAGTAAATAAATCTGTAACTACTTAAGAAACAGAGGACGAATCACAGGAATGTGTGCAGCCGCAGTGGCTTGTCGTGTTGTCCTGCGCTGCTCCTGGATGACCCTTGCTCTGTGTTTTTGTTGTTTTGTCTGCCTTAACACACCTGATCCAACTAATCAACTAATTAACAAGCTCTTCCTAAATGGATGTGTGTATGTTAAAGCAGGGGGATAAAAAGCTAATTAAAGCACTTTGCCTGGTGCTATACTTTTGTTTTTATAGACAGGTTTAAAAGCATACATTGGAAATGTGAATTTTGAAGATCAAAATAGTTTGTTTGAGAAATATAATCCTGTTTTATATCTCTACAGGGTGAGACCGGAGAGCCTGGCTTAAAAGTGAGTTCATTTCCCAACAATGTACTATCAATTAACAATCACTTTTATTTCAATTAAAGTTCAATTAACAAAGCCTTTATTTTAAATACATTTCCTTTTCTCCAGGGCCCACGCGGAAAGCCGGGACCTAAAGCAGAAAAGGGGGAAGTTGGAGAAAATGTTAGTTTTTAAATTATATCTTAAATCTTATCTACAATTCCGAAGCTTTACTCGATCTGTTATATAACAAAACAAAACTGTTATTTTGTAATAATCTGTTACTTTGCTGCAATTCTATAAGCTTTAACAACGTAGCCTCCCGCTTACAATTTAGGAACAATTCTAATACATTAACTTAACTAAGAAGTTGTTGAGGTTAAGGTTGGGTTTACAGGTGCGACATCTGACCTGTTCCATTTCAGATTTATTCCCGCTTTGCTATTATAATAAGCTCCACTCTTCTGGGAAGGCTTTCCATTAGTTTTTCGAGCGTGGCTGTGGGGATTCGTGTTCATTCAGCTACAAGAGCATTAGTGAGGACAGGCACACGTCTTCGTGAACACACGTCTTAGTTCCCGTGAAGGGAAACTCTACAGCATGCAAAGACATTTGTGGAAGATCCACATATGGGTGTGATGACGTGGTGTCCACAAACTTTTGGATACATACTTTATGTGTTGCACCATGTTGTTCCAGTACATTAACCACTGTGCCACAGCACTGTTGAACTTTTTTATTCTGATGTGTCAGAAAGGTGTTGATTAATTTTCTATAAGCTTTGACCATTCTGGCTGCAAGACATCAAACGTTTATATTAATGGACTCATTCAAACACATTATCGTTTCTATAGTAACTTCACAGGAATGTGTAAACATATTTAGAAAAACTGTACAATTGTTAATAACATTTATGAAAATAGTCTCCAGAGATTTGTGGGTAATGTTTTCATTAACAATATTCACAAAATCACAGTCATGATGTACAGCCAAAGCAAAACACTGACACAAAAGAGAAAATCCAAGAGAGTAGACATATAACAAGGCAGGGGTCAAGCAATGACTAGAAATGAGACTCAAAACTTGCAAAGAGATTGCAAAACCAAAACAGATACATTCAGTTAAAAGCACAATGCATTAAAATATTTTTAGATTGGAATTTTATTGTTTGTATCACTGATTTTGTTTTGGGTTAAGGGTCAAGCCGGCTTACCTGGATCAATAGGAGTGGATGGAAATCCTGGACTTCCTGGACAGAAAGGCGAAAAGGTGAGTACAAATATTGTAGAATAGATGAGATGTTGCATTTCAAATGCGAAGCGAGAGCAATCCTAAACTACTGTTTTACAGTTATATAAAACTCATGCTAACCAGTACTTTTCTTTCTTCCAACTCATTGGTCCATTGTGAAGCAGTTCATTAGCTTCTTCTCAGACCACCGACTTATTTCACATCAGAGTCGGCACTTAGACATGATAATGCAGGGTTTTCATTCTGGGTTTGTCTGGCTGAAGGAGCGCACAGGTTTATGTGATCGTTCTGTTATGTAGGGAGAAAATGGTGTCGGAATTCCCGGTTTCCAGGGTCTGCAGGGTTCTCCAGGAGAAAAGGTTTGTATTACAGTCCAGTGTAAACACATAATGTTGATATGTAGTGTCGCTTTTGAATTACTTTTCTGTTGGTTTCAGGGTAATACGGGGCTCCCAGGGCTAGTTGGACCAAAGGTAAACTTGTTACCATCAAATCAGTGCCAGTTGATTCAACAATCCTTTGAAAATAAAAAAATGTTTTTTACGTTCACAGGGTGAGCAAGGAATTCAAGGTCTGACAGGAGCGACTGGCCTTAGGGTACATGCAGGAACCTTTGTGTCCTAAATTAGCAGATTGCTTATATGTTTTCTTACAGATTTCTTTTGCCTATGTTTAGGGAAAAAGAGGTTTGAAGGGCGAGCAAGGAAACAAGGTAACGTTCAGACTCATCATTAAACCAGTTGCATCATTACATTCAGCTCATTTACATACAAGTTTCTTCATCCAGACTTACTCAAATATCCTGTGTGTTGCATAGCATCGTTGAATCACAGGTTTATGTTAATGCACTCAGCACTAATACATTATCGTTTCTATAGTAACAGCTAACACAGAGACCATATTGTTACTTCACAAATAAAAATGTATACTTGGCAGCATTTATGTAACATTTTTGTAAGGAGTCTCCAGTGTCAGAGCCTTGTAACAGTCAGTAATCCATGGGAAAGTCTGCAAGACAGAGGATTTTGTGTTTTTTTACACTACATTTCCATGTAATTAACTTCAAGAGAGAGAAAAATAAAGCGGCTGGTGAGGGAACAACTGTTCTTGATCCGTGGACATTTCATTTCATAACATTAAGAATAGCTATAAACGGTTACTTTATTATTGGTTATTTGTTGATAAGTTAAAAATTGGATTATAACAGCTGTATTACATTCCTACCTTCGGTCATTATTGTATTTATTGTATAATGGATATTGAATAAGAACATTGTATTAAAAAAGAATAATAACCAGAAGTAAGTAACCACAATAATGTCAGTGTATTATTTTTATTATTATTGTTGTTATTATTTCAATTAGCCATGCTAGTAAAATCATGCTATTACTTCTGGGACATGCTGTAGGTTAGTAGTTCAGCACTTAGCTACAAAATCAGGATAAAGTTTTCGAAATAAGTTTATATGGCAGGATATCAGAAAATAGTGACACACTAAAGCACTATAATAAATTTTATAGACCACTTACGTAAATAACTGATTAAACCCAAGAATTGCTCTCTGAGGTGTCTGCCAGTGATCTCCAGTTAGAATCTGAAAAAACGTATTTATTGTATAAATGACTGATTTTTAACTTCTCACGTTCTGTCACAGGGTGATCGTGGGGTTATAGGGCCTACAGGACCCCAGGGATTAGCAGTAAGTGAATGCTTTACCTCTTATTCCTCTTCTCTTCTGGCAGAGCTTTTAATGATGCACATATTTACTGGTGAAAAAAACTTCTAAGTCTTGTGTGTGACTGGAAAGAGTGCAAAAGCAACAAGAAAGAATCCACTTTGTTTATATTAATAACTCTTCTCCTGCTATCCTTCGGTACCTTTAGTCATGGTCAGTCCAGCATGATGCCTCTGTAGCTAATGGGTGTTCTATGGGCTAATGGGTGTCAGGCTATTTAAGGTAGCATAGATACAGACTCCACTCTTAATTAGGTCAATCTTTAATGGACAGTGGATAATCCCAGGAATGTGTTGGTATTAAGCACGGTGTGGAACCTGACCAGAGGGTGGGTCGTTGGGGAAGCAGGCATGTTATTTTAGGTGTTATAGTTAGATATAATATGTAAAGGTAGGAAGAGTTGCACACAAAAATCTGTGTCTATAGTTGACAAAAGTGAATGGTGGATTTTTTAAATATCACTTCTATTTTGTGCAAAACTGGAATGGAAACCTGGCTACTGAGGGTGTATGTGAAACATATGTCTCAGATTGCCAAGACCCTAACATATGCAAATCTGAAACAACTACAAGTAAATTATTTTTCCACAAGCTGCCCCATCTTCCCAGTGACAAAAACATGCTAAGAGATGGTTCAGGACACATCTGTGACACCCAATAATGTCCTTTTTTAATTCTTTTGTTTACTCTGCAATCATCTCTACAGTTGGTCTGCTCCTCTGATGCTATTTCAGTTATACAGCATGCTATTAGGAGAGAATGGGTTGGGGCACCCTGGGGAAATTAAAGAAGATGATTAGTGAGGGGAAAGACTTTGCTCCATACCCCAGTCTCTCTCTCTCGCTCTCTTGCTCTCTCGCTCCCTCTCTCTGTCTCTCTCACTGGTCAGCAATAGATTTAACCCTGCACTTCAGCACTACATGATCTGCACTGGATCTGCATTAATTGAAATGATTCCCATGGATGAGGCTTTACCCTGATAAAAACCCACGAGGAGTTTCAGTATCCTTGATTGTCGTGATAAAATATTTATCTTTCCGTTATAACGCCGCTGATGGAAGTCACCGCTGTTGAACTTTGAGTCAGTTTAATATGAAACTTTACTGACTTTTACTACATGTGTGACTGGATTGGTTAGATGTCGTGTCTTACATTATTAATTACACACTCAGAACTTCTGAGTAAAAGATAAGGCTTTGGTGCAGGAGAGAAGAAGGAGAAAAGGTGAATCTGCATCACATTAAGCCTAAAAGCACCTGAAGCCATTTGCAGAGGTTGAATACTAATCATGTGAAAGAGATCATGCATTCTGTTTGTTCTACAACTAGGGCCTGCCTGGAGCTGTTGGAACAAAGGGTGATGAGGTGAATGTCAAATTTTCTTATGAAAAAATTTTTTTTAACCACCACGTGTGAGTCTTTTTGTGAGTAAAAATTAATGAGTTAATGTGGATGAACATATGATGGTTGGCAGGTAAGCAGGCAGGCAAAGGATGCAAAGGATATCAGAGGCTGAGGCAAACAGCTAGGTCAAAGTCCAGAAACAGTGCTAAAAAAAACAGAATGTATGAGAGAAAGGACAAAAGGCTTGGTGCGCACGTGAAAACACAATACAACACTTCGCAATGACTTTAGGAAACATGGGAACTTGAATAGAATGAGCACTGATTGGAGTTAAATACAAAACAGGTGCAAACCATCAATAATCAGGAGACAGGGAGAGGCAAGTGCAGAGGAGTGCTGGGAGTTGAGACTGCTGGGAAATGGAGTCCGTGGAGCGCCGAAACAGGGAAGCAGATGGCAGCAATGACGTGACAACAGCTTTACACGGTTATATTGCTGCAGCCAGATAGCACACAAACACAAACATAAACACAATGGGTCTTATTTATCAAGCTGGATAAGAATGGATTTATGTGTAAATCATTCGTACGAGAAATTTAGTGTTCATGAAAATCCCATAAATTCAGAGAAACGTTCGTGACCTACTCGTGCTCCCGAGTGTGTGTAAATGAACACTAAGTAATGTTAACTTCAGATCATATAATTTACATTGGTTTCTGCACTTTTATATCTGGAAAACACTGTATAAGTGTGAAATGCTTATTTTTATTACGTTTACAGCATT
This sequence comes from Notoglanidium macrostoma, assembly GCA_030068235.1. Lineage (NCBI taxonomy): Eukaryota > Metazoa > Chordata > Actinopteri > Siluriformes > Auchenoglanididae > Notoglanidium > Notoglanidium macrostoma. Next base: position 2,404,711 of record JAQQZR010000004.1, on the reverse strand, counting down.
TAGTTTTTCACCCAAAGTGACTTGTACACATCCTCATACTAGTTCACTATATCAGGGAATAAGAGTACATTTTGGTTAAAAAAAAAGTCATTTTATATAATTGGCATCAATTAAAGAATAATGAAAATACAGAAAGCAAGCTAACACAAACCCATAAATTCAGACAAATAAAATTAATCATTTAATTATGACAAAAGAAATGGTAGTGTATAAACGGAGGACAGGTTTGCACAGAGCCATAAGCCATAAACAAACGTCTCAGCCGATTGGGGTTTAGCACTTATTTATAATAATTATTAATATGATATATCATTAAATATTTTTACAGGCACAGAAGTGTCAAAATAGCTTCCGCTACTGTTTCATTTCATGCTCCCAGCTCCGTGCACTTGACCATTTATGGAGTTTTGTGGGCGTCACTAAATGCAAATGAGATGTGTCTGGAACATGCTTTGCATATTAAAGGTGATCAACATACGTGTGCTAGTATACAAAGGAAATCATGGTTTCTGAAACTTGAAAATGTTCACGTCACACAAACAAATAAAATTGATAATTGAGGCACTATGTGTGTAATGCCCGTCTCATTAAGGTGTAACATAACGTGCATCTTGTTTGTTCAACGTTGTTACAACATTGTATTTTGACATTGTGGTCTTCTCCGTGGTATTTCAGTCACTTTAATGTCATGATTAGAAATTACGCGGATGGACAAATCAATAGCTTGGATAATGTTTCCAGGCTAATTTTATAATTACAGTAGCGGAGAGACGAGATAATAATCCCAGCTCCTTATTGACTTCGCAAAACAGACCTTTTCATTTGATATGCACATTTAATCTTAACTGATTTGTGATCCTGTGAGCTTGATTTGATGTTACTGAACCCCACCACCTGCGGCACTTCACACACACATCATCCGATCTGGCTGCCTAACATTACAACCATTTATATAACTCTCTTTCTAGCAAACAGAGTCACCTCATGGACAGACATCTTGAGAGAAAATACAGTAAATATGCTAGCACGATTCTGGTAATGTCTTTAACATGCGATGCGAGGACAGAACACCACAGCTCATAGCCAAAACTTTGGTTTTGTTGTTGTACATTAGACACTTATTAATAATTATATACTTGTTTGTTTCTGTTAGTTTGCTACGCTCTTACGTAGCTAACTAGATTGAGACGCGCTATTGTATTCTTTTAGCTACGTACAGCTTTAGCCTACTTAATTTACAGCCAACTAATATGTGGGACTGAGCAGCATACTAGATCTTTTACCTGCCCAATAGACTAGCTAATCATTTGTCCACCTCTGAAATACATCTGATCTCAAATTAGCTGCAAGTTGATGTGAAAGATGTGAAATGGACACATCAGGCTAATATTGGCTAGATGTTTCACGTTCTACCTGGGTGTAGTATTTAAATCTATTAAATAATATAACCCAGCTTTATGTGTATGATTTGTAAGGGTGTATTTCAAATAATAATTTCAAAGAAGTACTGAGAGTTGATTCTGTTTCACAGGGACAACGCGGAGCACCGGGAGACCCGGCTAAAGGCGTAAACATTACAAAATCACTCCAGTCACTCAAATAACACAGATTTCTCACATCAGCTGATATTATATAAGGCATCTTCTTTTCTTACACAGGTACTTGGACCCCCTGGGAAGAAGGGTGCAAGGGTAAGGAAGACATCATTCAAATGAATATTGATGTAAATAATATCAAATGTGTTATTTACAATCCTGATAACGAATTCGACTGAGATACAAATCCTCAACAGAAGCTTCTGAAGTAAAGGTAGGCCATCTGTAGGAGGCTCCCACGCATGTTTCGCTCGCTTTTGCTCGAACTTGATCAAATCTGGAATTTTTTTGTTTCCTGTGGGATGCCTTCATCTACATCGATAAAAGCCAGCAATATGGCCGTCTCTGTGATGATTCATACACTGTTAATTAGTGAAGAGGGTATTCGTGTGCAACTAACGTCTCCCAGAGGTCTACTTGTCGACAAACATGACTCTCAAAAAAATGCAGCAATTGCACTCCGTACAGCGTTTAGATTGAGGTCTTAATACACCGCAGCATTCATGTGTGTGATTTGTGATGTTCATTAAAAGTTTGGCTTGACGTGTTTTACACTCAGAGCATGAAGGAACCTGACAGTAATGTAGCAGCACTGCCAGTAATGATGCAATGAGTAAACAAGCAGTGATACAACGCTGTCGATTCACGCGTCTGGTGCCGTCTGTGTCCCACTCTTATATTTACAAATATATATATATATACAAATGTGTTTTTCTCTCACACACAACACAATTCAGGACTGAGAAGAAAACGTACAGTAATTCCGCGTTAGATTTCTGTACATGATGTCTATTTCCTGTTTTACTCACTGCAAAATATCCTATCACTAAAATAAAAAATCAAAAAATCTAGCAATTCTTTTTAGATTTATAATCTGCAATTATTCATCGCAGTTAAGACACAGCCAGTAATTTTAACTATCAGTTCAGATTAAAAAAGCTATTTTTGACTCCTCTTATTATTGTGCCTCTAAAAGAGCTCTTAACAGAATAAGAGAAGGGAAAATGCAGAGCCACTTATAGTGTATTATAAGAACACAGCTTGTCTGCCACTGTCTGAAACTGCTCTCTCACTCACTCGTTCGGGTGTTTACTATGTATACTGTTATTTATAGAGCACTGTTTAAGGAGACGGTGGACCGAGTTCAGACATCTCTGTGTGGAACGCATGATCGTAACCGACCATTAGGAAAAAAATGATTTGAATGGTACAAATTTCACCTGCTACCTGAACGCACAGAAAGAAATACATGTTGGCACATGTTGGCTTTTTAATTTGGATGTTCATACAATGTCGGATGCTTCCGTATCCATCCTGACAAGTAAATTGCATGCTAAAAAGAGCGTAGTGGTAGTGTGCTGGGTGTACAGTGCATTGTGGGTAGTCATATCATGCATTATCCTTGGAATATAATTTGTCCATTGTGAATTCAGACAACATTAAAATGTATGCATCCCGAATAGTGCGCTAGGGCTGGGCAGTATGATGATATTGTACCAATATTATGATAACTTTTAGTTTTTAGACACTACAGATATCATGAGTATCTTTGTACCAACTGACTGCAAGTACATGGTAATAAGTTTAAATCTTAAAATAAACGACTTCTGATTGTTTTGACGCCCTCGCCGATTTTGGTCTGAACATACCATAACTTGATTTAAGCATATGTGTGGCATTCCGGTGTTAGCTGATAGGGATGCACTATTTGTAACATCTATAAATTACAGAATGTTTGTCCACACCTTACAGGGGGATATCGGCCCGATCGGACCTCCTGGGGTGCAGGGAATTAAAGGTACCCAAGGAGACAAAGGTGAAAAGGTAAAGCCGTGTTTGTGTACACAGCTGATCATTTTATTGAGGAATGCTTCGACTCTGTGTATTGACTTATTATTTCTGCGGACGTTAAAGGGCAGTCCTGGCTTCGGGATTCCTGGGCAGCCGGGTCCTAAGGGTGAGAGTGGTGAGAGGGTGAGTGTTGTTAATAAATAGCCTGCAAGCTAATTCAGATATGTAGGTGTAGAAATAACTTTGTATATTTGCACACAGGGTAATGTTGGATTATCAGGGAAACCTGGACCTAAGGTAGGTAAATATTTGTTACCTGTCATGTTATAGATGATGACATTTAACTGTTTTTTTTAGCTGCTAGTCCTGGCCAAGTATGTAAACCCATGGACCCTGATTTACTGAAAGTCAAATGTGAAAATCAACAATAAAGTACTAAATTGGCAAAATCCTCTAAAAATTGTCAGTGACGTGGCTTTACAAAATTAGAGGGCGAAGAACCAAGTTTAACGATGTTCATTCTATCATGTTGATTGTCCGCCATATTGTATTTTCCACCATTATAAATTATTTCAAAAACAGCTTCTCACTTATTCTCCTGTAAGTGTTGTCCAGATCTTCAGCAAATCTGGACGGCAGTAACCGAAAAAAGGAACAAATCTTGTTTCTCAGATTTATGATATTTGATGCTGAAGTTGCCAAACAGGAAGTGTGTGCATACCAAACTTGTTCCACATGGTTATAAGCATTTTATTTATATTTGAAGCTAATTTTAATCAAAAGGCTTTGATGTGCAACTTGGGAAGGGTTTGTTGAAACTGAAACTGAAACTGAAAACAGGAAGTGAGGCAAAATTTCAGCAACAGCTTGATGTACTGCTTTCAAAATTTGCTATATCTCCTTGGTAACAAGTGTTAACGGTCCCAGTGGCGTCTGACCTTCTGTCACTAAGGGGTGTGGCCAAAAAGTGCTTTGCTGCCTGCAGCTATATTTATTCATTATTACTATCACAGTAAAGTCGTTTAATTTGCAATTCCTATGCCAACAGTGTTTAAAGAGCTTATGAAAAGTTTCATCTTTACCTTGGCATAATTTGAACACGTTTTCAGAACTCCACCAACCCGAATCTGCGTTATACGTGACTCATATTTATGCAAGTCCGAATTTTACTCTTACAGGAGTGTCGTTAAGACCCCAACTCTCAAACAGCATTTGTGAACAGTTAGCACATTCATTTAAACAATTTGCACATGAATGAATAATTATTCAATTATCGTTTACGCACAACATGCCCACTAGCTTCATGCACACAGTTTAGTCGATTACACACTCCATTTAGCCTCTTTATTCAGGACCTTACTAAATCAGGGTCATAGTGTTTTGTGTATCATACAAGTTTTTAAAGATAGTTTGATCATTCCATACCAGGGCACTGATTAAAGTATATTAGAAATAGTCTCATATTGAATAAGTAATTTTTTACAGCACAAATGGCCATGTGTTTCTTTAGGGCAACGATGGCATTAAAGGGGAAAAGGGTAACATGGGTATCTCAGGAAACCCAGGACCTTCTGGACTAAGAGGTAAAGATGTAAGTAAACCATGGAAGAGGTGTGTGTGCTTGTGTGTAGAGTATTCTTGGCTGCTGATTATATATATATTTTTTAAAAAGTTTCAACCTGTATTTATTTGCCAGTCAGGTTAAAATAGACTTTCATTTTCTCTAGACCTGCCTGATGTGGTTTATAAAAAGGGTGAACATCTCACTCCAACATTGGTGTCTGATTAGAGACAGATAAATTCCAGACCTTGAATAAATCTCTCAAGGTTTTTTGCAAAATATAATGATTCAGGCCACAGACAGACATGAGAAAAGTGAAATGTGTTTGTGAAATCTGTATCAGATTGCTGAAAAACTGTAAAAAAAAGTATATATATATTTCAGGGTTTTCCTGGCTCCAAAGGAGACCCTGGATATCAGGTGAAAGAAAACTTATACAAGAACACAAACACAACATACACACAATAATGCATATAAATATACATAGTTACTCATGCACATCTATAGCACATCGATGTACCTGACTCATTCTCACGCCTGACTCATGTCTGTGTCGTGGGTTATTTTTCCACAGGGAGAGCCTGGTCCTCCAGGGCAGCCAGGAGAGAAAGGCATCAGGGTAATGACAACATTCATTCTGACAAATGAGACAAAGCTTCTAAGATTTGAAACATCGAATATTAAATTATTTTATACCACAGCACTGATGAAATTCTCAATTCTGAAGTGTAAGTTTCCTGAAAGTCTTCTGGACAGAGGAGTTATGTGTTTTCTCAGTAACATGACAAAATGAGTTTATTTAATTTTTTTATTAACTTTAAGCGAGGAAGAACAATGAGATTATGCAAACCAAACATCATGCTTTTTATCAAAGATAAAAAAAAATTCATTATCAAAGCCTTTAGCATGGGCCAAGGTACTGGCAGACAAAAAAAAACTGCATAATCATATTCGAGAAAACACAAACACAGATCAAAACCAGTAGGTAAACAAATGTGTGAAAACATGCCTCAGAACTCAATCGACTTGCAGCATGATAAGATCCTGAGATCAGACAGAGAAACAGAAGGGTTAGGGTTAGAACACGAGGGAGCAGGGGCGTTATCAAAACATAACACACATGTCTATATACTGTAAACAAAACATGACAAGAACTAAATACAAAAACACAAACACAGCACTGAGAGCCAAGAGGGGGAATTCAGGACAGTCTCGTTGATGTATAACAGTAAGGATGTTATAAATGATTTGCACCAGCGCCAGCGCAAATCCTCTTTTGGCATTAAAAACACTACTGTCGGAATTTACTGAAGAAGCACAGTGAGAAGTTAGCAATGGAATGGACACCGTTATTTTTGTATTTGACCTTATGCATATGTATTTGTAGGAGTTTCCATTTCAGACTGCAAAATTTGGGGGAGCAGATTATTTAAACGAATCATGCAACATGATTTACATGATTCTAGTGCATGGTAGAGGGGAGGGAATTTTCTCCACTTGTGGTCATTTATTTGGAATGAAGATGTAAAAGGAAGATGTAATCAGCAGGGTTTCTGTTTCCTGAGAGAAACAAAGCTACGCTTATATTATGTTTGTCATGTAAAAAGCAACAAGCTGCGCCAGTGTTTAAGTTGATTACCTGTACCTGTGTGCATCCCTACACTAATATGCACCACTGTTGGTAAATTTCTTTGGTCATTATTGAAATTAACTGTGTCTGTGTTCATAAATTAGCGCGTTGCTTGGAGATCACACGCAGAATTGGCCACTCCCATCAACGCTTTTTTTTTACAACCCCGTGTCTAAAAGTTGGGACACAGTAAAATGTAAATAGAAACAGAATGTGATGTTTTTCAAATCATGTATACCTGTATTTAATTGAAGATAGAACAGATAATATGTTGAAACTGAACAATTTTATTGCGTTTTGGAAAATATATGCTCAGTTGAAACTTTTTTGTATTACGGCCTCACACTGACTTGCCCTGCTAAGGCCCAAAATGTAACTATAAACAGATAAAAAGTATGATGTGTTGTAAATAAATAAACAAAAGATTGTTAGTGTTGGCAAATTGGAGTGGTATAAGAGGAACAAAAGGCTTCGGGGTGTGCTGTTAACGCACATAACTCTATCACTCCACTGCATCGGTGATTATTTTCCTATAACATCGTACCCTGTTATGTTTAATTCCTTACTTAATTACGTTTTATTTCTCTCCAATTTCAGGGCCCTCTTGGTCTCCCAGGACAACCAGGAAGCTCTGGTGAGAAGGGAGACCTAGGGAAAATCGGCCTTCCAGTAAGCAACTCCACTGATTGTTTATAATGTATTGAATTACAACATCAGTGTAATAATATAATTACAGGACCATTTTGTTGTAGGTAACAGAAGTAATTTTGTGTGAAGTGGAAGTGAAATATCTTGTGTTTGTCCTTCACAGGGTCCTGAAGGTCCGAAAGGGAACAAAGGCGAGTCGGTATGTTTTGTATTATGGTTTTTAATCATCAGAAGTGTTTTATTTTGCATTTTTCTGTTTTTCCAGACCAGATGTTAGATTTATAAAAGCATGAGCACAATACATCCCATACACAATCCCCATTTTTGAAGCATGCTGATAAGCTCATTAAGGGCATAAGAGTTACTATTAGCACCCCAAAGTTTATTATTTTCCTGTAATAAAATGTCCTTAAATAAAAAGTATTTATTCCTTTTTGCACCACAGTTGCAATTAAAAAAATGTCTTAAAGAAGAACACGTCATTCCTTTTATCCAGTAATTAGTTTAATGTCATGGAACATAGACAGAACAGGTTAGTCTTTATTATAGAAGCTGTAAACAGTCACTCCTTTCTTTTCTGTTTCTCTTGAGGTTAATAAACCGGAGATGAAAAAAAAAACATCCTGAAGACTGACATGTCAGAAAAGTTCAAGTTATAGTTTTATCTCTGATTCTTACAAAGCGTTGAAACCGGAGACAATATTTATTTTCTATCGCTGTTAAATATGCATCTCCTTACAGAAGGCTTCACCATGTCAACAATTATACTTTAAGTAACCACACTTTTTTTTATAACAATCGATTATAGGGAAGATCTGTCATATAAGTCTGCATGGTGAATGAGCTGTCGCTATAGAAACGATAATATATTAGAAAAAGTGCACAGCTCATGTTATAGAAAATTAATCAACCAATCAGAAAGAATTCAACAGCACCACGGTGCAATTATGATAAGTCTCTAAATCCCATGCATCAATAAAAAGTGGCATGTATGCAAAGTATGCGTGGTGATAGATATATTCCCCAGTATGTGCATTCGTGCATATTTAATTAATAATTCTAATAAATGTGAGGTTCATACCGGCTGGCTATAATACTGGTTGTGAGTAGAAATTAAAGCGATTATTAATTATAACTTGTTTTCATATTTGCTTTTTGTCTAGGGGAAACCTGGTCCACCAGGAAGTTACCAAGTGAGATTTCTGTTTATTTCAAACCATAAGATTATCATACAGTTAGAAATGTGTCCTGTTATGGCTTATTATTGTTACATGTTTGTACGTTTACTATACATTTTGCATTCCTTCCGTTTATGCATGCGTTCAGATATTTGGATACTTATCAAATGCTTTTCTTCCCCCCTAGTTATCCATGTCAGGCAATATCAGAATCATCAAGGTACAGGGCATGTCATGCACGATTTTATGATATTTGATTTTAAATCAAGCATCAATTTTTTTTTGTTTTTGTTTTTTTGCATTTTTCAAGTTGGGCAAAGCAAGCATTTATTTATCACATATAAATTACACACAGTGAAATTCTTTTCTTTGTATGGATCAGACATGAGCACAGGGTCAGACATCATGCAAGACAGGTCTAGACAAGACACAGCCACTTTACAACATGACACACCCACTTTATCAACATGTGGAATTAGATATTGTCAGTGGTGCCTTATATGTAAATGGAATTAATGTAAGTAGATAATTGGCAGCAATAGGTTGTCAGTTTGAACATGATAGCCTATTAAACCAAACATCAGAAGGAACCACTATCAAGGCAACTGGCTAGGTGAAAAAAGACTGAAACTACCTGATCATTCAATGGAAAATAATCAGACAAGTAACGACAATAAAATTATTAACACGGTCTAGAAAATAAGTGTCCAAGTGTGCAGGCGTAAAGGATTTGCCACAGAAGTAACAAAATAGATTCTACCCACTTATTGCTTATTCTTCTGAATCTATTGAATAATCATTCTGTCTAGAAATGGATGTGGTATGTTCAGTATTTTGTGTGTTTTTAGGGTGAGCCAGGTGATCCGGGCGAGGATGGACTCCCAGGCCTGCGAGGAGACACAGGACTACCAGGGCCACCAGTAAGAACATGAACACAGAGATTATAACACTCAATGATAGCGCTCTCATTCTCTGACATGTCCGTCTTTCTCCAGGGTCCACCAGGAAAACCTGGACTTTCAGGATTTATGGACTTTGCAGTGAGTCTTTGATGTGTTTTAATCCAATCATATGAACCATCATGGTGAATGTAAATATTCAACTAGTTGTAATTATATTCAGGGTCATTTATTTAGGCTGTTCTTGAAGTCTCAAAGCATTTAAAAATCTTTGAATTATGTCAGTGTGTAGTTCATTAGGAACACTTGTATACCTGTACATTCATTCAGTTACACGATCAGCCAATCATGTGGCAGTGGTGTAATGTGTAAAATCATGCATATATAGGTCAAGAGCTTCAGTTATTCATTTATTTTCTATACCGTTTATCCATTGCGGGTCGCAGGGATGCTGGAGTCCCAGCTGACTTCAGGCGCAAGGCGGGGTACACCCTGGACAGGTCGCTAATACATCACAGGGCTCACACAGACACAAACAGCCATTCACACTCACAGTCAGACCTACGGGCAATATAGAGTAGCCATTTGAGCTAATCCGCATGCCTTTGAACTGTCGGAGGAAACCGGAGCACCCGGAGGAAACCCGCGGGGAAAACTGCACACGGAAAGGCGCCCTTAGTCGACTTGGGGTCTGTGATCGGGACCTTCTTGCTTAATGTTTACATTATACATCAGAACGCGGAAGATATGATCTCAGTGGCATGATTGCTGGTTCCAGTTTGAGTATTTCAGAAACTGCTGAGATTTTCACTAGGGACAGAATGGTGCGAAAAACAAAAAACATCCAGTAAGCAGAAGGTCTGCAAGTGGAGACACCTTGTTAATGAGAGAGGGTCAGAGGCAGACGGGTTCGAGTGGACAACCATGGTGAAGTGAAAAGCAAGCTTAGAATGCTCAGCACGTCGGACCTTGAGGAAGCTGGGCTACAACAGCAGAAAAGGATTCAGAGGCAGTTGAATGTGACATCACCTGGTCTTTTTCCAAGTCTTCATTTGTGCTCAATAGCTCTTGACATGTACCTGTATGATTGGCTGATCATATACATGCGCGAATGTACTGGGTGTATTTGCTGGAAATCAAATGTCTCAGAGGTCTCAGAACCCTAATGTAGACGATTTATTATGTAATTATCTTTTTTTAATGTTTACTCCGTAGGGTGTAGATGCACTGGATGGTTTAAAAGGAATGCATGGACCAAAGGTTAGCCTACAGGACACCATTGCATTGCATTGTATAACATCCTTCCCTTTGCTCCCTCGCTGAAGACTATTTTTAAGCTGTTAAAATTCTTAAAGTTTTCACAATCCTGAACTTTTTTCAAATAATTGTTATTTTTTTAAGGGTGAACCTGGGAAGAAAGGCGACCCGGGAGCTGTGAGTAATCGTTCTGACAGCAAGGACACATGATTCATAGCTTAAATATGACAACGACATTAACGGAAATATAAGGTGTATAATTAGGGTTGTAATGAGCTGTTCTGTCTGTAGTTGGATGTATCTGTGATGTCTGATGAGATATGAAGAGATTATATTCTGTTGATGTCACTAATAATACAGTATCTGAGAAAATTGGTTTCATAAAGTTGGATTTTTTTTCTTTTTGAAAATGCATTTAAAAGCAGCACCATGATTTTGGATGATTGAGTCCATTTAAGTTCTTTTCAATATGTGCTTTAATAGAAAGGAGAGAAAGGAGATCCTGGGCGAGTTGGAGTTGCTGGCATGCCTGGTTTACCTGGTGTTCCTGTGAGTAAATATACTTAATAGGCAAGGTACTACATGCAGGTGCTGTGTGATCAAAACGTTTCGTTTCGAGTTCTTGTTGTGAACTAACGGAGAGTGACACAGACATGTGCGTGCAGCAGTTACAGAGACCCTTGTAATGCTTCAGCAAGCCTTCAACAATGAAGCACTGAGCCAGGTGAGGTGTTTTGCGTGGCATCCGTGCTACAAGAGAGGCAGAAGTCAGGATGATCTGATGATCTTCACGCACGATGTGCTCAGTTTCGTGGACATTTTTAAGGGTTGTACTGGTGAAGCATTTCAAGGGTTTCCGTTGCCGAGTTCCAGAGTTTGACACAGAATTTGATGTTTGTTCTCTGTTAAAGTTTGAGATCCATAGTGAAATTACAAACGCACATGTGCATGTTGGTACAAAAATGTGTGTAACACAGGTCCCGTTGACCACGTGACAGCGTGATGTCATTCGGCATACTGACTCAAGAAAGTTACTGCTCCTGCTGCATGCTTATGACTGTTCGTTCATTCACACAGGAACAATCTCTGAATTTTTTGATCACAGCTTGTAATTGTACTGCATGACAGTAACAAATTAACATTATTAATCAGCAATCCGGCCAGTATGCTGTTACGTCATGATGCAACATTTATTACCAAGAAAATACAGTATATATTACAAAAGAAGAATAAAAAGTTTAGCAACAACAAGTCTCCGATAAAACAAGAATGTTCATTTCATCCTTTTAAAGCTGGTACACTTAGCACAAAATGATGAATTTCAGATTTTCATTTTGTTTACTCATGGTTCCATGTATGCAAATTCCTACCTAGTCCAATACACATTCTCACTTGAGCCAGTGCCAATTTCTACATGATACAAACGATGTTGCTGATGAAATATAAGTGTTTATGAGAGCATATTCCTATCCCTTCTATTCTACTATGTTTATCTAAAATGAAAATAAATGTAATTTGAAGTGAGTATATGAAGACGTTTTCAATGTATTTATTAACAGAAGGTTAAGAAGAAGAAACTTTATTACTTGTTAGTTACCACGGCAGCGCAAAGCTGAAGCAGGCACCAAACACATCCCGACTGAATGACTTCGTTTCTACAAAGTGGAAAATTGTGTAGTCCAGTTTTTTTTGAATGCTAATACTTGGTGTCCAAAAACGCTAGTTTTTATCCCCCTGTGTCTTGGTGTGTAGGGGAAACCTGGTGTGGACGGCAAACGTGGACTAGCAGGAAAAGATGTAAGAGCTGTAATCATGTCTAATCATATACAATATATGAATTCTGATTTTGCTTAAATCTCTGCATCTCCTCCCTTCAGGGACAAGAAGGACTCCGGGGTAGTGACGGGAAAAAGGTTTGCAAAAAAGAGCCTGAGTTTGTTATTATGTTATAAAAATGATGTGACATTTAACACTGTCTTTTTATGGTTACAGGGAGAGAAAGGGGAACCTGGTGTCGATGTAAGAACTTAAAAAGAACTTGAAAATGATATAAAGCTGCTTAATTCTATTCAGTTTTAATTTTGGGAACCTGTGTCTCCTTTCAGGGTAAAGATGGGCCAAAAGGAGATGTAGGTCCACCAGGTTTGCCCGGTCCTCCTGTTGTAGTGCCCGAGGTACAGGACACTTATACACCGTTTATCCTTACGGGCCGTGTTCAGGGCGAGGAATTAATAAAGAAATTGCATTCGTCAGTATTCACACATAGCTTAAATAGTACAATCTTAATTCATTAAATGTATAATATTTTTCTTTACAGGAGAAAACATCAGATTATTTTATTAGTGTGACCAATCGAATTAGCAAATTAAAATATGGCATGCACACAGATTACGATTTCATGACCTCGAGTTAGTATCTTTTGTCTTGTTGTGCACATAATCAATTCCCAGCACCCACTATTAAAAAAAATTAATTACAAAATAATTGGATGTGCTGGCTGAAGTGCTACTTCAAAAGCTGTGGAATAATGAGAGTGTAGTTAAATTAAACCTAATTTTCATTGATTAATGTGATAATTAAAACTAAGACCATTCATGCAGCAATGTATTTGCAGTCTGCTGCTAGACTCCTCAGATATTTATTTCAACGCTTGCCTTCTTCACATTCATATATCATTGCATTAGTGTTTTTTTCTCGTTTTAAGTCGTCTCTTGCTTCACATCGCATTTGACAGCAAAGAAAAAACAAGAACCATCTCCTTCAGTCTGCATTTTCTACCCCTGATTTTTTTAGACAGCCCTACTTATAAAATGGCAAGAACAGGATGCAGAAAACCAACTTAAGTTGCTGCTTAACTCCACTCTGAATATGAGAAACTTTCCCGCGTGTAAATATTGACATAACGTTTGGATTTAAGTTGCCGAATCTGAATACTGCCCAATGTGTAATAATGTTAATTAGTTCACATCTGGTTTATTTAAACAGTGGTGTTAAGTAGGTTGCTCTTGTGTTTTGTCTTTAGGGTGCCTCAATAGATGATTTTAAAACTGCATTTCTGGTACCAACGGGTCCTCCTGGATCGGCGGTGAGAGCAAGTCATTTATATTAATAAATGTATATAAATAAATAAATATATAATAAATGTAAATATACATATAAATATATACATGAAGAATTACCCAAAATAAAATATGTAGAATGTGAATTACAACTTTGGATCTATCTGACATTTGTAAACCTGTTGAAGTTTCACCTCTCTATGTTTTTGTGTGTGTATAAATAGGGTTCTCCTGGCATGAAGGTAGGCTTTATGAATAAATATGTATGTTAAACACTGTAAGAAATATATATAATTAATTTTGGTCATTTTTTGCTGAAGGGAGAAAAAGGAGTTCCAGGACAGAAGGTATATTTGTTTAAATTTATTATAACAAAAAGTATAAATTTTTCCCCCAATAATTGTGGTTGTTATTCGTCTTGCTCAGGGAGACATCGGTTTGCCAGGGAGAGGTGTTCAAATGAAGGTACACTATAGAGCCGACTTTCATTATGTTCATTTATGTGTTTAGACATGTTTCAGATAAAGATAAATTAAAACTTACTTTTCAGGTCATTGAGGCATTATTTGAAACATATGGCATTAAGGTAAGCTTTTGATATCAAAATCCCTTGCAACATTGATAAGGTTAAAATTAGTGGCCGAGTGGCCTCTTAAGGAGCAGGAACTTTCCTAAAGCCAGCAGTATTTCTGCATGCATTAAAATCTTAACTGTACAACTTTTCTCAGCTTTCCCTTCTGAAGGCCTTAATTGACAGGCTCCTCCAGGATGGTATGGAGGAACTACTGCATGAAATCAGTACCAAGAAAAGAACCAAAGGACAGACGATAAACCCCGACTCCAACATCATCACTGAATACACTGTAAAGATGTATTTTAATTTTAATTATTTATTCATGTAAAGTGCACTATAGAATACTGTATATTTTAATGCTAAGTATCTCATTCAGAATCTTATGAAAAGAATAAAGCAGTTAAATAAGTGCTGTTATAGGAAAACAATCAACGACAGGGTAGTGTAATGTGAAGGAGAGTGATTCTTACCTCCCAGACGGTCAGTATTGGTCATTATTGAGAAATAATCTGCCGTACCTTGACGTGAAGCGGAGGAATCTTGAATCACTCCTGACTGGTTTATTTTGCATTAATGAACGTCTCACTGTACATTATCTTGCTTATCAAATTTCTTTATTGATTTAAAAATGATTTTATTGCTTCCATTAATAATTGTTCCATAGCAATGGTCTGTTATACATAACAATGCCATAATCGACCAATCAAAATTGAGTATTCAAATGAGCTACAATGAGTTTTATTTCTCTTACATCACAGAAGTTGGGCAACAATTGCAATATTAATTGATTTAGAAATGACACATCATACATTTAGCCATTCATAAGCCCCTTTTTTATTAAGTACACCGAGTTCGAACTTGGCAAGTTTGACTCGGGAGTACAAACCCACGAGTACAATTGGAACAGCGGCATACTTGATTACTCCACTATTTGCTAAAAGATAAGGCTGTCCTCGGCTGGATACCATTAAGACTGACTGCCCAGTGACCTAGCTGGCTGTCCTGCTAACGGAACCTCACGTCTCCGGCAACATCAGAGCAAATTTTGAAATCGATACAGAATTGAAGTTTAAAAAACTAAGTACTTTACTAAAAACATCGCAAAACTACTTTCCATGACATAATAACAACTACAACAACAGTAGTATTTAAAAAATAATAACAACAGTTGTGAGTTTTCTCCCCTGCCATTGCCATTACTGCTGTTTGATGTGAAATGCATTCTGGGATACTTAGCTGTCCCAAGGCCACACAAGTCACGTTGTTTTCCCAATGCATCCTCGGCAAAATGGACGGAACAAGAACACTTCCGAATACTTGATCTGTACTCGGCTAGACGTGAACTTTGTACTGGAACAGTACTTGGGCTGTGACCGGTGACGTTTCACAAGGCCGCAAGAACACAAGTACAGAGAAGAACGCAGATTGAGAAATGGCTATAGTTGCATTTTAACAGTTATTTCCTGTCAGTTTTGTTATAGCAACTGTAAATATTCCTTCCCTCACTTTCTCAGACAGAAAAAAGTACTCAAGACTCTGTCCTTAAGACTTTCCTGTTTTCGGGGGAAAAAAAACCTTAAAGTTCTTGCTTCAAAGCTGTGACACTGGCGACTCCTTCCATAGTTAATCCTTCCTTCCTCATTAATATTTTAATCCATTTCTTATGCGTCTAAGATGAGACAGAGTGTCTACCATACTTACCACAGAAACGCTGAAATATTAGAATTATTAGAATTCATATAAATCTGTAATTTCATTAATCTGTATTTTCTGACCAATCAGAATTGAGAATTAAACACCACTGTGGTATAAATATCATTATATTTTTCACACCTTAAGCAGCAATGTGGTAATTAATAATACAAGCGATCTTTTAATGTAGAACTCAGTGAAGTATGAACTCTCGAGTGAGCCACAGACTGACGGACTCCTGACCGAAGAAGAGGATCTAAATGAAGCCTACCCAGTTAAGACAATAGTTTTAGTTCATCCTTTAAGAGGAATACCAAAACTGAAAAAGAAATATGCCTGTGCGCTTTTATAGTCTAGATTAAAGTAGCATTAGTTATCTGATGTTAGATAAGATGACCAAACCTTCTTATTTTTTTAGGTTTTACTAAATGAAACAGAAGATAGTGGAACTCTCTGGAACGCCAATGGGAATAGTGAAGCAAATCAGAGCAGAACAGAGAGCAGGATTGAAGTAGAAGAAGAAGGAGAGGTTCTGCTAGAAGCCTTCACAGAAGCACCATCTGTTATCATTACTCAGATTAACACCTCTTCAGAGACGGTAAACGTGCTACCGTTTTATAAAGACGCGTGACAAATTAAAGGAAAAACAAATCCATGGCACTGTTTTGTTGTAGAAAGCGTTTATTTTATCTGCTTAGAGAGAAACATCACTGCTTTAAACTATGATGAAACATTGCTTTCCTGATGTGCGTGGTCTTTTCCAGGATGACTCCACCCCCGTCCACAGACTCATTGAATGATGTTTGATGATGTAAATCATATGCTATGGCTTTCACACCCATCCTGATCTCAACCCAAATAAACACTTATGAGATATTTTAGAGTGAGGTGTTAAACAGCGTTCTGGAACTGATCACCGTCCTTCTGAATGATTTTCCATCACTAACTGATGGAAAATCATTCAGAAGGACGGTGATCAGTTCCAGAGACATGTAGAATCGATGCTGAGGAGCACTGAAGCTGTTCCGGAGGCTCATCATGGCCTGATGCCTTACTTAACCCATTTTACACTGAGTTTTCCTTTAATTTGTCACTCGTCTAAGACAGATATTAAAGCAAAATGGAATTGTGTTCATTTTGGGATATTGTTTCCTTGAATATATGTGCATATGTATGTTTTTTTGTCTGTGTGTGTGTGTATTTGACAGATAAGCACAACTAAAGCAGAGGTAAGTATGGAGGATGTCCTCCACAGTCAGGAGAACACAGTAAAGAAGATTCCTAGTGAGAAGAAGAAGGGCCGAGAGAGAGGAAAGGTGCAGCATGTCCAAAGTTTATTACCAGAATAATACATTTGTCGCTGTTTAGTGAAGTTCCTTTATCAGTATAGCTATTAATCAACATGTTCTGATGTTTGCAGCACAGATATTTATATCGTAATAACTATGTGATATCTGCACTCTTATATGAAAACCGTTCTTTATGAGGATCTTTTATATAAAAGCATTTTAAACAACGTGATAAACATTTACACTGTCTATAATGTCCATTAATTTTCATTAAATAGCATAAAATTATATAACATTACAGTAACACCACTTAAGGAACCCTAATATATGTTCTCTAAATGAATAGAAATAATTTTACCTGGATATTCTTTCTTTTAAGAGTGTAATATAATTAATCCTAAATCACGGGTTCTCAAGAACTTAAGAACTTCTGCTCTGAAGTAAGAGTGGCTGTTCAATGAGTAAATGATAAACATTTAAAGGAAAATATAATCAATATAAAAGTCATAAAACCTGTTAATATAACCTGTAACTGAAATATAACCTATGACTATAACACTGAAAAACTCAAAATAAATTCAATAACCTGATCTAATTTATGTGCTTGGGTCGTGTTCAGAGTTGTGTTATGTGTACGCAGTGAGAATTAAATTCCAAATTTGTGCATGAAACATTAGATATAACTACAGACTTAAATGCTAATTTAAGTGAGCCTAATATTAAATATGGAAATATGGCAATATTCATTAATTTATATTATCTATAAGTAAACAGTTTTTTTTATTGGGTGAGATCAGTCGAGACAGCATCTTAATCGGAGGATTTTCTTCTTACACAAATTTCCCACCATTTAGCTAACTCTCGTAAAGCCAACCTCTGCTGCATCACAGGGCCGCGTAACACACTCAGTTAGGTGCTATCTACCCTATTCTGCATACACGAGCTCACAAGCACCTGCCATTGGCTAGTGACTGTGATTGACAGGCTACAGAGAGAGTATGCCCCTCCCACCCTGAAAGCACAGCCAGTTTTGTTCTCTGGGACTTTCAGCCACTGAAATGTTGAGATTCGAACTTGCGATCTCCGGGTAAATGCTGTTTTGTTATGTCACTCTGGAACTGAAATTTTTTTGGTTTTTTTTGTCTCTCGCGTTCCCAATAAATCTGCAGTTTGCAGTTGCCAGCAGAGGGAGAAAAAAAACACTAGTCTGTGTCATGTATTTCACAGCGCTACAGCATACACGTCCACTTAGTTCTTTGTTTATTTATGTTGCCACGTGTTTTTATTTTTGTCCCTGTCTTGTTTCCTGCCATCTCCTGTCATCTGTATTCTTCCTACTGTGTCATTATTACGCTCGCCTGTTTCTGTTCATCCCCGATTTGTTTGCGTTTGAATCCTCTGTTCTTCACAAAGTATAAGCTCTGTGTCACTACCAGGCATTACCGAGCCTTGCATTCTGTTATCTTGATCCTCTGGTTTTGATCCCATTTCTAGTTACATGGTTTTTGAGTCTTGTTTTGCCCCATCTATGCTGTTTGCACGTCGCCTGACCATTGCGTTTCTCATCATTGTTTCTGCCTCACTTTTTGGATCTGTTTCAAGCTTTTAACCCTGCATTTGTCTCCTCACCTGCTTAATCTGTATTTGTTATCCCTTGATTTTATCATGCATAAAGGCTAGACACTAATCTCAAAAATCTCAGATGCTTCAACTCAAGAACTCCCAGCATAAATAATGACGTAACTTAAGTTCCAACTCTGAATACAGCCCTTATTAGAGAATATTTGTTTGTTAGTAGTGATGTATTATTCCATATATCATAGAGATTTACCTGTGTAAACATAGGCTGATGATTCGATTAATTTAATTTCTTTTATTACTAATTAGGAAGTGATTACTTGTTATAACGCTATGTGATTGTGAAACTTTTAACCAGGGTAAAGGGAATAAAGGACGACATAAACGACAAAGGAAGCGATTGGTAAATGCCCAGTTTAAACCTGTCATAATCTAACACTTTTCTAACACATCTAAACTCATCTAACACTTAGCTAAAAAGTAAACCCTTCCCCATTGTAGACATTATGTCTGTTTAAACTACATATAACACATGTTTCATGTACTTAGGTATACTGCTGAGTTTATGTGAAAATTATTGCCATCACCACTTTGTGAAATAGTTTCTCCTTAATTATTCTGTAATACGGTTAACTAATTTAGTTCTAACAGAATAATTACATGTAATTTAAAATACAAAATGTATATATAATAAATATAACATGCAAACAATTAAGTTGCATTTGAGTTCAGTAATTTAAATTTCTATCATCGCATGCGTAAGCCCATAATATTCTTTCGCCTTTTTTTTTTTTGTTGCTGCACTTTATTAATTCTTTCTAAATAATTAATTTACCTAATAATTAGTTAAATATTTGTGGATAATCTATGCAATCTGAAACACACCAAACACTCACTAATGGAGTCTCTTATGGATAAGATTTGATTATTTGGAAAAATAATGTAACACTGTTTTGAAAAAAGTAAAGAAAGGAATAATTCCTATTTCACACTGAACTGAAAAATGCTGCATAGCCAAACTTTCAGAATATAGTCGGAAAGTAAACTGTTAAAAAATCTGGCAAATGCATGAAAGGGACAAACTAGCCTTAATCCAGAATTCATACTTGACATTCTGATTTATTTTCAAGTACAATATTGCATATAACCACTTTTTAATTTAAAATCTTTTCTTTTTATCAGTATATGTATTATACTAACTCCTGAGAAGGCTCTATAATGATGTAAAATGTAAAATCATGTTTATTTGTGTGATTATAATTGTATAATTTCTACAAATTAAAGAATGAACTAGACCCTGATGGACAGCAGGTTGGAGAGGATACTGATGATGATGATGATGGTGGTGGTGGTGGTGATGATGGTGATGATGATGAAGATTATCAATATGAATATGAGGTTTGTAATTTTACTGTTTTGCTACATACATGTCTACAGTGTCAAGTCATAATAATCATAAACATAATAATCAAAACATAATCTAGGATTTTAAACACAAATTTAGATGTAGGACTCGTCTCATAGGACTCATCTTTATTTAATCTTTATGTCGTCTTGTTCAATACACTTCAGCCCTGTCTTTTAAACAAAATGAAGACTGGGCATTTAATTAAAAATGTATATATGAAAGCTATAGCAATAGGTGTAATATAACAATATAGCAATAGGTGTAATATAATGTAGTATTTGATTTTACCATTTGTAAATCCAGGATGACATGCATTAAAAATGTCATGATATCTGAGAACTTTGTAGCTCCGTGCACTATAAGATGTGCTGCAGTGTTGGGAACAGGGAAGGATTTGTGTGTATCAAAAGAAAGCTGAGGTACTCTGACCGGTCTGGCAGTGTAAGACTCTTACAGAACCTTTCTATTACCACAGGAGGAGCTCGTTATAGAAGAGCCTGTTCTCTCCCACGAGGAGGAGACAGTCCAGGTAAGACCAGGTGCTTTATCACAGAGCACTCAGAAGTGTTGCTCCTCCATCATATACTGAGTTAGTGACAGTAACACAAAGAGGAGCTCTAACTGCTCATCCTGTTACACTGAGAAAAGCCAACAGAGAGCTCTGTGTGCGTTCACAAAGAAAAGTGAGGATGTTTAGACATCCGTCTCTCTGCCTGTCCATCCCTCTGTCTGTCCCTCTGTCTGTCTGTCTGCCTGTCTGTCTATCTATCTATCTATCTATCTATCTATCTATCTATCTATCTATCTATCTATCTATCTATCTGTCTGTC
>JAQQZR010000004.1:2341628-2365454 GCA_030068235.1 Notoglanidium macrostoma | reverse complement strand
AGTCTCTTTTAAAGTCATAAAAATAAAGAAAAACATTGAATTAGAAGGTGTGTCCAAACTTTTGACTGGTAGTGTATTTCCATATATGCTGGCCATATGATTACAGAGACAGCGGGACCAATCGTAATATGGCGTGTCTACCTATATCCAAAACATAAGACAAGCCCAATCGAAAAGGTTTTGGCAAGTCTCCTGAGTGACATAGCAGAAATGTGTTTACTTTATCATCAGGAGATCTGAGAAAGCAAAACTGGCCATGCTGTCATGGTTGAAACGATGGCATTACTCTCTCTCTGGACAATCAAACTAATTCTGCCTCTGAGTATATACATAAAGAAGAGGACACTTAATCATCTCCTCCAAGAGTTTTCAGTTGTACCTTGACATTGCATGAGCATGGGAAAAATTGGCTGCAGATCTCTGAGAACGCATGGGTTCTCCCTCTCTGGTTGGTGGCTGTCAGGGATAGGATAATGTGTGGAAGCTAACAATGACCAAACTGGAACGAAATGGGGTTTAGAAAATAATTAAAGGTTATGTCATGACCCCCTTGGTCTCTAGACCTGACTTGAGTAGTAACTGCTATATGAGCAACTGCGTAACCCAACTCTGAATACACACAACTTTCCCCCACCCAAATTTCGATCTCTGAATACAGCCCTAAATGTATTGTTGGAATGAATTAAGCCAACCAATTCCTTTACTTTTATTTGTATACAGTCATTTGCATTTTATTGTATATTGAGAATGTGCTAATCTTCAACATTAATTATTTAAAATATAATCACTTTAACAGGGTGATAAAGGTCTACCAGGCAACCGAGGCGAGAAAGTAAGAGCCAGCTATGTCTTGAAAATCAAATACAGATGATCACCTACTACCTGGACTTTAGGTTTTTTCTTCCTTCTCTTCCTTTGTGTACAGGGGAGTCCACTGTCCATGCCCGGGCCACGTGGATATAAAGGCATAAAAGGGGAAGCGGTATGAAAATATAGGGAAATCCTGTCCTTGTATATGGTGCAGAATAAAATCCTTGGGGGTGTGCTGTTACAAGAAAATAATCAACGACGGGGTGTTGCGATGGGGCATGACACAAAGCAGATTTACTGTTACTGCCTGAAAGTAACTGACACTTACTGCCATTTTTTAACAATTGTAATTTATTTATTTATTAAAGAATGAAACATCATAATTCTTATGCCTTTTATAGTTTATAAATGTTGAGGATCATCTGTGAGACAAGTTAGATTGAACTCATTCCCTCACCAGCCTAAAGCGTAAACTCCCCTGTATAGCTTTACCTCTGACTGTTACAATGCACTGACACTGGAGGCTCCTTCCATAAATGTTAAATAAATATCTCCTCACAGAACCAAAACAATGATTTTACATTTCTTACATTGTTAAATAACATCATGTTTATTCATGTTCAGTTTATGTTGAGTTTCCGCCATATAAGTCCCTGATCTGTTTCTATAGCAACAATAACATGTCAGAACGAGCGCATTAATACAGTATAAACCTGCGATATGCCGCTGCACTACTGTCATAGCTGCAGTTATAGAAAATTAATCAGCAGCTTCTGACCAATCAGAACAGAGAAATCAGCAGCTCCTAGATTGCCTTTTTTTAAATCTTCCATGTCTTCCTTCTCATCTGTCCTGCTTCCTGTAGTAGTTTGAGCATTTATTTTTTTCCCTTGTTCTCCATATAAGGGTGAACGAGGATCTCCGGGATTTGATGGTGATAAAGGGGAGAAAGGAGAGGATGGACCTCCGGGGGTGAAGGTGAGGTTCTTTAGCTGAAATTTAGTTCTTGGTACATTAAACTAGCAGGATGGCCATTTCCCTGATTATTTTACATGTCACGAAGCCGTTGTAGTTAATTTTGTCTTGTGTTTATCTGCATGTCTGCATGGTTAAAGCCTGCAGTGAGTACAACAGAGTTAACAGAATATTTCTGACTGATGTACTAAGATCAATAAAAGGTGTTTAAGATGATGTAGCACATATTTACAGAGAAACAGAGTTCATGAAGCACACACAGCACTAATTGCTTTCTTTTGGATTCACGCTGTGGTACCCTTAATGACTTGCTTTAATGAATTCCCAAAGTGATGGAATGGTTTGTACCTGTGTAACTGGAATGCAGGGTTTGAAGGGAGAACCTGGGGTCAAAGGAGGTATGGGGCCCTTCGGAGGTCGTGGACCTGTAGGACAAAAGGTCAGATTTATAAGGATTCCAACAAATCAGCAATATATTGTTGACTAAACTTTTTGTATGAATCTTTTTTGTTTACTGCAGTTTTTGGTCATTTATAAGGCATAATATTTAACCTAAACATTTTTCTTTTTTTCATCTTGTTTACAGGGAGAAGCAGGAGAACCAGGGACCAATGGAGATGCGGTAAATTATAATATTCGATCATATTGAAGACATTATAAAAAATATTTCATGCATATTGAACTGCTGTCTCCATAATTTTACGATTTATGCGAATCGCTTGGATTGTCCTAGGGTCGTAACGGACAGAATGGTCTGCAGGGTGAAAAAGGTGACAAGGGAGACCTGGGACTGCGAGGACAAAAGGGTGAACTGGTAAGAAAAATAATAAAACTCACATTCAATTAAACTACATTCGTTGTTATTTTAGGAGTGTTATTTTAGTGTATTTTAGGAGAAGATGCTTTGGGTTGTGGTCTAACGTTTGGGAACGTCTTTCGAGCAGTGGTTAATTTTCACTTACCATAAACGCACACCGATGCTGTGAAGGAAACATTTAGAGATGAACAAGGCAGTGCTGTTGTTGACATTCAAGTTGGATCTAAAGACTTGAAAAATGTCTGATCATTGACTGTTTATGTGATGTTTTTGAAGCAGCTGCTAAAATTTTATTAGTAATGGTCAAACATTATTGTTACAAACGTCTACCAGCCTCACCTCTGCTAGTCTAGAGTTTAAGTCCTTCATTTGTTAAATGTCTCTAGAAAAAATGTCCAAAGCTTAAACTAAACTGTTCGGGCTAGCAAGAGCGAAGTTCAACGAAGACAAGTGCTGCGTTCAGCTACAGCTTGTAACCTCGAATTTCTGACCTCCAAAAAATGAATCAGTTATGCCCCCAAACCCTTAATTCTTATTTCCAGAAAATGAACCTGATTAGTCTCTAGTGACATTAAAGGGGGGAAAAAGCAGATTAAATGAGTGGTGAAATGTTATGAGAATGCAGACGCTTCATAATACAATTAAGCAATAAATAATCAGTCATGTTCTGTAGTGTGTATAAAATGCCAAGCGGTTTGAACTGACCTCGATTTTGGATGAAGATGATGAGGAAAAGATCGAAGTAACTTTGGAAGGGGGTTTGTTATTGGAGCATGTGTTTCAGTCAGAAGAATGAGCACATGGTTTAATGAGCTCATAGTGTAATAGGAACAGTGACAAAAGTGACATCTGTAGTTAGACACATGGTAAAGACTTCAGGAATTAGGGCTGAGTGCCCCCTCTTGTTTTTAAATGGAAAATTATACTGTTTTAATGTATGAATGTTTGCCTTACAGCTAGATAACAACAGAAAAATCAACCGAAAAACTATTGTAAAAGAATCAAAGTCCCATAAACCTGACTTTCAAAAAGACGATGAAATGTAATAATGAAAATACATGCCACGAATTTCCCTTCCATGATTATTTTGTCTTATTATGTAAATTCCTCTTGTGTCTTCATGTAGTTGAGACGTCCCGTGTGTTTATGTTGGTAAGCTCTGAGCCATCTTTCTTTGTTCCAGGGTTTTCAGAATCTGTTCAGAGCACTTCCTGGTTTAGATCCTCGCCCGTTTTCCCCATGCTGTGATTATGGATAGTCTTTCTTTGTTTATACTTTCATCACTGACATCGACAATGATCACAGGATTTCCCTAAATAAACCCCATGCTGATTTCACTCACTTGTGTCCTGTTTCATCCTACTGCTTATTACAATACAGTTGAAAAGTAAACTTGTAAGGAAAAAAAGACGAGACGAGCAGCTGTTCCTCAGGTGACTGCAAATGTCTAAGCAGGACGCTGTTGGACTGTCAGCTAAGAATGGAAAATAGGTCTTATTAAGGTTTTTCTGTGTTTCCATGTTTGCACGTATTTGCGACCTGACAAATACATTGCTCATTTGTTCATTTCTTCAGAATTTTGACTTAGGAACGATAAATCATATAACTAAACCAGGAAATAAAAATGCTACTTAAATCTGATTGTTTTTGTTGAACACCTTCTTCAGGCTCAGTTTTTTTTAACAGGGAGAGAAAGGAGAGCTTGGATTACAAGGAGACATAGGCAACAAAGGAGAACAGGTAAGGATCTAACATGTACCCTGAACCACTTGGTTTATTATTTTGGTGTATTGTAGTATTTTATTCATTTGTTCATTTATTATGTCTTTAGGGTTTCCGGGGCATGCCAGGAAGGATGGGTCTCCCAGGAATTGACGGGGAACCGGTATTTTCTATATATGTATCACCGGATACACTCCTTTTAATTAGACTCATTTATTACTGATGAATGTCCATTAAATGTTAAATACAGGGCAGTATTGGGGACCCTGGGGCACCTGGCATTCCTGGACTAAACGGACCCCCAGGACGAAAAGTGAGTCTTTAGAATGAAAAGACATCACTAACACTAACTTTGTCTGTTCACTGCAGTATGTTATTATTTGTTGTTATTGTTTAGGGAGAAAAAGGTGATGGAGGTCTATATGGACTTGATGGTGAACCAGGAAAAAGGGGAGAGAAGGTCAGTTTCAAAAATATGGACTTATTTAACATAAATCACTTTTTTTTTAATCTGTTCCTGATTTACTCCGATCTCAAAGCATCTCACCAAATCTGACGTGATTATGCTTTAGCTATGTCACTCATTAAATAGATAGATATGAAAAATGAAAACAAATTTTCAAAACTTTCTTTCCGTAAATTAAATCTGAAGAAAACACCGGCTCTGTGAATGCTATTGGTGTCAAAGTTACGTACACAAACTTCGACAAACTTTGACTATGAGCCCAGCTTTAACATTGTATATAAACAAACCTTGGTTATAAAAAAATGCATCAACTTCTTGCAGTTGAAAAGAAATATTTATAATAATAAGTAGTAATTGTTTTTTCAATTTTTTTATCCAAGGCTTTTTATTTGCAGTGCAATAAGTTGTAATTATAATAAAGTTTAATAAAGCACTGGCCAGCAAATACAAAAGTAGTCTTGTGCAAGTTTAATATGTGCTCACAATCATCAGTAAATCAAATAAATAAAAAAATATGTATTTGGAACAATACTACACGACTGTTTTAATGACGTTTACCCAATTTGCATAAGTTATGTTTATTTAGGCGATGCTTGTTCTCTGCTCCTCTACAGGGACCTTCAGGTTTTCCAGGATTCACAGGTTTTAAAGGATCTCCAGGGGCAGCAGGAGCCACTGGACCTCCTGGCCGACCTGGTCCAGTTGGACCTAAAGGGGAAGTTGGACCTAAGGTATTGGTGTGCCTCGGATGAAATACTGCACATTTCTACTGTATTATATCTGTAGAAATGGTAGAATAACCATGGATGTAATGATAACATGGACAGTGCTTGATTGATTTATGCTAAAGGTGCTGCATGTAATGTTTTAAAGTGTTTTTAGACCTATAACAGTCATATTATTTGAATGATATCTAAGAAAAACTGATTTTTCATATTTCCTGGTTCAGGTGGTTTAAGTGGTTAGGGCTTTGGGCTTCTCATCTTTATGTCTCTGAGGGAAAAAGTGTCAACCATTTGAATAAATTTAATAGGTAGCTTGCTGGATTTATATCTTTCGGCCTAGAAATTAGCTCCGCCCCCATGCAGCATAACAATCTCCTCTGCTTTTTTTTTTTTATTTTAAAAAGCAACACATAGTTTGAAGAGAGGTGGTGGTTTCAGCTTAGGTTGAAGGAAGAAAACTTGTTGAGGCAGTAAAGTGATCTTAACTTTAAATCTGCTCAATGTCACGTTTCATCACTTTCCCCAGGGAGAAAGAGGAAGGAGAGGCAGAGGGAAGCCTTGTCAGAGAGGCATTCCAGGAATTCCTGGACAAAAAGGCCTGGATGTAAGCTTTCTACAATCTGTTCTGCAATGAGAGGTCTGGAATACACAGCGAAACACATGTACATTATGATCTATGATTGTGTTCTGTCAAGGGTGATGTGGGGGTGTTAGGACGGAAAGGAGAGAAAGGTGATCCGGGGCTTACAGTGAGTTATGCTCCATGTCTTTAATAATGTCTATAACATGTGTAGAGGATTTTATTTTTATTGCAGCATTATTATCTATTATTCTTTATCATAAAGGTAGAGGAGGTGAAGAACCTGGTGACCAAAGAAGTAGTGGAAAAGTGTGGTGAGTCAGCGAGAATCATTTTATATTTAAAATTTTATAATCATCAATATAACTCTTGGGGTGTGCTGTTACAGAATGACAGGGTGGTGTGAAGCAGCCCAGCACAACTAGAGTTGAACCTGGAAGTTGATTATTTTCCTATAAGCACTTCCTGAGATGTTACAATAAAAATATATATTAAAGAACGATACCTAAGATTTATTGATTAATAGTCTTATTTAATGCTGTGGAATGTCTGCAAAACAAGCTAGTACCTATTCTCACGTACATACTGACAATATAGCAGCTATAAACAGTCCTTCCCTCACCAGCCTCTCTTTTTTTCCTCTTTCATAAAGTTAAAGAAAAAAATTCAACTTGTCATGTTAACAAGAAACCGCAAAGTGTAATCTCCTCTGTCCTGAAGATGTTTTACAGCTTCACTCCTTCTATAAATGTTATAAATAAATTTCTCCTTCACCATATCAGTGATTTTTTTTAATCCTGTTATAAGGTGTGTCTAATTTACTTGTGTCCCTGTATGAAGTCCCTGTGTTAGCTGTTACTATAGAAAAGATAACATATCAGAATGAGCACATACTGCACTACTGTCAGAGCTGCTGTTAAAGAAATGAATAAGCACCTTCTGACCATTCGGATTTGAGAATTTAACACCTTTGAGGTATAAGCAGTATTAAAATACACAGTTGTACTGAATTGTTCTTTCACCAAAAGTCCTAACGTGGTCGTATGTTGCGTTTTGAAGGTTTGAAGTCGGCGCTTGGAATGATGTCACACCGAATTGACCGTACAAGAAGTCGGAAAACCAAGATGGACGCCTATTTTACAAAAAGAACTTTTAACATTTAAACTTGACTTTCCACTTCCAATTAGTCTTTGTTTTATTTTACGGAGTAGGGGAAGTGGTGTTTGCGCTAGCTATTTTTAGCAATACCAGTTCTCGCCAGGTTAGCCATTGCTAGCCATTGTTAGCAATACCAGTTAATTTTAATAACAATGCATCACTCAGTATTTTGTGCATACAAACACCGTAGCATCAGATAGAAGTTGGACAGTACTGTGTGTGTGACTGATTTAATGAGGCAGAAGTACTAATAAACAGTATATTCCTACAGTCAGAAATCCGATTTCAGTTGGCATTCCAGTTGAAATTTCTGACTTCCCAGTTCAAATGGACCACAGCATTATATTACAGATGTTATCGCTGATTATAATGCTCTGAGCAACATGCATGTCACTAATGTACACCTGGCTTCAGGGGGTAGACAAAATCACATGTAATACTCGCCACATCCAATCACTCAACGTTCAGCACCTCAAATTAAATATGTAGTAAACCACATTTCTGAATTTCCTGCCCGTTTCTGTACTGACTGCTCAATTTTTTGCACACACAAATGCAAATGTACTTTGCATGCTGCTGTGTGGGCACCATGTATAAACTGCGTGTTTAGCTCATATTTATATTAGCTCCAAAGTTCATACAAATAACATTTGCACTCAGATGTATCTATAGTAAAGATATACCTAATAAAGTGGCCACTAAGTGTGTGGTCAAGTGTGTGGGTGGTTCATTATGTGCACGCTTATACCCCATTGGTGTGTACCAGTATTTGTGCTTTTCTCAATACAGTTATGTGTTCTGAATCTCCCGCTGGTGTAGTATGAGGACCCCATGGGTTCCACCATCTGTTGTGTTCCACAATGTTCTCAGTGGAACAGACTGCTGAACTAACCGGCTTCAGGAGCCATTCACAAACGACCTCACAAGAGAAAAAAATCCATTAATACAAATGAAACGTGACACTCTGTTTTATCATGAAAAGAGTCTGAAATAAGAATGAGGTTCTAACGATGTCCAGCTCATCTAACAAACAATACACAGTGTGATGACATTTCTGTCTTCTGTTCAACCAAGGGAAAGATCAAGAGCACCTTCTTGTGATGACCACCAAAGATCCAGAAGAAGAAGGTGTTCTGAAAGCGCACAAGGGAACGGAGGAGCCTCCTCTC
Source organism: Notoglanidium macrostoma (assembly GCA_030068235.1). NCBI lineage: Eukaryota > Metazoa > Chordata > Actinopteri > Siluriformes > Auchenoglanididae > Notoglanidium > Notoglanidium macrostoma. The sequence goes on along the minus strand of JAQQZR010000004.1, from coordinate 2,357,032 downwards.
ATTCACAAGGACGAGGAGAAAGAGGAGCAAAGCACTGCTTCACCTGCTGTCTCACACACCGAGCCATACTTAGTGTATGACAATATCACAGGTGAGCAGGCTGATAATCATGTGGAGCAATTAGTTTTTGGGTACATTCATAAGCAGTGAATAAAGCAATGCTGGAGGATCTTCAAAGACTCAAAAGCTTAAAAACAAGGCTTAACCCTAGACTGCTTGTGTGCTGCTGTTATATTTCTTCTTATCTTGCAAGTCACTAGTTTCCTTTTACTATCAGCATCTTCAGGAAGCTTTGAGACATCTGTTTTTCTTATTTCATTCTTATTCATTTAGGTGTTTTAATGGTTTTTGATTATGGATGTTCCTTGTTTGATGTTCCTTGTTTGTTCCCTTTATGATGCCCCTGCAGTAGATAAAGGGTCATAAATTACCCCGTAGTGTGCTTTTACAAATGAAAAACAAAAACAAATAAACATGCAAAAAGACAGGAAATGTAATGAAGTGCCTTCCAGGGTCCCCTTCAGATGGTGAAAATGAAAGTGCCCTGTATTCTTCCCTAAATGTGAAAGAATGATATGAAGTGCACTATACAGTACTCTTCCCTACATGTAAGAGAATGAGATGACGTGCCCTATAGTCTTCCCTGCATGTAAGAGAATGAGATGACGTGCAGTATCATTTCCTTTCATGTGAGAAAATGAGATGAAGTGTACCCTGTACTCTCACCTACGTTTAAGAGAACGAGATGAAGTGCCCTACATGTCAGAGAATAAGATAATGTGCCTTTTAGGCTTCCTTACACATGAGAAGATGAGCAAGAAGTGCCCTGTGGTCTTTGCTACATGTAAGAGAATGAGATGAAGTCCCCTATAATCTTCCCTACATCAGAGAGAATAATATTAAGTGCCCTATAGGCTTCCCTACACATAAAAAAATGAGTATGAAGTGTCCTGTAAGCATCCCTACATGTGAGAGAATTATATAAAGTGCCCTATGGTCTTTGCTACATGTAAGAGTTACAGAAAACATGACTTGATGCCCTTCATCTGACCTTTTTATTTATTTAATTGATAAATTTTTGCCCCTGCCCCTCAGACAGACTGTGTCCAGCCCTAGTTTTCACCCTTATAAAAGAATGTGCTGAGGATATGTACTTGCATCCTATCTCTTACCCTTGTATGCTATAAATTCAATAGTTTGGTGCTTGATAGTAAATTCACCACAGAGACTGAAAATAATTATGACAATACATTTACAGGAAGTTTAACAAGTCTTGCCTAATCATCCAGTAAATTTTCATGCTGTGCTCTTCCATTAATGTCCCAGGGAAGCAGGAAGCAGTGATAGAGCGTGGATGTAGAGTTTCTGCATGGATCAGTGAATAAACAACCCTGAGGCCTGGCGGTGGCAAATCAGCCTTAAACTAACAGGCTGACTTTCATTAAAACGGGATTTAGCAGTATATTATAATTGTGCTGCTAAGTAGGCTAATGCTACCAAATCCGTGTTCATTTAGGATAGTCGTAAATTAGAAACGAAATTAAAAATTGTTAAACGTTTTCCAATATATATTTATCAAGAGACATGAGGAATGGGAGACAAAGAAAAAAGTTACAAGACAACTTGTTTTGCTGCATTTGTTGAATCCTGTTGAGTCTTGTTATTAGTAGTGTATAAAAAAGTTTGCTTCAGTGTTTAAATGTCACACACACACACAAAGTTGGCATTTCAGAAGATGGCCTTTTGATCATCAGAGTGTAAAAAGGCCGCTGTGAACACTTCAATCCTTGAGTTAAATAAATGGAACCACTCAGCTGTACCAAGTGTACACAGATGATTAATATGCAGATAACAAATATTTTACCTCATAGGAGCTGAAAACCCCAAGAAAGAGCAGACTCATAGACATCGAAGACACGCCCTCAAGGTGGCACCCGGTAAGAAAACATAGTGGGTGTGACATTTTATCCATTAGGTCAAGTCAAGACATTTTATTATGTCTACATGTTGTGAATAGATCAGATGAATGTCTAATCATTGTTCTTGTTAAAGCTGTTAAAGTGTTAGTGTTAAAGCTGAACAGGTCATAAAGGTACGATCTAAAAGTGGTGCTGTCAGGGAAGCATAGAACTACACATCCCATCAGCCCCTGCACATCACACGAGCCTGTCTTGTCTCACTGATCACCTTCACCTGTGTCTCATTAAGCACCCTGTTTAAGTTCTGTTAGGTATGTGTGTGTCTTTGTTACGTTGTTACTTAGCTATAGTACATGTTCAGGCTTATAGTCTTGTTTTGTTTATTTGTTTGTTTTTCACTTCATTTCTTTAGAGGTGTGCCACTGAAATAGCCATTCAAATTTCCTATGAGTCTTGATTCTTCGAAATTCTGTTTCTGTTTTCAGTTCTGAGTTTAGCATTTAAACACCTGCAAATTCATCTTCTAAACTATGACGTCATCATTTCCAGGGATCTCTCATGCAAAAATAATTATTGTACACCAAATCCCAGGCATACTGGCTACTCTAAATTACCATGGGTGTGAACGTGAGTGTTCATCTCTGTGTTAGTCCTGCAATAGATTGGCAACCTGCCCAGGGTCAGTTGGGATTGGCTCCAGCTCCCCTGTGACCCTTAATGGATAAGTGGTATAGATAATGGATGGATGCTACTCTTATTACTACTGTGACTACTATTATTTCTATCACAGCTTCTAATTTATTATTATACTAATATAACATTATTCTACTATTATTACTACAATTAGTATGACTACTACTGTTACTATTAATGTTACTACAATTACTATTACTAGTATTGGTACTACTATTACTCCTATTACTAATTCTGTTATTACTAATTACTGTTACTATTATTATTAGTATTATTATTATACTATTGCTATGATTACTGCATTTATTCGTACTACTTATACTATTCCTGAAATTATTACCATTGCTACTTCTACTACTACTACTATTACGATTACTACTACCATTACCGCCCAGTACAAGATATACCTAATAATATCATGTATTGTTGCCCTCCTGTGCATCATCTGCCCCAGAGGTCTGTCTTAAGCCGATGTCAGAGGGCCACTGCTCCGAGTACGTGTTGCTGTGGTACTTCCACCCGAGCTCTGGAGCGTGCCGGCCCTTCATCTACAGCGGCTGTGGAGGAAACCGAAACCGATTCAGCACGAAACACGACTGTCAGACTTACTGCAGCCTGGGGCAGAGAGGTAACGAATCAGTCACAACCAATACACCGAAATAAGACACTCAGGATAGTTACATTTATTAAATCATTAGTACAATATGCAGGTTTTTTCTGAGTCTGTCTTTTAAAAACGGTGTGTGTGTGTGTGTGTGTGTGTGTGTGTGTGTGTGTGTGTGTGTGTGTGTGTGTGTGTATGTGTTGTTTACACAGATCCTGGCTCCTGATGACAGCTCTTGCTGATGGGGAACAACTTAAGCAGCCATTTTTTTTGTCTAGTGATTACTGTTGTTCTTTTGTATATGTTGTTACTTTTATCACTTGTTAGTTATTTTGAAAAGTATTTTATCCATTTGGAATTGTCTTGAATGTATGTAATTTCTCATCTGTGAACACTGTTCATCATATTTGCATATTAAGAGCCGTGCGTTGTTGCACAGTAATATCAGTATGGACTTCTTGCCTTTGCTACATGATCAAAGACGTCCTTTACCGCACCATTTCGGTAGATTTATACATTGATTTAAATTAGACGGTCACTATCAACACATTGTGGACATTTTGCACTAACAGCTCTGTTTATTTAAAAATCATTTGAACTTCAACTAGTTTGTTTTCTGTTTCTAAGGATATTAAAATGGCTTCATAGAGGCACTATAGGGAAATAATGATGCTCAATGTGTGTGAGTGTGTGTGCACGTATGTGTGTGAGTGTAAACGCGTGGGTTTATGTCGTGACCTCTCTCACACTTGCTTACGTATACAGTCTTATGAGCTTCATCCTGTGTATAAACGCTGCCATATTGGCTTTGCTTCAACTCCATTTGTTGAGTCGTGTCTGGAGAGAGTCTCCTGGGGCCAGACAGAGAATCCTCAAAGAACTGGCCATTTTTAGTGTGTGTGGGTTTGCTTGTGTGTGCATGTGTGTGTGTGCCAATAGGCTATGGCCATCCCAATTTCTTTCACACACTTTTCTAGCCTGAGGTTTTTCCATGAGGTGTAAGGTGATAATTCCCAATCTGATCTTTACTTTTAACAACCATTTGTAATCTAATAAATTTTCCTGTTTCTATTCTTCTGTGCGTTCTGTCCATGCAGTGTGGACCAGCACTCCAGATGAAGGCACAACAGGAAGAACAAGTCTCCAAGTTGTAGGGGATCCCCAGGCTGAACATGACCACGAGACAGACAGAGAGAGAGAGAGAGAGAGAGAGAGAGAGAGAGAGAGATTCAAGGAATAGACAGTTTGTAGAATGATTATACACGCATCATACTTAACAATACAGTATGGAATTTGAACAAAATACTAGTCATGTTCCACCAATAGCAGCATCTATATATTGTGCACCTAAACAAATGTAACCCCATGTAAAAGTTGCGTTTTGTGCTCCAAACAGAACACACACTCCTAAGATTTAGTATGACACTAACAGGGTGTTTGGAGACAAATCTGTGTGTGACTTGTTTAACGAGTCTGATGAAATATTTGGACATCGGTAATAGAGGAAAAAAATCATTCACAGAGCTAAATTCGTTCATGTATCTTCAACGTTTGCTTTATCCTGGTCAGTGTCGGAGTAGATCTGAAGCCTGTCCAGCGATTCCAATGCAGGGAATCCTGCACACACACACACACACACACACACACACACACACACATATACACACTCATTTACTGTGGATCATTTATGAAACAAGTCCATCTACTGGCTTGTTTCTGGGGGATGGGAGGAACCTAGAGAACCTATATAGCCACAGAGAACATGCATAACTCAACACTTAGAATCGATCCACACACCCTAGAGCTATGAGGCATAAACAGAAGCACCACAGAAGCACCACCGTAAAGCCCTTAAGTCAAAATGAATACATAAAATGAATAAAGCATACAATGAGTGGTATTTGTGCTTAGACACATGGATACACTGTAAATATTTCACATGATTTTTTAAAGTTTCCTTAAGTTTACTGGTTTTAAAACACTGGTTTTAAAATGACCAGGTACACATTACACAAGCATGAAGATGGTATGCATTATATATACTGTATAAAACACTGAAGTTGAATGTAAAGTACTGAAACTAAAGTGTGATTTTTATGAAGAGTGTGTTTCGTTTGGAGACACCAACCAGATTAATGAGAGGGCTGTCGAGATGTGAACAATTTGACCATCCACTGTTCGTGCCCCTGGGTGATCATTAAAGCAGCCTTTTGACCTAAAAAGTCTTCATTGGGAAGTGCTTTAATGAAAAAAAAACCTTAATCGCTGTTCATGCTGATGGACTACAAAGGAAGTAAGTCTTAGAGGTTATAAATGATTAGACTCTACCTAACCTTGAGTATGCTATAATGTCACTTCCTATAGAGTATTTCTAGTTTATATTATTAAATGTGAAGCATTTATTGATGTTTTTATTTCTAGAAGCACACCAGTAAAATGAGGATGAAACATTAAACATAGTCATGGTCTTATATTAAATCTTTTAGTCTACTGTACATTTTTTAAATAAACAATCTTGACTGTAGACATAAAATCATATGCTGTGATGTCATGATAAACTAGGAGGCATGGCTTACATGCCCTGTGCTTATGTTTTGCTCCCTGTCCTGGTCCTGTCTCCGCCCCCTGTCCTGTCATTGATTTGTTACCTGATTGCGTTCACCTGTTCTGTGTTATCCCTCAATTAGTTTGTCTATATGTACCCTGTTGTGTCAAAGTCTTAGCAAAGGGCTTTCTTTGTACTTCCTGGTTTTGACAAAGATTATGGATTTTCCTTGTTTAGCTTTTTGTGCCTGTGACCTTAACTACGGACTCTGATTTCGATTCTTGAATTTTCCCAAATAAAATCACTACCGGGTTTACGCACTTGTGTCCTACCACATGCTCTCCTCACAGCCATGACTGAACCCACTGTTGAAGTCACTGAGGTCTGGAACGTGGTGTTTTTTCTGAGGTATTTATAATAGAAGTATAATCAAAAATAAAAGATAATAAAATATTACTACAGAATCTTTAGTCAACACAGTGGTTCTTTGATGATGTCAACACACCAGACAGGCAGCTGAATCAGCTAAAGTGTGATGCAGGCAACTAGAAACTAGATACAGGTAACTAGAGAATCTTATTATCCGACTGCTTGTAATTCAATGCCATTCATCCACAGATATTATCTGAGGAGTAGCTCCTGTGTGGTTGCATTACATTAAGCAGTTGCTGTCCATCAAGATTCTGGCTAGCCAGTTTCACTGGAGTGAATTAACTAGCTAGCAAGCTAGCTACAATTAATAATATCCATCCAATTTTAGACTTGGTCTGATAAACTCTCAACAAAAGTTTAAATATTTTTTTTAGTTAGAATGTGTAGAAAGTGTTGAAGTGATCCAGCAAAATGAGTCAAAGTGACCCTTGTTGTTGTTTTTTTTTTATCACAGACACATTTATCTTACAAGCCTTGTGAAGACCTTCTGTTGACATATTTATTAATGCAGCTAATAATGCAATGCTTACACCTAACACTAACCCTAACCTCAGAGAGTTAAAGCAGTTTTCCTTGTGAGAACCAGCCAAACATTCCCACAAAGGTCACTCTGACTCATTTTACCCGATCGGGTCACAAAACATTTTATTTTTACTGCAAGATTATCCTAGTGGAGGGCAGTAACAATTTGCATGTTAAAAAAAATTGACTGTGTTTACTTTTTTTACTGACAGATGAAAATGAAAACTCTGTAGCAATCGAAGCTGAGCTTTGGGAAGGGAAGAGATACAGGACAAGATGAGGAGACAGAGAGAAGATGATGGAGATGAGGGAGGAGGAGCAGGTTCTGCCCATTGTGCCCAGGATAGGCATGCACCTGAACTCTTGAGCTCTTAACATAGAAGGAGTTTGACCAAAAAAAAAATGCATCACAGCTGAAATTACAGGGTGCTGGAATTGCCCTTTTTTAAATATCAAAAATGATTCATTATTTATGTAATAAACATCTTTATGGCAAACTGATCGCTCCACCAAAAATTGTGTAGCTAATACGAATATGTTTCCGTCAAAGAGCGCGGCTCAGTTTACCTTTACTGGATGGACATGGTTTTGCTGCCTACTTTAGATGTTGTTAGTGATGTGTTAAATTAATTCCCCAAACTAAAATGTCACCATGCTCACTGTATCGGTTAGTGACTAATTTTTTGCTGTAAAAGAGACTAAAAATATGGTAAATGTTCCCACAATAAAACCAATAAGAGTGTAAATGTTTTTTTAATGCTTTCAAGCAGAGCAGTTTACCATTTTAATACTTATGTAACACATCTTATCAAATAGTTTGTTTATTTCCATTTGGAAAGTATTAATGTCAGATATACATTGTTTACTTGTTAATCTTATATTTTGTTGCGATCACATTTAGGCTCTCCTTATTTAGCTTTCTCCTGGAAACTTTTTCCATTTTCTTCAGAATTTTTATTTTTACACTGGTTTTCACTTCACTTACCTTAAACACTTCATACACATCTTTCACATGTAGTGGACTTTTCACATGTTAGTGCACATTTGTATTTGTATTTGTGTTTGTATGTGAGTCATTTATTTTAACCTATAGCACATTTGGTTCATTTTCACATATGATTTTTGCACAATTTATTTATTTTATTTTCCAAGGGCATGTGATTTTATTTTTCACATGTTATTTTCCTCACAAGTCATTCTTTTTCACATGGTGTTTACTTGAGATCACATTCAGGCCATAACATGTTGAAATGCACTTGGAGCTTTTTATTGCCACACATTACTCACATGTGAAATACACGATAGTGTTTTTTCAGCATATAGAAGTCATTTCATTTCATTGTCTATACCACTTATCCATTGCAGGTCGTGGCAAAGCTGAAGCCGATCCCAGCTGACTCCAGGCACTATCACAGACGAACAGCCATTCACACCCATTCCACTCACATTCACACCTGTGGGCAAATTAGAGTAGAGTGTGACCTAATCTGCATGTGCGTGGACGTGGGAGGAAACCAGAGTACCCGGAGGAAACCCACGCGTGAATGGCGAGAACACGCAAAATCCACATAGAAAGGCACCATTGCTCGAACCCGGGACCTTCTTGCTGTGGTAACCACTACACCACCATGCCACCCACATATAGAAGGCAAGTCACCTTTATTGCTATAGCTTATTTAAAAGACAGCAAGTGACAATCAAAAGAGCTAAAACCAAATAAAACAAACAAACCAAAACACAATTAATAAATAAATAAAACAGTAGAGACATCATTAACAAGACAAAAACAAAAACAGACTGCAAGATAGATAGATAGACGGACGGATGGATGGATGGATGGATAGATAGATAGATAGATAGATAGCATATAAAATCTCTCAGGGAACTACATCAGATTGTTTATAATGTTGACTTGCGTATGTGACTAAGATGTATGTGATGAGAAGAGAAGTAGTTAAACTGGTGCGTTACGCGCTGACTTTACTGAATAATGATCAGCCACTCCAAACCTGTTCCGGGGTAAAAAGTTTATGAACTACGCCCATTCCTGAACGTTTTGCTAAGTATTCTCAGCAATTTGGGACGTGTGACGTTACTGCTGGTGTAATTGGGGCCGTGCTAAACGGCACACACACCCCTGCGCGTGGACTCTCCGTCCGTACACCATCTGCTTTAGCTTGAGTTGAGGAAGCGCGCTGTGCGCATTAGTCAATGTAACTTTGTGCTGCATGCAACTCTGAGTCTGTGGCTCCGCGTCCGTTTATTTTGGCACTTCTTCTCGAGTCCCTTGATTAGTTTAACCCGGGGTCTGTTTTCCAGCTGATCAGTTTTCGGAGCAGTGTCCTGATCCAGCGCAGCAGGTACCTTTAATAACTACTTTGTGCGTTTTGCGCGCAGTGGCACTGTTTAAGTTTGGCATTTTCCTAATTATTTATACACTTATGTTACTGAGTAAGATAATACACATGCTATGAGGTATATATCCTGTAGTTTTGGATATTGGACATCAATAAAGATGTTGTCTCTATTGGGTAGGGTAGTGCTGTAGACCTAAACACGCGTCTTTCCTCCGAGCAGGAGAGTTGAAGATGCAGCCGCTGAGGACTCTCCTCCTCGTACTGGCCGTGCTCTGCACTCCGGTCTCCAGCTTGTGTTTGCGCGCTTACGACTCCGACTTGGGCTTCCTCTGCGACGGCGAGCTGCTTTCCAACGCGAACGCGGACGCGGACGCTGAACGAGCCGTGAACGCGCCGTACGGCGAAGGCGAGGAGTCGTCCGAGGAGTCGCGAGAGAGGCGGACTTTACCCGGCTCCAGCTACAAGTTTCTGAGCCACACCATGCTCAGGAGCAAGATGTACGGCAACGGTGCGAGGAGTGACCGTCGCAGCAGGGTGACCCTGTCCCTGGACGTACCCACCAACCTGATGAACGCGCTCTTCGACATAGCCAGAGCCAAGAACCTGCGCGCAAAAGCTGCGCACAACGCGCGCCTCATGGCGCAGATCGGCAAGCGGAGGTGAACCTCCTGCGCGCTCCCTGGGCTGCTTCTTTTTTTTTCTTTTCTTTTCTTTTTCAAATTGTGTGTGTTAATTGATATTATTTGATTGCCTCAAGCATTAGCAATAACATACAGTAGGCTACAGCACGGACATGTACGTTTGTTGAATAGAGATGTATAAGTCTTATTTGGAGACATTCTGAAACGCTTAATGTGGCTTTCATGAATAAATTATTTTTTAAAACATGTCCAGATTCTGTATATGATTTGTATGTTACTCACACAAAAAAAATGCATGTAGACTTCAATAATAAAAAAAAGTAAATGCTCTTCCCCTGAATACAGCGCAGCAAAGTACGCACTAGTAAAGATAAAGAAATAAATAAAAACTTCAAATGTTTTCATAAATACATTTTTTTTTTACATTCAGATCTCAGATGTTTAACTTTGAAGACCAGAATTAGAAAATAAAGCAACATTCTTATGATTCATGCAGAGCTAATTTCAGAGATCTTTATTTCTAAAAGCTAAGTGTTTTGTTAGAGTTTATGTAGCAGAAATATAACGTAGGTTTTTGTGTTGGACCAGAAACATGCTGCATTGAGAATGGAAACAAGTCTAATATACAGAGAGCAACACTTCTGGATCTGATATTTTCCTTAAAAACAGAACTTGCACCGAAACTTCAAGTTGACACCAAACTTCTCTCAACACTTACCTTGTCGTAAACACTTTTCACAGTCCAGAGGACCAAACAGTAATTGAGAAAAAAACAAACAAACAGACTATAACTTTATCTTAAAACAACTTAATGTCATAAAACAGTGGCCTGGACACACCAGCATTTCTCGCACGCATTGCTGATCAATAACTGCGGTCAGTAACACTCTCAGAACAAGGTTACTAAAGGGTACTATTCCTTTTTCAGTGTCTGTCATTCTTGGTAAAAAGGGTACTAAGCTGTACCACTCCATGTCACAAATGTGTGCTATTTTCAAGTGTACATCTTTAGCACCTTTAGTGTGTATCTTTTATCTTGGAAAAGTGGTGTAGTTTGTTTAAAGTATTGAAGTGTTGATCTAAATAAAAGTTCATCAGTGGTCCTTAAAGTGTAGTTTCATTAGTACCTTTTTAAGGACACACTTATATCCACATTTCCATGTAACAAATACACACTAAAGGTAGAAGCGAAGTACCCTTGTGGTACCACTATTCTAACAAGGAAATGTACACTGTAGTACCCTTTTTTCCAAGAGTAAAGACTACTGTCAAAAGAATGACTCTCTAAAGATAAACAACATACTGTATTTTTCCTGTTATAAATATTTTATATTATGCTCTTAAACAAAAAAAATCTCCCATGATTGTAGTTACTGTCAAAGGAATGAGCCTAGAAACTAAATGTACTGTAAAGATGTGATGTCAGATGGTTGATGTTTGCGTATATTATGCAACGTTAAGCTTCAATCGCGTAAGTGTTTAAGAATGTACCGTTTATTTGTGCTTAAAAGACATCAAACCTGTTAGTTTGATAGTGTCTACTCTGCATGAAGCACAAGGCTAGTGCACTGTGATTGGTAATGCTGTAACAATGCCGTTAGATTCAATCAGATCTACAGGCTCATAAATCCCAGTTAGAAAGTAGTTCATGAATGTGTGAAAGCTTGTAAAACCTTATGGAGCATTCAAGATACAATTCAATTCAATTCAATTTTGTTTAGCACTTTTAACAATGGGAATTGTCACAGAAATATATAAATTCCAGATATAAATGTTACATCAATAAGTTTATCCCTATTGAGCAAGTCAGAAGAAAAGGTAGTGAGGAAAAACTCCCTGAGACGACATGAGGAAGAAACCTTCAGAGGGAATCCGTCCGCACCTGGATGACACCGATTATAAATCATTTCCCTTCTTTAACTGTGTGCTGTAGAGTCAAAAAGGGACAGGAAGCTCTGAGCTTATGATCATCTCATGAATATGAGCATCAGCGTCATTACTGAATTCATTATAGTTTCAGCTTGAAGTCTATTTTGTTGACATTATCAACTGTTCGTCGATGGAGACTTGAGTGCAAAACTGTTTGTAACAATTGCAGTCCTATGGCTATTATAGCAGTTGGCTAATTTAGCAATTTAGGCTATCGTAGCAAGTGCAACATACACTCACACGACATACAACATACAATATTATTACAATATACATACATCTGAAACAAATACAATAAAAATGTTTGTTATTTAGAACTCCTTGACCTGCTTTAGTTCTGATCATTTACAATGTTGTGTGAGTTGATAATGTAATTATCTTAATTAGCCACTAAACAGCCGAAATAACAATTAGAACCCTGAATAAATCACCTAATGGGTAAATATTCTCATAAGGATTCTCACGCTGTATGTTCCTCAGCAGTTTCTACTGTTCAGGGGATTTGGATAAAAATATGTATAATGATGACTTAAATCAAAGTTTAAATATTTAAGCAGTAAAAGTGTGTATGAACTCAAATGTGGAACATCTATGGCTTCCATCAGAATAAAGGCCTGACGTGAACTGAAATGGAAAGTGAACTAAGCGCAGGACACCTCGTTTAATACCTAAGGAGTGATAAACTCCTGGTAATAGTTTATTATTCTCCTATATCAGCACATCCCAGAGTGTTTTATTCATTTTATACCATTCCAACTATTACAATTTTTATTTATTAACGAACCATCATACCTTTTAACTTTTATTTATAGTTACATTTAATATTGTGGAACATTCAGGAAGCGCGTTCATTCCTGTTCACACTTATTCTAAAGCAGCAATAAACAGTCGCGCTTTTATTCTCTTGTCATATTAGAGTAGACACACAGTGTTCACAGTGTGAGCGGCCATGTTGATTTAACCTCACTCCTTAAACAGGGAAGGAACTGGTGGTTGAGAAACTACTCCAAGTTGACGAGTAGAAACTTCAAGTTGAGAGGGAGTTTTCTGTTACCCGTCTTCTGTTGTTGAAGGTTAAAGGTGAATTACAACTTTACCTTGAAAGCAGCATTACTGACTGTTACAAAAAGCTGAAACTGGAGACTCCTTTCAGAAATGTTAAATAAATGTCCCTATGTCAGCGTTGGCCTTGCAAGGCTCAGGATGATTTCAACCTGCAGATTTTGTGCCATTTTCAACCCATAAAATACTGATGGTAATTTTGCCAATATTAACACCAGTGTTGATTTGTTTATCAATGCATCTCAATTTACATTTGCCCTGTCACTGCAGGGCATCTCTGGGACTGGGAACAATATACTACTCACTATTCACTACTTAGTATTTCTGAGATTTGTGATTTCAGCAATATACGGTGAATGAAACAAACCCCTCTATTTATATACGTTCTTTACTTCATACTGTATACGTACATGTGTATTCAGGGTGTATTCAATTTATAGTAATGCTTATTTTTGTATCATTGTTTGCTTGTATAGCTTTCTATTCACACTTGTTCTTGTACTTACTATATGTCTGGGTGTAGTCTTAAATATGCTGTGCATTTGTTTGTTCTGAATCAGTTAGAAGACTCTCCTTCCTCTTTGTTCAACTCAGGAGGACACACTAAATTTCTTTGTACAAATGACTATAAAAGCATTCTGTCTTATTACGGCACAGTGCTATGATTTACTTTACAGCTCAAAAAATACATTTAAGTATACCTCTTTATCATAAACCCGTGTTTTGTATCTGCTCTTATAGAAAATTAATCAGAATTAACACGCAAGAATATCCAGTTTTCTGTGTTTGTCAGTATATTTCGTTACTTTAAAAAAAAAAAAAAGTATTTCATTTATTAGAATTTTTTTCTGGTTTATTATTCACTAAGAAACTTTTATATGAGACTTTTATTTTGAAGGACAAGCCGCCGGCCACCATTTTGGTCCTCGGAGTGCCTTCAGTGCAGCAGCTGACGTGGAGCTGAAACTCGGCTGTGTGTACGTTAGAGAGAGTTTAGCTTCAGCTCTGGCACCAAAACATTCCCTAAAATGATAAAGAAATTCGACAAGAAGGACGAGGAGGCGGGTAAGAATCTATTTTAAATTGTTTTACTCATTTCACTTCGTGCTGCTGATTGAAACAGAAGAGTAATATTGTGTGTTTGGTGCTAGCTTAGCTCACTGCAGTGCTAGTCTTGCTAGTCAGCTAATTAATACTTTAACACCTTCTCCATGTTATAAATATAAATCATATTAATGCTTTATGCGCTTTTATATAACACTGTGCCGAAATAAATCTTTATTTTGTGTCTGGCTAGCTAGCATAATCGTATCTGGTTAATTTAATGTCAAATACTTATGAATTACCTGTAAGTGTGGCTTAATGTTTAGATTTTCACACCCAGTTTTTGAGAATAGCGTGTTTCTGTTTGTGGTTTGACTGCCACGTATTAAATGTAAACAGTGGTCCTGGGATATTTCCGCCTCATTAGGATCTGCAGTTGTTGATTAGAGATCCAGTCTCATGGTGCACAGTGACGGTGTGTTCACTCTTATTTATCATGTGTGTGTGTTCACAGGAAGTGGCTCTAACCCCTTTCAGCATCTGGAGAAGAGTGCTGTCCTGCAGGAGGTGAGGGGAGACAGTGACACATCCAGTCTCTAAACTCACATCTGTCTGTTACATTAACAGAATAAAAGTCACCCTGGATCTCATTTTATTTACAGTTCTAAAATCTGATTTAGAGGTGATGGTGTGTGTCGGCGTGATATGGCGTCTCTAACAGACCGCATTGTTTTATTAACGTTCTGACAGGCCGTCAGTTTGCTGTTTGGGTCGTGGGATTAGGATTTGAGTTGTTGGTTTTGGTGTGAGGAGTCTGGGACCCCGTTTACACTTGGTATTAAAATGCGTCTTGGGCGATCTGATCACAACTAAGTAACGCTAAATACAAGTGTAAACCACCTCCACTTGCCGAGGTGGTCTGGGACGCATTTAACCACATACCTTCTGTAGTGTAAACGCTGATGCGTACGCAACACGGGCGTAACAGGAAAATACGTCATTAATGCTGGACACGGAGGTTGTTTTGGTAACAGTGCGATACGCTAGAAAAAATGGCGTGTGTACGCGGTTGGAGTGCAAGAAAATAATGCAGGAGTGTTGCAGGATTAACGTTTTAATATAATATTGCATGGGGACCTTTGACCTTCTAGCGGAAGTGATGTAGGCAGTAATGAAATCTGAACAGAAGTGGTCAGCTGGACACCTTGGAGACGCATGATAAACACATGTGTAAACAGCGTTGTGTCTCGGCAGTCCATTTGTGACCTGAATGCTCAAGACACATTTTAAAACCAGGTGTAAGCAGGACCTGTGTTGATGGGGTTGGGTTCTTGAGTTGTTGGATTAGTGCTTTGTGTTATATTGAGTTTTTGAGGATTGTGTGTCGTCTTTCAGTGTTTGGAGTCGGGGTTTGTCGTGTTGGATTGGTTTGTGTGTGTTATTTTGAAGTTTTTCAGCTGGTAAGGTTGGGATTTGAGTTATATTGCATTTTTGAGTTGGTCGGTTTGGTGCGCGAGTTGTTGAGTTTGGTGCGCGAGTTGTTGAGTTTGGTGCGCGAGTTGTTGGGTTTGGTGCGCGGGTTGTTGGGTTTGGTGCGCGGGTTGTTGGGTTTGGTGCGCGGGTTGTTGGGTTTGGTGCGCGGGTTGTTGGGTTTGG
>JAQQZR010000004.1:2323699-2336199 GCA_030068235.1 Notoglanidium macrostoma | reverse complement strand
AATATACAACAATGTTCAAGTCACTGTAAATCGTACTGAAAAGAAAAATGAAAAAACAAACACTTCTGAAACACTAGTCCAAAAATGATTAAAAACGGTTTAATGAGAAACCAAATACAAATTATTCAAGGAGTCAAAGAGCCAAAATTATTCTTGACTTAAAAAAATGTTACTGATGTGCCACTGAACTATTTACGCAAATATTTATTTGGATTTTTTTTTCCTTTTCTGTTGGTGAATGGAAGTTTATTTTGCTATTTTAATGCCCTCTAGTGGACAAAATAAGTATCGCGTGACATTACCTACAAGTTAAAGGCTATTAGCATTTATTGAAATATTATTATTCTTAGCAGTAGTATAAGTAGTAAGTACTATCATTTGCTGTAGAATTTTCTAGCGTTGTTATTCTGTTAATGGTAGATAATTGACACTGAAGGCATTTATGTTGTCTACTATACAGTGTAATTATTACTTATGAGCTAAAATGGTATTTTTAATGCTGTAATAAGTATTATTCAAGGAAAATAATTGTATTTATTTTTTGGTGTTTAACCCTTAGGAGCCTTAATAACAACATAAATTTACAGTAAATGTATGTTTTGCTGTATTATACTACCTTACACACACTTCTTTTTTCCTCTCAAATGTACCTCAGCTTTTATCAAGTTTTATTTATTTTAAGACTCTGTATTGATGAATCCAGAATCTACAAAAAAAAAAAACCTAAGACAAAAATTGCCGATGAAGAAAAAAAAATTTTTATTGAATAAATGAGAAAAATGGTTTTTGTTCAGTAAATCTTGACCAATAATACACATGAGGAAGCAATAGGAAAAAAAAAAAAAAAATCAAGGACGTATAGTGAATTATTTACAAATAAAACAGCAGGCGAAGGTTTTTTATTTTGTCTAGTCAGTCCTTCAGTGTGTGTGCTGTAGAATGTCATCTGCAAATATAAGGCTTCTATAATAACTTACTGTTACACACGCATGCTCCAAATCACTTTCGCTTCTCTTCTGAGTGTGTATATATATATATATATCGAATAGTTCATAACAGATTCATGAGCATTTTTCTTTTTCCTTCATGGTTATATGTTAAAATATAGTGAAGATATACACGGAAGCATTGTAGCTTCCTAAACTAAATCACACATAAAGTAAATAATATTGTGTTGTTATTCACAAGAATATGACGTGGCTGATTTTGACTCAG
This sequence comes from Notoglanidium macrostoma, assembly GCA_030068235.1. Lineage (NCBI taxonomy): Eukaryota > Metazoa > Chordata > Actinopteri > Siluriformes > Auchenoglanididae > Notoglanidium > Notoglanidium macrostoma. The sequence continues at coordinate 2,334,984 of JAQQZR010000004.1, read as the reverse complement.
TGTTCCAGTCCTTTACAAAGTGTTTCAGTGGTCCAGTCCTTTACATCCAGCGTTTACAAAGAAATAATTACACTTTTTTTTACTTGTTCATCGTGTTGCTTTAAAAAAAAAAATCTTCCCTGTACTTCGATCGTTGATTTAGTACTTCCTGTTTGTTTAAATGCATGCGATAAAGCATTTGATCTCCAATCACGTTACATGTCAGTAGTCGTCGGACGTTAAAGTGTCTGTAGTGCAGTGCACGTCACATGCAGCATCCTGTCCTGTTTTTGTGATCACTGTCCTTCTCCCGGCTTCCACCAGGTGGCGATGAAGCACCCATCTGCAGTGACCGCTTGTAACCTGGACCTGGAGAACCTGATCACTGACTCGAACCGCAGCATCGCTACTCTGGCCATCACCACGCTGCTGAAGACGGGCAGCGAGAGCAGCGTGGACCGCCTCATGAAGCAGATCTCCTCCTTCGTCTCAGAGATCTCTGACGAGTTCAAGGTCCGTAACTTGGGAAATCGTAAACATATGTCAGTTTTATGTCTTAATGAGTTATTAAATGTGTGTGTGTGTGTGTTTGTTCCAGGTGGTGGTGGTCCAGGCGATCAGTGCCCTGTGCCAGAAATACCCTAGAAAGCACAGCGTGATGATGAACTTCTTGTCTAACATGCTCAGAGATGATGTAAGTCAGGCAGGGGATTATGGGCCGAATAGTTTATTTTTACTCAATAGCAGTTCAGCATGCAAAAGTTTGTACACCCTTTGTGTGTTGAGTGCCATGTCATCAGAGATCACCAGTATGGTCAAATTAAGTGCAACATGATATTTATATGACATAATGTATTCATATAATGTATATATAATGTATTTCAAACTGTTAGGCTTTTGTTGATAATTAAATTGTAAAACTGATTTTTCCCCCCCCTCTCATTCAAAATCATAGGGCGTGCAAACTTTTGCTTTAGCAGCCCTTGTGGTTTCCAAGTAGCAGTAATCTTTCAAATTAAAACTAGATTTACATTGGCTTCTATGATTTTAATTTGAGACAAGAAACTTTAATTTTAATTATTTTTTTTATTTAGCTGTAGCTAACCTTGCACCACTATTAATGTAAAATGGATGTAAAAGTTCAGGTAGGTAGCTAAGTGCTTCGTGTGTCTGCTTTCTTGCAGGGTGGCTTCGAGTACAAACGTGCTATCGTGGACTGCATCATCAGCATCATTGAGGAGAATCCTGAGAGTAAGGAGACGGGTCTGGCTCACCTGTGCGAGTTTATCGAGGACTGTGAGCATACGGTTCTGGCCACCAAGATCCTGCACCTGCTGGGGAAAGAAGGCCCTCGCACCCCCACACCCTCCAAATACATCCGCTTCATATTTAACCGTGTGGTGCTGGAGAGCGAGGCGGTCCGCGCAGGTGAGCCTTCCTCTGACTTACAGCCTCAGAAAACAGGATGTTCATCAAATATTTTAATTAATGTGTCGTAGCTACTTTAAACAGCTTTAACGAAGTAAACAAGATAAGATAGGGGTAAGTAGCTCGACCTGTTTTCCACCATCAATATAAGCTCTTAGGCTGACAGGGTTTATGGAACATGTGGAGTTTCCAGGGCTGAAATGTAAAGAAACCAAAGAATTGAATAAGGAGGAATCTGTCTTTAATTTGCATAGGCTTTTGATAAACGTCTGAGACAATGCCTTGCTGTTATCACAAGTCTTTAGTCTACATTAAGTAAGGAATAAAATACACGGGATGATGCTGTTCTAGGAGATTTTCCACTAACAGAATGTCCTGATGTGGGGTTTTTTTATTCATTACACGCCACAGTAATTTTCTAACAGTTAATTTTTTTAGACTTATTAAAGAAATGTCATACTTTGTATACAAGTTAGCACCTGTTATTATTTGCTTTACAGCAACGATCTATAAACTGTCATTTTCTCACCTGCTTCTCTTAAGCAGACAAAAAAAAACCTGTCATGTAGCTTGTCATGTTGCCGAGAAACTGCAAAATATAAATTCCTTGGTCCTAAGCTGTTCTGACATTTCAAACTTACAGCTTTACTCTCTGACTGTAACAAGCCTCTGACACTGGAGACTCCTTCCGTATACATGTTGTAGTAACAACTGACATTATTAAATAACTTTCTCTTTTATTTTTTGTTGCTGTAAAGCTGCTGTGAGCGCTCTGGCTAAGTTTGGAGCACAGAACGATGACCTGCTGCCCAGTGTGCTCGTCCTGATGCAAAGGTAATTTGCTATTTAATAGCACAGGAGCCATCTTTATTGAGTTATTTTATTTTTTTGGTCTATACATGTATAATGTGCATAATTAGCAGTCCATATAGCCGTGTATGTGCAGTAGCGGAGTGTTTCTTGTGTGTGTGTGTGTGGGGGGTATAGGTGCATGATGGACAGCGATGATGAGGTGAGGGACAGAGCCACGTTCTACATGAATGTCTTGCAGCAGAAACAGAAGGCTCTGAACGCTGCTTACATCTTTAATGGTATGTGACCTAGTGTCTCACTGCTAGAGACATTTCAGCCAAAGCATATGCTACTTTATATATCATTCATATAATGTCTGTATATATTTGAAACAAGAATGGTTCATGTTTGTGCTCAGGATTGTCCGTGTCCATTCCTGGCCTGGAGAAATCGCTTCATCAGTACACGCTGGAGCCTTCAGAGAAGCCTTTCGACATGAAGACCGTTCCTCTGGCTAGTGCACCAATCACAGAGCAGAAAACAGGTGTCCTTCTGTTCCTCTATTTTACCTTCAAACTGCTCATCTGTTCAGTTTCCCACTCAGCTACATGCATTTACAATTACAATGTTTTTTGTCAGAAATTGCACCAGTGGCTACAAGTAAAGCTCCTGAAAAACTGGCACCTTCACGCCAAGACATTTACCAAGGTAAGCAGACGCGTCATGATGATGCAGCACGCCATTCTGATCAACAGATTATAAATTCTCCGCAAGTCAAACCCCCAGGGTGCTGCCCAGTCACACGTTATTCATGATGAACTCGGCTGAAAAGCTAATGACCATGAGCTAATTATGTGCATTAACACAATGTAAGGGGGGAAAAAGTGAGGGATGATGCGTCGTGTTTGTGCTCTTAACAGAAAGGCTGCGAGTTGTGGCGTTCCAATCGTCCGAGTCAGTCCTGCGTCTGCAGTTACGCTTGATGAAATGTGTAAATGTCAGGTTGCAGTGTTTTGCTGCACTGCAACTGCTTTTTTTCAGTTTAGTTACTTTGCATTCTGGAAAGATTAGCTAGTATTCGTTCAAGTGAATTAATATGCCTAATAAAAATACAGGGTGTCCAGAAGGTCAGGAACCAATAAAAGTGACAAAAAGCATTATCCTTACCTTCCTAGTTTCTATTTATAATGTATTTTTATAGATCTGGGGAAATAAATACAAAATCATGTACATGTAGTTTATGTCCCATTGGTTCCTGACTTTTCAGACTCCCAGGTATCATGTCACAGCGACCACGAACGTGGAGTGTAAAGGAATTATTTTATTTTTTTATTTGTGAATGGAAGTAGGGAGTAGAGTTTTTGTGGCTCGGAGTTCAACCTGCATTCACTCTCTCTCTCTCTCAGAGCAACTCTCCACCATTCCCGAGTTCCAGGGTCTCGGCCCTCTGTTCAAGTCATCAGACCCGGTGCAGCTGACGGAGGCCGAGACGGAGTACGTAGTTCGCTGCATCAAGCACACGTTTGCTGGTCACATCGTGTTCCAGTTCGATTGCACCAACACGCTGAACGACCAGCTCCTGCAGCGCGTCCTGGTGCAGATGGAGCCGTCCGAGGCTTACGAAGTGGTGCAGCACGTCCCGGCTCCCAGCCTGACTTACAACCAGCCTGGCTCCTCCTACACGCTCGTCCGCCTGCCTGACGACGACCCCACAGCAGGTGACCTTACAGTCCAGTGACCTCATGATCTAACCGTTCACCTAATGCTGCATTAGTGTTTATCAGAGAAGGTTCGATCATGATGTTTGTAAGGAATTAAGCCTGTTGCCTAGGCTAATATGCAAATTGTGCAACCTTCAAGTGGCATATTTCCTTTTCATACGTCAGGGACAGGGGCATGTCTAAAGGCTTGAGTGATTTTCTCAACAGCCAGTAGCATTTGCGATGTACCACACCTTCATCACACTCAGTAGCGGCTTGGAAAATTTGCTCTTTGCGACTTTGTCATGTTTGGTATCCTAGGGATAACCGTCAGACATCTCAGACTGTTCCCAGCCCGTGGCTTGTTTTATCGTCACCCCACAGCAGTTGTTTACTTCTTACCTGCTGCAGTGAGAGCATTACTCTATCCACAGGAGAACTGGGGGGAAAAGTCTGTTAGGCAAGATTATAAGTGTCGCTGGGGGGAACATAGAGAATATTTCTTGTCTTCCCCATGCTACAAGTAAAATCTTACCATCTGAACCTAGGGTTAGTTTAATTAATATCATGCTTTGCATCAGTAAACTCCAGTATCTCTAAAACTAATTAATTTGCTGGAGATTATTGTTGGCCTCTACAAAGCTTTCTATGAACCACGCCCTGAATTTCAGTCTCTCGCTGTCTTTTTTTTTTGTCGCAGTGTCCTGCACTTTCAGCTGTACGATGAAATATCTGGTACGTGACTGCGATCCAAACACCGGCGAGCCCGACGACGATGGTTACGATGACGAATATGTGGTAAGTTCGCTGATCTCAGCGTCACGTTTGTTTCGGACACCTTGTGCAAAGGTGTTCATACGTATATGATCACAGTATTCCTGACTCACTCGCTTCCACTTGTTCTTTTAGTTGGAGGATCTAGAAGTGACCATAGCAGATCACATCCAGAAAGTCCTCAAGCCGAATTTCGGTGCGGCGTGGGAGGAGGTCGGAGCCGACTTTGAGAAGGAGGAGACGTTCGCGCTGGCTACAGTCAGGACTCTGGAAGGTAACCATGGGGGCGTGGCCACATTAGTGGCTCAGTGAGATAGCTGCCACCCCAATTGCTCTCCTTTACTTACCCTGATTTCACACATGGCCAGTTTTGTGAAGAAAAAACAAACTGGTAAATACTGTAACCATAGAAACGCACTTGTCCTAGCTAGTTAACTAACCTTGTGTGGTCTCTAGCTTAGCATTGTTATTATAAATCAGTATCCGAGAGGAAAATCTATAATTGGCTGAATAACAAGACTCCTTTGTTCTCCTTACTTGCCCTCTAACTTGCAACTAGACAGGTTAAGGGTAAAAAAACTAATGCTTGAGCACACTGCGTTTCTGAAATCTGACCATTTTTTTAGTTTTAGAAGCCAAAACTAAACACGCCAGTGGCAGTACTTATGTAGAAATGTTGACTGGTGGTTGAGAAATAACAGCAAGTGTGAAAGCAGCTCATGTTGACGAGACCTCTGAACTACAGTATAGAGGTAGAATGAAACCAATAAGGCGATGTCATTATGTAGCCATTTTGTTTTGCCTCGAAGAGCAGATATTGCACAACTGCAACTTTGTATAAAACTTCATATAGAAAGCTAAACACACCAGGTGAGCAGATGAATTATTTCAGCCCCACGTTGCTTGTTTGTGATCCCACAGAGGCCGTCAACAACATCATCAGCTTCCTGGGCATGCAGCCGTGTGAACGCTCAGACAAGGTGCCCGAAAACAAGAACTCTCACATCCTCTTCCTCGCCGGTATGAAATCATTTCCTTATAGCACTTTACACAATGCTTATCCTTGAGGGTTTCTGCTCAGGTTTAATTCTGAATGTGTGCTCGGATGTTCTTCTTAACAAAACGGGCATCAAGACAGACTAGATGCTGTGGAAGTTTAAATCCATCACTTTTCCCGCAGTAATAATCTACCATTAATGTGGCTCTGTGCAGGCGTGTTCCGGGGAGGTTATGACGTGCTGGTGCGTGCGCGCCTCGCCCTCGCTGACGGAGTTACCATGCAGGTGACGGTGCGAAGTGCAGATGAGAATGTTGTCGATGTCATTCTGGCCAGCGTGGGTTAAGAGAATGGTCAAATCCTGGTGACGAGGTCACATGCCAATCGAACTCGCTGCACCAGTTCATGTGTATAACGTTTGTATTCCTTGCACATCTCTCTCACTCTTTGTCTTTGTCTATCCAGTGGTGAAACATGTACCAGTAATTAAATACAGCTAAGATGACTCATCGAGAGCATGTTAATTTCCTTTAGTTAAATCCAGACTCTCTTTTACAGTGATGAATAAACAAGGGAAAATGTGCATCCATGTTTATTACTCCTGCTTATCCAATATTTTATTATTCATTACACATACTATTTAAAAAAATTCACCATTTTAAACTCACCAAGTTGTATACATCTTAAGCTGGTGTGATTCAGGTTTTAAATTTTTTTTTAGAAATATACACACACACACACACACGATGTGATGGTTCTTGTATATAAACATGGCCATTTCCCAGCCCCTGGTCCTGGAGTACCCCCTGTCCTTCACCAGCTGAGTATTTTCTCTGCTCTAGCACATCCACAACAACGCCGCAAGGACAGGGGGCTCTCTAGGACCAGGCTTGGGAACCTCTGATCGAAGACAAAACTCTTCCCTTTCCAAAAAGTCAATCATCACTTACTTAATGAAAATTTCTTTCAGCTCTTTTTTTTTTTTTTTTTTTTAAACCTCTGCCAGTAATTACTCATCATGTAGCAAGCAGGGCAGGATCAGATAATACTGATGGTGTCAGGAAATCCTTTCTGAGTGTACAGAATACACCATAGGTGGTGATCGATGCCTGCAGAGACATTGTTTCCCAACGGGCGGCGAGTGGAGCTGCGTAACCTGATTGGATTTGGCACTATGCTAAAATTCAACCCTGTTTGTGTTAACCGTTTCAAAGTGCTAGTAATAAAGCCAGCCCTCGTATGCGACATAGCTAAGCTGTGACAGTGACAGGAGCAGTTAATTATTTGTGTGTCAGAGTATCCGGAGCTAGCTTTGTTATATAAAATCATACATACACCCATTCTCTTACCTCTTTGCTTTCTTTCATCTTCCCCAAAGGATGGTCGAGGCCAGAAATTGTTTGAGATTTAGATACATGCAGAATGGGTTAGCTCCGTTTTCAAACGCTGATCATCTGTAAGTGCTCTTCACACTTCCTGCTAATACACTGAACTTGTTTGCACTTAATCCAACCTCTTATTAAAAGAACAGCGCTCCAGAGACCAAATATAGTGAACCTCTCATCTCTTTATCCATCCTCATCATTTCTGTCTTTGTAGCTTAAAATATTTATCTCTACTGATTTGATATAGATCTCGTCTACGATGCCATAAAGCTGAAAAATTGAGTTTGAGCCAGTTTATAATCTGAAACATCACATTTGTTTAAGTTTAGTAAGAATTTCCACTAAGACATTCCAGCCTATATAATTATTTTTGGAGTCAGTGGTTCAGTGCCAATATCAAAGTTTAGATTTTAAAACCTAGAAATCTGTAATTGATCTGAGCAAGTATTTCTAAAGTCCTCTCATTATTCCTGTATAATAAAGACCTTGGGCTGCGAGTTCTCTTCACCTCGGCTCCAGCGGTGTAGCGCGTGACGTCAGCGTGCGCTGTTCAGAATGAGTTAATGAAGTTGAGGTAGGCGTTCGTGAAGCCTGTGGGATCCTCAAGCTGTGGATAATGGCTGATGTGCTCATCTAGAACCGTTATAGTTGACCTAGGAACCAGTTTTCTGAAAAGAAAAAAAAGGGCTTTTTTAAAAAAAATTCATACATTTTATTGTGTGTGTATATATATATATATATATTAAAAAAAAACTGTGGTACAATCTTATGACAGTAAGAATTCATGAAAAAAAATAAATAACTGAATAATTTAAATATTAGTTTTTCCCCAGCTGTATTTGTGTTATTTCGGCAGCAGACGACACCGTAACCTTTGCCTCTGACTGCTACAAAGCGCTCACACTGGAGACTCCTTCCGTAAAGTCTCACCTTACAGAAAACTTCAACATATCAACAGTTAGACACATTTGTAATGTGTACAAGGAGAATCCGGTGTATGTCCCTTTATACGCTGTTACTATAGAAACATATAGACAGCATATCAGAAGAGGCATTAATATAAACCTGTGATTCGCAGCCGCACTACTGTTACAGAACATGAATCAACACCTTCTGACTAATCGGAGTGGAGAATTCAACACCGCTGGGGATAAATTAGAAACTAGTCTGATGTTAAGGCTTTGAGTAATGATGCTTGTGATTACTTACTGGTAGAGATGAATAAACTGGGGATAGGGATTCACCGGATCGAGCGGCCCATAGATCATATGCACTGAAAGAGTACAAAGCAGTACAGGATCAACTGAAGAAGACAACGGACATTTTCTTTCTTTAAAAAAATTAAAAAGATGACTGGAGACAAGAAATGTGGTTCCTCCTAAACCCACAGAAATCCTTTTTTTCTTTTCCCTTTTTTTTTTTTTTAAAGAGTATATTTTACATTTTGCATGTAGTGTCATGTCCTGCCATTCCTCAGCGAGTTGTTCATTACTCCACACTTAATTTATTTAGCACATACAAATTACTGGTGAACGGACAGCTGTTATTCCCAGCCATATTGGTTTTGTTCATCATCCGCCACAAGCCCCGCCCCTTCCGTTCCGTGGTGCATGACGGGACATGCACATGAAGTGACATCCATTTTCCATAGTTCTTAATGCAAGCTCACTACAGTGCTCTTGATAATTCCGTGTAAAAATACTTTATATGTTCAATTTTCTTGTTATTTTTAAAATTTATGTTCTTGGAGAAGTGGCTGACTGACCGATCACACACACACACACACACACACACACACACACACACAGCGAACAGGGGGGATCAAACATGTCTTCTATAGACCCACTCATCATCTCCTGTGTCTGGTTGTGCGCGTTTCTGCTTCCTGACTGCACAGGTTGGTTTCTTGTACTCACATGGGGTTAGTGTAGAGGTGAGCGCTCCAACCCATCTCTCTCTGTGCTTCAGTCTCTGATTAATATACTGCAGGATGCTGCAGGAGGCACACAGAGAAACGCAAGAGTGTTGTTTTGGAAAGATCCGCAGCCTTCTGAACTTTCTGATTGACCTAATTCTAGATTTCGATTTTTGGTTTAATATGCATTTTTATGAGTGAATGGTAGGATTAAATAAAACCAGATAGATAGGCTCTTGGTATTAAAAGCACTTACTGGCCCCCCTCCATTTATCGGTCATGTTTGGATAACTTTTAACATTTAATGACCTTCAAATGCATGGAGGAAAAGCTCACAGTGTTCGCCGTGGCTAACTCCAGCTCCCTACTGAATCCATATCGGATCGGTATCGAATCGAATCGTCAGCTTGTGAATTGTAAACGAATCGAATCGGGACATCTGTGCCCATACACAGGCCTAGAGCATCTGCAAATCGCAGGTTTATTATGATTTTCATGTGCCCGTTTCTATAGTAACAACAAACATAAGGACTTGTATAGTTGATGCTCTAAATAATCCAAGACTATTAATAAACTGAATAAAAATTTGTTGTTTGGCAAAGAAAAAGGTATAGATCATGGATATAAAATTTTCCTGAACGAGACGTTTGTTTAACATTAATGGACGGAGTCTCCAGTATCAGCGCATTGAGAGGTAAAGCTGTAGCATTGCTGACGTACTCACGATAGAGGAGTTTACGCTCTGTGGGTTTCTCGGCAACTTGACAAACTGCGTTCTTTTATTTTATTATTTTTTTTTTTTTCCCCCCGGTTGTAACATAAAATAGATTCCGCATCATTAAAATGAACTATAAACAGATAAAAGAACAACGCGTCTCGTCCTTCAATGAATAGAAAATTGTCCGGGTTAGCAGAGCACTATGGCATGATGGGAATGAAACACTTCAGCACATGCTGAAAATCCTCAGCGTCTCTGACTCTGCTTCATCACATCACACTGTCGCTGATTGTTTTCCAATAAAGCATGTCCTTATTAAGGGCTAAGGGTTTCTTTTTTCACATGTACATCAGAAAGCTGATTTCAGAACTAGTGAAGAGCATCATGAGAATCACAGCAGCCTCACGGTCACCTGTCCATGACCAAGTTTCCATCGTTAAAGCGGATTCCCGTCCACATGTCCCAGAGCTCGGCTTCAGTCGGCTGCGTGTACGGACCAAAGACTTCTCCGATCCTGCCGACGCAAAGAAACACTTTTATTAATGATGGAGATCAGATGATTAAAACTGTCGAAGTGTGCAGATGAGTATGCGAAGTTTTCTATTCTACTCACCCTTTAGAGAAGAGGTAGAAGTTTATAAGTCTGGTAAGCAGAGGGGAGATGAAACCAGAATCCTTCAGGACCTGCAAACATCAATCAAGTGGACAGATTGCTTATTTATTTAAAAAAAAAAAAAAACTGTAAGACTATATAAACAGTGGTGTCAATGTGAACTCACCTTTTGAAGAAATCTGGGGTAATGCGTCTCGGGGAATAAACCTGGAATGATCATGTGAAATAAACATCACTACATGACAGATGTCGAATTATAGCATTTTCTATAACAGCAGCTCTGACAGAGGCAACGCTTATATTAATATGTAGCTCTGAGAGGGATGGTATTGTTGCTATAGCAACAGTTCTATCAAAAGGACTCGTAGGGTGGACGAAGTAATGCGAGTGATGAACCGATTAACACAAAGAAAACCATCACAAGGAGACATTAACAATTATAGAAAGGAGTCTCCAATGTCAGCACTTTGCAGAAAAACTAAATGAGGGAAGTGTAATAAGAGAAACACAGTGAGAGGAAACGGTGAGAGAAACGTACCTCCGTTTGAAAGGCAGAGGCTGTTTACGGCCACGTGTCCAGTTCGATTGTTGTCACTTCTGTGTGTTAAAACTGCAAGTAAGACTGCTGAAGACCACACGGAAAAACAGAGCAGTAACCCAGCAGCCTCTTCAGTGGAGCTTAACTAGCTCGAATTCTCACTCTGATAGCCCAAAGTCTGCAAGACTTACATTTACATATGTGGATCTGTTATCCAAAGAGTCAGAAGCACCAAATCACCAGAAACAAGTGCAAGAGTTTTGTTGGTTCTTTCAAATCTAGACTGCATAATAACAGGTCTTACTGAAAACTAAAACCCTGCTTATACTTTTTATTTTATTCATAGGGGTTCAATTAGGAGGCGCACACGAGAGAGAGAGAGAGAGAGAGAGAGAGAGAGAGAGAGAGAGAGAGAGAGAGAGAGAGAGCGAGAGAGAGAGAGAGCG
>JAQQZR010000004.1:2283370-2323599 GCA_030068235.1 Notoglanidium macrostoma | reverse complement strand
TCACTCCCTCTCACACACACACACACACCCTCCCTCCCTCTCACTCACACACACACCCTACCTCCCTGTCGCGCGCACACACCCACACAGGCACCCTCCCTGTCGCGCGCGCGCACGCGCACGCACGCACACACACACACACACACACACACACACACACGCGTAAAAAAAGACCATGACTTGGTTGTTAGTAAACAGGAATGTAAGAGAGGAGCTTACAGGTTTGTCAGAGAAGCCGAAGCCGAGGAAGTCGAGCGCGAGGACTCGGTTAAAGCGCTGACTCAGCGGCTCCCAAATCTACAGAGTCACAGAATGAGTGAAACTGCAGCCTAAAACATTTTCCAAGGCTCTACACTACAATCTGTTCTCTCACACAGTCTATACTAGAGGCGTGCACCGGAAACATCACCATAATTTCCTCTCATGCAGACACGACACTTCTCTCAGGACCAAAACCAACAAGGCCACGTTTACTGCATGTCAGAATGCTAGGCTTTTTTTTTTAATTATTATTATTTTTTTTAAATGGTTACTTACTACAGTGGGACTTTTCGAATTTAATTTAATTACAAATGACATTATTGACAAGAGTGGAAAAAAAGAACCATTGAAATATTTACATGAATTTCTGTATGTCCTGCATTAATAACTTCAGTGCGGGCTCGAGCTGGCTTAATCAAATCCATCAGCGCGCTGTCTGATCACATGCTTCAGTAGAAAAGATTACACATCTGATCTTTTGTACGTCAGTAACATGGTCAATATCAACATTTAACTTAAACAGGGAGCGAGAAAACGGAGGTTGGAGGTTGAAAAGAAGACCTCAGTATTAGGAAGGGGAACATCTGCATGGACAGTGATAACGGTGGTCTAGGGTCACGTCATGAAGACTACAACCAGACTGCGACATCAGGGTAAAATTCCAGAAAAAGGAATTCTGAAGGGCACGCCGACCATCACGCCGACACAACCAGATGTAACGGCATACGGGTCTCTGTTTTGGGGAAATCTGGTATATCTGCTTCACCTGGCACTCAGCACTAAATACTGCTCAAGGTCTGTCCAGACTTCATTTGCTAATCACATAATAATAACAACAACAACAGTAGCGGGGAGAAGACCAGGACAATAGAGTGTTTAGTGTTTACCTTGTGCCAGTCGTAGCTGGAGGTGGGAAACCCATGAAGCAGCAGCACCACATCCGAGCTCCCCACAGCGCCCAGTGACTCTGTCATCAACCACAACGACTTCATTTATTTACTCATTTACTGCACCTTGCTGAAATGTCAGATCCTGATTATATCGAACAGTAAGTATCTCTACAGCAACATCTCCACATTCATGACTGACTGGGTAATAATAATAATAATAATAAGCAGTTTCACAGACTTTTTCCCCCCACCTTATTTCCATCTGTATCTGTAGTGTGATGTGTAATGTACTTCCCACTGACTGGTTTCACTTCACTGAGGAGAGGAACGGAAGCTTGTTCCCGCCACACTCGCGGCTCACGGAGGTCTGAGGGCAGCTGTTAAATTCACAGCGCTCAGTTTATCGTTAACGTTCCTCAGATCGGGCTCTGTGCAGCTCTGCCAGGGGACCTGCCAGGCTTCGTCACTTCGTTAAAAAGCAACGGAGCGTTATCAGTGTTACTGTATTTATTTTCCACTATAATAACAAATAAACAATCATTATTGAAAAATATTTAAAACTAAAATGGGAAAAAAAAAAAAAACAATATTATGACAGTTCAGGAATAAGAAGCTCTAATAGTTAAATAATTATTTATATCAATTTTATTACATGGTTTGTTGAATGCCTACACGCACACGTCTAGAAGTATTTGGACAGCGCCAGTTTGGGTTCTGTTGCTCTGTACACCGCTGAAACGGATTGGAACCGAAGCCATCCAGATGTGACTGGAGCGTAGATTCTCAGCTTTAATGTAAGAATATTCCTTTAACTGTTTAGGAATTACAGCCATTTTTTTCCCCCCATAGTCTCTCCATTTTCACAGGCTCAAAAGTAATTGGACAAACGAACAACGGTATAGAATAATGTTGTACACATTTAAAGAAGGTTGATGAACTAAACTTTTGCTTTGGAAGGATAAGAAAGTACTAATACGTTGCGTATCAGGAATTAAACATAACAGTAACTCCTGATTTTCCTGATAACGGCATGCCCCCCAAAGTTTTATTTCTCAATTAATATCCTAACGAATTTGCAATAGTAAGCTTTTCCCCCAGTATACGTTTATTGATGTCTCAGTAGCTGCCCTTAGACTTCTGTTAGAAGTGAGAAAGCTTTCGGTTCTTTCTTCAGTGATGTCGAAATGCATGCCAGTGGTAATCACATCCACTACACACAGATCAGATTGAAAAAGCGCAGGAGGAAAGACGCCACTGAGGGGATTTAGTGTGACAGAGCAGATAGAGGAGGAAACATGCAGCGTGACGCACATGATTTTCAGCTCCTCCTTCAGGCTGCGCCAACCCAGCTCACCTTTGTAAAAGATCTTGTTTCCTCGGAAGCTGAAGAAGCGTCCGGATGAGTGCCAGCTGTGCAGGGCAGGTGAAAGCGGAGGCTGCGGGATGTGCAGGTAGACGGCCAGGAGAGGAACGCAGAACAGCAGCAGCACACGTTTCCACCACTCCCTCATCACAGCGCAGGCAGACACACACTCCACACCTGCCTGACATCAAAACACACACACACACACACACACACCTAAACTACAAATACACAGCTAAATAACATGAGGTCTGTTCATCTTTACACCACAGCACTCTCCAGTCTCTCGGATTAGAAGGTGTTGATGAATTATCTGACAGCAGCTATGACAGTAACGCATAATCGTTTCTATAGCAACCACTTACACAGGGACGCTGTGTAAATAAGCTACCGCTATATAACAATAAAAAGCATATAAATCACTAATATGGTGAAGCGATGATGTAACTCTAAAGGGATAAAAGTACAGCTTGCTGTAAAAACGGGTTAATGATGGTTAATTGCCGTGATGTAACAGTAAGAAGAGTAAAAACATTTTGGGATGCGCCGTTATTGTAAAACAATCAACTTCAGGGTGCTATAACTTTTAGTCTGCTTTGCATCACACATCAACGCTGTTGATTAATTTCCTCTAACGGCGCAACACGGAGGATTTTACTGCTTTATTCTTCACCATACTGCGCTTCTACTGATATTACAGGAATCTGGAAAATCTGTGGGTTTTTCATTCATTTTTGAATTCTAAGAAAAATCGAGCCATGACATCATGGAGTTCTACACGTGTTACAGCTGCACGTTAGAGAACACAGAGAGCATTGAGTAATGTGGAAATAGCACGCTGCCTGTGATGCTTCCTAAATTAAATCCTACTTTTACTGATTAATAGGCCTACGTAATACAGTCACATCCTCAACCACATTTTAGTGTACCGAGCTGTATATATCAAAATATTACGAGACGTTGCTCAAAAACTCAAACGACACGCTAAGTGCACTACAGGAGGCAGCTGACGTAGTGAACTTGCTAAGGATACAGTGCACTATTTGGGACTCAGCCTAAATGCCAGGATTAATGTAAGCAGCTTTTAGGAGCGTGGAGTGATACGAAGACTGAAATGAACATTTTTTTTTTGTAAGTTTGTAGGTACTACAGGGTTAGAGATTTGATCATCAGGGTTACATGTATTCCCTAAGGGAAATCACAGCAAGGGAAAGCAGCAATTTGTTGTGCTTCTAAACCAGGAATGCTGCAAATAAAAAAAAAATAAAATAAATAAATCTACTGTATATAGACCAATATAAATTGTACTTCCTATGATAAGATTGCAATAAACCTAATTTAAGATGATCAAACCTATTCCTAGCCACGTCTTCAATTTGAAATGTATGGCTTGTAATTCTAAGCATTTATTTCTAAAAAGAACACACTTGTTCGCCAGTAGAAGGAAATGCAAATCTGAATATTGCTCTTTGATTTACAGTAATCTCACAAAAGGAGAATGACCTCACCGGACTCGAGATCACTGTTCCCTGTGCAGTTAGATAACTTATAACACACGTGATGTATTATTGAGAACGTCTCCGTTCTGCTAATCGTGTTTAACAGGAAATCAGCTCACAGAATCCGTTTTTTAAAAATAGGCAAAGAAAAATAAAGAATGAGGCTCTGTAAAAATGAATAAGTAGATCAAATTAAATGGCACATTCTTGCATCTACTCTTTTTTTTTTTTTTTTTTTTTTTTACAGATATATGAAAGCTGGTTTTAGGAAAAGCTCAAGATATTGTGAAATGAACTCATTTGGGAGATTTGAGGCTCTTGTAAAGCAAAATATGAAGCTCAGTACAGTTGAGTCAGCAATTAAAAAAAAAATATTTAAAGATTTATAATCTATAATTTATTAGTAGCTTAATTAACTGTGGTTTAGACATGTTTCTCACTGCAGTGTTTCTCTGAGCTGTAAGTCACTATGATCAGATTAGACTCTCTCTGATTCACAATGTGTGAGTGAGTGATTAGTCCTGCAGCATGCATGCCTCTCTCTCTCACTCTCTCACTCTCTGGTATACGTACAGGTGAAGTGTGACGGCTCATGACCCCGAGGTTCTCCACTTCAGCTGCATGAACAGACCCAAGGCTCGCTCCTTCCGTGTGTTTGTTTGTGTGTGTTTTGGGCTGAAGGCTTCTGACCGTCACTAAACGACTCCCAGCGCCACCTGCTGGAGCGGAAGCTACATTACACATCAATCCTGTTCATAACAAGGGACCAATCCCAAATCACTCCACATACCCTCGATAGGAGCACTACATAGAGAATACCACAACAACAATAATAAATAATAATAATCCTTTCTCTGTTTTTTGTTTTATTTGGACTATACATTGCAGATCAATACTGTAGCCATCAAAACTGAAATATTTTATATATATTTTTATATTTATATATTAAATATATATATTAAATATTTTATATATATAACCCTATCACACACACACACACACACACACACACACACACACACACACACACACACACACACACATGTATACGTATGTTTCATATTGTATATAATGTTTCATATTTTAAATTGTAAAGTAGCCAGTGTTTACCTTGAGGTCAGCTTTTCACACTACTGGCATTATCTTAACCAGCTTCATGAGGTCACAAGTCTATAGTAAAGATTTAACGATACACACAACCACTTACTTATAAATACATTATAAACTAAGCTATCTGTATCTCCATAAAGAGATAAAACATATCCAGGTCTAATGAACAAGATAATCTACCGCCTGTCAGTTACCATAGGAGAAGATGAATTTAACCCAAAACAAAACATGTACTGTTCTGCCCTGTAGTAGTTAAACACATGAAGTGGTAACTTGCTCGGTATTGTTCTGGAGCACTGGTGTTCACACTTTACTGAACCTGGAGATTAGCAGATGATTTGAATCAGGTGTGTTTGAGCAGGATAATCACCAAACCACAGTCCAAAGCTTTGGAGTCGACTCTCCATTCCCAAACGCATGGAACTGAGGAATCGATTCTTTGTGCGATTGACTCCTCGGCCTAGGCCAAGGTAATGAGAGCAAATGCAGCTTTCTAGTGTCAATAGTTTAAAGACAATATGAAGTACCAACCCATATTAAAACAGGAGAGAGAGAGAGCTCTTTATTGAAGATTAAATGAAATAAATAAAACCCTACCTAGTTTTGAAGTACACGTCTTTTCTTCCAGCCTGCGTAGACGTGAGGTGATGCAAAATGTTCATATATTTCAACGTTTTTTTCTCTTCCAGTTGCAGTTTATTTATCTATTACATGACTAATTGGCTGAATAAAGTATCGCGATACGTTAATACAGAAACGAGACGTGCTGCGTCACCACAGGGTGCGTTCACATCCGTGAGCGTGCTGCAGCGTTTTCAACTTTTTGGCAAAACAGTACATTAAACAAAAAACGAACAGAATTCTTCTTTATTTTTCTTTCGGAAGTTAAGTTGCTTTTTGAAAATGGTGTGTAATGAAAAAAAGCTTATTATTGAAACATGATGATACAATGAGCTCACTTCTTATTTATTTATTTATGCCTTTGGGGTTTTTTTAGATATATTTTTTAATTTGGACACGTTATTTCGCACTTGCCCTCTTAATGTCCTACTATGTAATGTGACATTGTATTCTGTAACTCCTTTAAAATTTCGATTATATATATATATATATATACACATACTGTACAACACACTATAGCTAGCTAGTGAAGACCTATTAATTAAAAATGAAGATTCTTACGATTGTAGTAGTTTACTAAATGCAACACTGACAAAATAAAAATAAAATAAATAATAATAAACAAAATACAGTATATTACTTGCACAAATAATAATAATGAAACAAATATAACCGTTGTTTTTCTTGATATTTAATGTCCGAAACACTCATCATAGGTAGCCTAGGCTGTGGATTTTATTATTATGGGATGTTATTGAAAGGCCTACAGAAAGTTCACCAGCTCTTCCGTTCCTGGACACGTGGGCACGTGAGATGTAGCAAGATGCTGGAGACAGACTCCAAACCCAGACAAAACAACTGTTTTTTTGGTTTTTGTCTTTGTTACCAGCACATTTTATTTAGTTGTGGCCTTGAAAGGTTCATACAGAAAACATTCTTTGTTTGTGATTAATTTTAGACTCATTGGCCATTAGCATGACTGCTGCTGGTAACTCCACCCATGGTTTTATTCCTCTTAAATTAAATCATGATATTTTTGTGCTTAATGATAGTCACTATGCCAGATTAGATAATCATAGTGCCATAAATTCTTGCCATGTCTTGGTCAGAAGACTGGAAACATTACAAGTTTGATCCTGACCGATTGTCGTTCACATCCTTGCATGTCGTCAGCTAGGAGGGTCAAGTAGTCATGGCAACAGAAAGTACTAGGCGAGAAAATGCAAAAATGTTTTGACATTCTAGACTTTTCGTCTGTGTTGTGGATCGTCCCAGATGCCACATTGATGTTCTTCAGTTGTGTCACACTACAAGGCCCGTTCCTCGCTCCAGATGTTCACATTCTGGCCCGACGCTGGAAATGTGTCGACCATGACAAAATGGTGTCAAAATCTGTCTGAATTCGTGTAGTCTGATCCCAGCCTTATACTGCAGCAATTTGGCAACCAGAACATCTTTTCAATTTACTAAAGAACACCACATCATACGATTTCACTGTTTGTAGTTATAATTAACGTCATTGAACATCCATGAAACAAGTTACTTCCTGTCCCCACTTATGTTATAGCAGCTATAAACAGTCACTCTCTCACCGGATTCCTGTTTTGAACTGACCTGTAGGTAATAGGAAAACAAGAAAATGCAGCTTCTCAGTTACCAAGAAACTGTAAAGTGTAAAATCTTCAGTGCTGGAAAATGTTCTACACTTACAAAGAGCTGACGCAGGAGACTCCATAAACGTTACAAACCGTCTCCTTACTGAAAACTTTATATCAATAATGCTAAGCTTTTCTTTGACAAATAGCAGCACATTTTTAATGTTTATTAATAGTTGTTACTATAGTAACAATAACACTAACAAACTTGTGATTGGCAGCGTGACTCCCTGCTGCTGTTACAGAACACGAATCAACACGTTCCGACCGATCGCTGTGCTATAAACTAATTACTAAAGCGCTGCTGAATTTTCAGTTCTGCTCTTTTCTTCCACACATCCTCAGGACTTTATAACATGACAAGATGTTTTTTTTTGTCTTATAAACTTGAAAGGAAAGTGAAAAAAAGTGAATCGGTGAAAGAACGACTGCCATGCCATCGTTTCGTGGACGTTTCCGAACATTAGATGCAACTGTAAACAGATAAAAAGTATTTCTAAAATCAGACTCGTACCAGAGAAACAGTGCCAGAATTCTAGCAGAGTGCCATCTGCGCGGTGTTCCTTCTGCTTAGCAAGTAAAAATAAAGTCAGAAGTCTGGGTGTTGAAGCAGCAGGCTGGCTCAGTGTGTGAGTGACAGAAGTGCTGATGCTCAGCGAGAGAGAAGATCTGAGCAGCTGCCACTGACACGGACGAGTGCCGTCAGACGCCGTGTGACAAAAGCACTGGTGGCATGATGTAAAACGCTCTTACTGAGGATGTGAAACTTTAACGCCTCTCCATCAGCCGCTCGTGGCCGAGCTGTTTGAGGACAATGACGCAGCAGGTTGAGCAGCTAACGTGTTGCGTAGACATGTACGCAGTCCCAGTGCTTTGTGTCCGAGCTTCGAGTCACAGACCGAGCCGAAGTCCGCACTACGACGTTTACAGTTCCCGTGTCTCAGATGTAGCAGGGTTGTTTTTTTTTTTTGTTTGTTTTTTAAAAGGGAGGAGTGACGTTTAGGATGCGTTCACACTGTTTTTTCCCCCTCATCCATTAGTGCACATTGTAATCTGTTTAAAAAGCACTACGACGCGTTTCTCTACGGAGCCCCTTGAAAGTTTCTCAAAGTTATCTTTTGGGAACAAGTTAACGCTTTGCAGATAATAGTCATCATCACATTGCTTAAATATTGTACTGGGCAAACAAAACGCTTCAGCATTCATTGCTATATGGAACACCCAAACTGAGCTGGTTAGAATCGCACTGAAACATGAACACAAGATGGAAAATAAATCACCTTTTCAGAACTGTTAAGGGCTCTGTAGTTTTCAGAAAGCGTTTAGAATAAGTGAGGTCAATCAGAGTGCTGGGAACGAACATGGAGGGCAAGGTGCTGGTGAGAAAAGTCTGGTCAGTCAGTGAATTTACAGTTAAAATGAAAAGATTTCATGGCCAATATGCAAATATTACAAATCACAGCATGTATATGTCCGGTCATGTGACGTGCCTTTCACTTTACGGTCAGGCTCAAATCCTCTAGATTTTCTGCCTCCAAAGCTACAGACAAGACTCATGATTTCATCTGATTACTGATGATGGTAAATCTAATCTACAGAGTTAGGAAGTTATTAGTTCGCTAGGAGCCGTAAGAGCATTGTTATGGAATAAAACGTGGTAATAAAGCGTCAGGCTGCATGACATGATTTTCCTAAAACAGCATGCTCACACGTTTCTGGCCTCTGCTGATGTAGACCGGATGCTCACGGTTCGCACTTGAGATGAAGGAAAACATGGCCTTCAGATTAGGCTAAATATCCATTTTTTTTTTGCTTTTAATTCTTAAAAACCATACACATTACTCAACAAGTTTCAAATGTAAATCGAATCACAATAACCATTTACATTTCTCCAGATAAACAGACATGAAGTACTTTTATTTCCAAATGTTAAGTTAAAAAAAAAAAAAACAAATCCATTAAACAGATGGAAAAAACCATTCATCCCTGTTACAGGATGAAGCTACAGAATAAACTCATGGATTCTTTTCGTTCCACATCTCTTCACTAAATAGCAAACTCAAGCTGCTTTTTTATATGTTAAACACAAGGAACAAAAAAAAAATAAATAAATTAGGGAAAAAGGTGTGGATGCGCTGAATAAAGAGCGCATCTTATTCTTCTTTTAATCATTTTCTCCTCTTTCCTTACAGACCTGCAGGAGAAAACCAACAGCTGATACCAGCCAAAAACAAACAAAACAAGAGCTAATCTAAAACATAGAAGTGTTAGTATTTGACTGTAGGTGTTTTCTTAAAGCCAGGTTCGTACTGTTCGCCACCCTGAGAAATAGATTCCTAGCAGAACCAAATCACTAGCCTTGTCTGAATAGCTCTTACTGCACTGGTTACTGTGTAAAATTCCTCAAAAGTCTGCTTCGGCAGGTCAAAAGATGTTCATGTCCCATAAAAATACAAAGGAAATCTTTATTTATATGGTCTGTATCAAAATTTCCAAAGGGAGTTGAAATAAAATGTACCCTGTGCAGAGAACCCATGATATCCAAGTGTTCTCCCTTAAAAATCCCATTTTATACATGTTCCAGTATTTCAGGCAACAGATATATTCCACGGAAATCCGAGTGACTAGAATATCTATGGGATAGGATGGGAAAAAAACCCAAAAAAAACAAGAACCCGATCTGTTGTTGATTTTCCCCGCGTACGACGTGGAAACGTTTTCCGAAAATGAAACCTCAAAAATTAGACACGTGTTTTCTGACCAAAGATAAATGTCAAGTTTAAATGTTAATTTACTTCAAGACAAAAACAATATTCACTCATAATGATGCATGTTTTGCATTCGTTGCATCCAATTCGCTTATTTATTTCCCTTTAAGCCTGAGATCATGATCCTCGATATCACATGTTGGCAGGGACAGAAATGTCACCAGTGGACTTCCTTCTAAGAATTACAATTGACGATCACGTCTGTGATTTGTCTCTCTCGCTTTAAATTCCATTCCGAATCGAGCTGAGGTCATTTGAAACCTAGAGCTCCAGCCATTACAGCGACTCTCTCGATCGATCCTGATGAACTGGGAACACAACGCAGTCCCTAGTAAGCATGATGAACTAGCTTTAAAACTGGAGAAACGCAGTAGTAAATGCCTAAGAAAATGTCCTGACCGAGGTCCTCGTCTGAGTCCCCGTCCTCGCTTGCGCTCGCTTCCGGACCTCCACGTCTCTCTCCGCTGCTATACAAGCCTTAGTGTTATCTATTTGGCTAGAAGATTTCTATGTATCCACAAATATATAACAAATAAAACTTGCAGGCAAAAATAGTTCAGTTTCAATAGAAACACCCTTTTTTCCTGAAAATACAGCAGTATCTGAAATATTATTCTCCCTTTCTTTTTTTCTTTTTTCTTTTTTTTAATAATTTGTCCCCAGTTTTCTGCATCAGGGAGCTCCTTCACCAACAAGGAAAAAAAAAAAAAAGTATCTACAAACTTTGTAAACAGACCTGCTTTTTTTCAAAAACATAAATAATTCAAAATATGAACAGCCAAATGGAGCAGAAATTAACCTGGGTGATCTAGGGCCAAAGAAATATACACCACCATTCAGGAAAAACAAAAGTCAACTCTTACAAGCTAATCATCTGCAAGCCATGAAGAGACCAGCGGTCTCCTTAGTATTAGAATATTAATAATTAAATAATAATAATAATAATAATAACAATAAAAAATACAGGTCACTTTCAATCTGAATTAACAATCCCTCCGTTTTCACAAAGGGGACAGAAAGATTTTATAAGCAGAGGTGGAAATAGGAGGAGTCCTTCCCTCTCTGAGAGGATGTTCAGAATAGAATAAGACAACAGCAACAAAAGAAAAAAAAAAAAAAATAGGTAATATCACAACCACACCCTACATTCTGGTGAACGCTTGCCCTTGTTTCAGTCGAGCACAAGCCAAGCTCCCAGATCACACACGGCTCCGCGCCCGTGAGTCCGCTGAGCGAGCACAGGTCTCTGTAGGGACGGCAGGTGGGTGTGGCTCAGAGTGTGGAGGAAGGGAGGGGGCGGAGCCCATCAGAGGGACGTCTCCACGCTGTGCATGGGGCTCGCTGGGGCCGAGGGCGTGACCGGTTTGCTGTTGTCTAAGAGGAAGTGGACGCCGCTGTCCACGGCGTTATTGTTCTGGTTGGGCGACGGAGAGGGAGGTGGAGGGGGCGTGGGGGTGGCGTTTCTCTTCGTGGGGGCGTCGTCTTCGGCGTCCGTGTCATCGATGAGGGGGATGTGGGGCTCCGAGTCCTCTATCCGGAACTCCGGGTGGGTCATAAAGTTGTGGATTGAGCTGCGTGACTCGGGCTTCTCCAGCCCCTCATAGGGGGACAGGGAGCTGCGGAATGCATTCACTACTCGGATCTGGGGGAAAGCAGGGGTATAGACACACACAGAGTCAGCCTCGACACTTCATATGCGAATTGCCCAAACCACAAACTCGGGCACAAATCACAGACACACACTCATACTTTGCATTTTAAATACAGGTCAAACCATGGCCAAATAAACTGGCTGTAATTAGGGTGAACTTAAGCCGGTTTTACACTGCGGCCGTCTACGACTTTTACGCTGCACAAGAGCCCTGGAATCTTGACCAAATTTCGTGTGACGATGCGTGTTCTCCAGGCCCCGTGTCCACCAGGTGTGCTTCTTGCACTGGCAGCTCCCACAACTTCATTTTCAGAGTACTTCTAGGGCACGCTTCTCAAGTGCTCACTGGTGCTAGGTTACAAAAAAAAACATCTAGCACTTCTGCATTCCTTTGTTATGAACGCCTAGGCTTTATTTACTTTAGAAATGATAGCTGAAACGATGCAAAGGTGTTCGATTTCAATTGTTGATCATGGTAACCCTCCAGTGTCATTAATAACTGGGAAGTCCATGACAGCGAGGTCAGTTTCTCCTCCGCCATTGCTGAAAGGGTCGAGATCACAAGTCCCACCCCGTTCTGATTTTGATTGGTCGATGAGAGAGCAGTAACTTTGACTGAAAGCGCCCCGAGCGTGAGGGTGTTATTGTGCTGAGGACGCCGAGTGCTATAAACGCACAACCTCATAGGATTTGTATAGAAAACAGACACTGCCAGTGCAGAAAATGTATTTGGTAAACGACGATCCTCTAACCACAGATCCGCGCTTAAAGAACATTAGATGAGCCTGGATCACGCTGACTGAATATAGTAAACACAAACACACTTCAAAGCGAGATTAAGACGATTAGGCTGTTTTTTTCCATCTACTATGATTATGTGTGGTGGATTTATAACTCACTGTACAAGGGTCAGGCATGCAAACTGGTAGTATTTTGGAATATTGCACGTCATGTTACGTGTTCCAAGACCTGGACGTGTCTCAACTCCCGAACGACCGAAGAATTATTTTATGATTGTGCACGAGATGCTGAAAAATCGTACAGTGTAAACCCGGCTTCCGTTTGACTACAGAAAGTGTGAGCTGCGGGAGGACACACACAGGCTGTGGTGAGTAAAACCAGATTGTCATGTTAATGCAGACTAGAGCAAGCTCCACTGAGAGAGACAAACCAGCTCTTTCGTTCCACGCTCACGCCAGTGAAAAATGTACAAGATATATTAAACAAAAGGAGGTCAGGGAAAACAAATGATTGGAGCATCTCCTCTCAACAGTGGTGTCAGAAAACTCGCATAGCCAGTGTCCAGTTATTCAAAATGCAAACGAGAAAGAGAGAGAGAATTATTAAAGAAAAGAAAAAAAAAAAAAAGACAGAATGAGAAGAGAAAGAGAAACATAAAGACAGTTGGAGAGAGAGAGAGAGAACATTAAACTAGAGAACACAGTTGAACATGAGAGGTTAATTGATCTGGACATGCTTGGGTGAGCAGGATGGGGTGAAAGGGGGGGGGGGGGTGTTGATCATCGATCACTGATTATGTTTTTATACAGAAACTTCGAGCAGCCAAGCAGGTCTAAGCTGTACAACACAAATAAATTTCACAAACGGACAAGAGAGACTGGACCCATGCACAGCAGTGCTACCTTTTCGTTTAACAGAAGTAAACCTTTGAGTATAGCCCATGACACAGTTCTAAAGGAGGAACATGACGGAGTCAGTTTGGGGGTTTTTTGGCATTCGCTTTGGAGTCAAATAAGGGACTATTTGCCTACAAAGAAACTTTATACATTAGATGACTTTATAAATTGAAATCGGTGTTCGGAGAATGGAGGTCCTGGATATATCCGCTCAGCACTTTCATCCGGTGCACCTAAGAAACAGACATCATTAGTGTGTTGCTGAAGAGCCAGGAGTTCCTGACGACCTGCGAAAAGCTGTGGAAGTGTGACTGCGTTGTATTGATTTGAACAATTTGCAGTCTATATAGACAGCGAAAGAAAACAGCAGTGAAAAGCAATATAATAGGAGAACAGCAGAGAGGAACGTAAAACCAGGAGTATTGCATAGACAGGGGTGAGTAGGTGATGCCAAGGTTGCGGCATGAAGAGAGAACGATATCGTCAGATAGCATACGCAACGATGAGATGATGTCCGAGATGTCTGTGAGCGTGAAGACAAAAACCACTTTGGTTTATAATGACTGTTGTGCATGTGAGTGCTCCGGCACGGCAGGTGGCGCTATTAAAATACAAACGGCCAAATTTCCGCGACTACAGGGAGGGCGGCATGAATGACGCAGGAGTTGTTGGAAATATATACGTACAATTGTTAGGACATGACGAAGAGGATGAAATGCTTATTTTGTTCCGAGAAGAAAACAGAAAGAAAATGCAGGTGGTCGGTGAGACGATTAAAAGGGTTGATGTTGGTGATCTTAGCATGCTAGTAAAACCTGTGCGGTATGTCATGTAGTGCTTTCAACCAGCTGGCGTGCGCATGACACGATTTGCAAACCCTCTGTACGATGTCCGAACACGGCGTGTTGTTTGCGCATGAAGCATGAGAAGGCCTTGTATGTAATAAAGGTAATACTAATACCAGAAAGGTATGTGCCGTTTACGATACGACATCTATCAGAAAGAAGAAAGAAAAAAAACTCCAATTTTTTCACTCCAATGGGCAGACAAAATGAAAAACAGAAAATAATGAAAGAAAGAATGGCAGTAGAGAGATATAAACAAAGCCTCGTTCCACAGAGGACACGACGCAGGGCATTCATTCCAGGAGAAGCAGACGCTGTGCTGTGCCCTCCACTGCGTCTCGCGTACAAACGGATTGAGGGATGTGTCCAGGACGTGAACCTGCAGAAACCTGGACTGGATTCAGACTGACGGAGGGGAAAAAAACAACACTTGTTACCGCAACAAGTCAGTTCTCGAGTTCAAAACAATCCCACAGAGCCTCAAAGCAAGGCCGATTATTATTATTTTTTTTAACAGTGCTGGTTGTGACCATGGGCATATACTCAAAATATTTACACACAGAAGACTATAGCAGTCACAGAGCCCAGCAGAGGGACCGAGGCACAGCAGCGGCTGCAGACGCAAAACACACACGATGTTGATCTGTTAGAATGTTAACACGCTGTTTATTTGAGGGAAAAAAAAAAACCCAGCCAAAGCCATCGGACAGAACAATGACAGAGAGACCTCAGCCCCACTGGCCTCAGAACAGTACACACAGATATATCCAGATATATCCATAAAAATCAGCACTTGGATTCAGAAGCAATGTAGTGGACATTTAGGGGTTTTTTGGTTTGGTTTAGTTTTTTTTTTTTTTAATTTCTTCGGTTTTCTTTTCACAGAGAGGGACGTTATAGAAGAATGTAGAACGTTAGGCGAGTGAAGGAGGAAATGTTAATTGTCATGCACTAAGAAACACGCACTCACACCCCACAGTGGCAGAAGCTTTGTTGGAGGCAGTAGCAGTAGAAAACGCTACATGTGTAGGGCTAGAAACATTGGTTACATCGTGCTGTTGGCTGGTGCTCGAGGGGTGACGCCTGAGGGCCCCCTGAAAGGAAGTGCCGCTCTGGAACGCACTCACTACATCCATCTGCAAGGAATCAGAGAGCGTGACAGGACGGCCCAAAGAACGCATACAGGAGAGAGAGAGAGAGAGAGAGAGAGAGAGAGAGAGAGAGGCAAGAGAAAGAGTAAGAGAGTAAGAGGAGTGGGGAGGGAGGACAGAAAAAGAAGGGCACCCATATAAAGAGAAGACAGGTAGCAGCATGGAGAGAAAAGGCACTGGAAGACAGTTAACCCCAGCGTTAGCCTCCCTGACTTTCCCCTGCTCAGTACATTATGTCAGAAGAGCTACTTCACCAGAAATCAGACTGCACAAAAAGGTACTGCAAAGCTAAGCGCAAGAAAAGACCTTGGCACTAATTAAGTGTGAAGTAAGCAGTGTGTACTGGGACCTATCCTGATGCTCCTCGACATGGGGCGTGTAGGCGAGCGTCTCGGGGAAGTTACCTGAGTCTGTATCCGGTTGAGGCCTCGGAACCAGAGGATCTGCCCCCTGCGGAGCTCACGCTCAGCGTGGTCAATCTCGTCCAGGTCCTCCATGTCCTCCAGCTCCTCGTCCGGGATCTCCTCCTTCTGAGTGCCGTGTCCGGCCGTCTTCAGGAACTTCAGGCGACTGGTCGGGATGGAGGAGATCACCTGCACGAGGGCGGAGCGACAGGAACACCGTCAAGCACTGCAGCTCAGTCAAGCTCATACACTTCAAGACAAAGGGTGTGTACGCATTGTGTGTGTTTGAATGGATTTTTGGTGCGTTCTCCCTCCCCGTGTGGTTCTTTAAGCAGGTGAGAACACGCGTGGACCGAACCGACCGGACTGCCAGCGGCCTCGGCCCACCTCCACGTGAGCTCTAGCACCATGTCAAAACGAGCCGACTGAATCAACCCGAACATGTTGCGTGTTTTTGGTTGCTGCAGATTTTTTTGTAGGTGTGAGCTGCTAAACTGAGTCACAGCACAAAGCCGCACAGCTCTGCACCACACAAAATGCTCTCAACTTGTTTCTTGTGAAAGTACGTCAGGACATTTCAGCTTACATGCCTCTCAGCAGAAACCGTTTTGCTTTCTGGTTAGTTTAATTATGCACAGTGTGAAACCAAGTCGAACCAAAAGTGGCGATTTTCGCCTGAAACGGACTCGCCAAATAGACTAACAGGTTGTGAAAGCTCGGTTAAATAAATGGAATGGAGGTGCATTTTGTTAGCATTTGGGGAAAGAAAAAAAAAAAAGAAAAAAAAAAAAAAAAAAAAAAACCCTGCCCTGCGTTTGCTAATTTCTCTGGAAACTTCTCAGTTAAAAGCCTGTGACTTTTTAATAATGCCACTGAAAACAAACACAATAGAGATAAAGGCTGCATTTCTGTCTCCGACACTGAACACATGTTAATTTATCTACATTTATTTTTCCATCATCCACTTTGATTTCCAACTGATTTCAATCCAGGTGTTGACCACAAGAGGGCAATGCTCAACCACTGTATAATTAATGTGTTGATGATCCGCCTGCTCAACAGGGAAACGCCATGCATCCAAAATCGACTGGATGTTCCCTTCTGCAATTGACAGATATTAGTGTACTATTTAAATAACTGCGGTCTTACCTGACCCCAGAGCAGACAGCCACAGCCCAAGAAAACGCACCAGAGCCAGTGGTCAATGCTAAGGCCCACACAGCTGAAGGGCTTGCCTCCGAACTGCACAATGACAATCTGGGAAGAAACGGATCGCGTTAGTGGAGTTAGCGCTTACTGGACTGGTTTTGTCGCCTGCTTCTCGATTAGCGCCCACCTGGATGATTAAGGTGCCGAAGACAATGGAGCAGAAGATGAGGTTGTTGGAGATACCGTCAAAGACGTTCCTCTCGCCGTGGATCTTGCGGGCGTTGATTTCGTTGAAGAGCTGCATCAACACAAACGTGTTGAAGACAATGGTGTAGTGTTCAGAGGGAGGCGCGTGGAGAGGGGCGTCACGGCCACAGTCTATGTCGAACAGCTTTTCGCCTAAGGAGGAGGATACGGTTAAGTCGAGTGCGCTGTACTGGTGTGGCCACAATGCCCGCTCAGAACCAGTTACGGTACTATGCGAGAAAGATATTAAAAGATTATTGTGCCCTCATCCTTTAGGCTTAATAATACAAGTGACTGAAGACAACAGAGAATGATTCATCTTCACGAAAAGAAACTAATTTGAACAAATTGATTTGAACATTAATAGCAAAGCGGTACACAGTAAGTGTGCAGTGTAGTGCAATTCTCATGGTGTGTGTGTGTGTGTGTGTGTGTGTGTGTGTGTGTGTGTGTGTGTGTGTGTGTCCTCAGAGACACAAGGAACCGGCCAGCCAGTGTGTAGCTGTCCTTGACGGAGCTGCAGCTTGAAAAGATGGATTGACGTGTCTGTGAGGAAGCACAGGTTAGCTAGTGTTCGCTGGCTGGAAGCGGTCACGATTTCAGTTTTTGCAAAAAAGAAAAACGTTTTCTGCACTAATAGTGCTTTTCTGGCTTTGAGTAAAGCGTTGCTGGTTCGCACCTGCAAACAACAGAGTGAAGATGACGATGAGCTGGTAAACGGCATGGCCCAGGATGTTCTTCATCATGGTTCTGGAGATGAGGGGTTTGTTACGGCCGTATGGCTTCCTCAGCAGCAGGGACTCCGTGGGAGGCTCGGTGGCCAGAGCCAGTGAGGCGAAGGTGTCCATAATCAGATTTACCCACAACATCTGCACTGCTTTCAGTGGAGAATCCTGAGGAGGAGGGAAAAAAATCAGATAAAATGCAGAACTCCGTAAGATTAACTCATTCCTTCTGTCTCTACATGGGAATAAAACAGACTATTCCGAGACGTCATCCTTTAATACTGTTGCCCTGCTAAATAATCTAGAAAATAAGGGACATTTATGTTATATATTTGTGCTATAATTTCATTATTAGCCTAACTGTAATTTACCTCATATGCTAACTGCAGTGAATGCTTCACCAACAAATTAAATGAAAGAATGTGCAAAATGACGCCAGAATTGAACTTGTGACAGAGCGCACATGCACGCAGCAGCCAGTAGGAGACGATTGTGCACGTTGCTCTTTACTGGAGTCTTTAAACTGAAGTTCATACAGCCAACTCGGACAGAATTAAGATGAGACTGTAGCAAACGCTGTGCCCATCATGGACAAGCACATTTATGTACCTGCGCTCGCAGCAGACGTTTCTGGATAAGACTGATCACCCGTGGTCTAACGCATAACCTACGAAACTTGGCAGTTTCACTGAAACACGCACTTAAGCTCTGTTTCAAAAGCACGTTTGTCATTTGACGCCAACGCAAGATGCCAGATCATCTTCCTGCTAATTAGTCTGCTCGAGTTTGAAATCCGTTCGTCCCAGGTGAGGCGTAATCTTATGCTTCCGTCTCATACTACTGACTGATTATTCAGAGTTGCTAACAAACTTCCCTCAGCACTTCATCCGTTTATCTTGTTTTGCTCCCCCTCGTGTTGTTGTCTTTCACGTTGTTCGCAAGAGTACGGTAGAGATTCGATTACCTGTGTGATGCAAGCTCCAGTGAAGGCCACGATCACAGCCACTACGTTGACAGTGAGCTGGAACTGCAGGAATTTAGAGATGCTGTCGTAGACGTTGCGGCCCCACATGACTGCTTTGACAATGCTGGAGAAATTGTCGTCGGTGAGAATGATGTCGGAGGCCTCCTTAGCTACATCTGTGCCTGCGATGCCCTGAGAACGGCGACAAAGACAAAAGTCTGCATCGGCATATCTGCATTTCAAAAGACGTGCGACTGCATATCTGCATTTCAAGCATTAATGTGGAATTTATTGGCCTGTTTCCCGCATGTAAAGGTGTATACCATAGCAAATCCAACATCGGCCTTCTTCAAGGCAGGGCCGTCGTTTGTCCCGTCTCCCGTTACTGCTACTACCTGCCTCTGTTCTGCAGCAGTGCTGTCGATGATGCCTGAAAATAAAACATTTGTAAGTCAACACGTCCGCACAGTATAAATACTTTCATAGATTCATAAAACAATGTGTGGGAAAAAATAAAAAATAAAACCAATACCTTTAACTAACGTGTGCTTGTCTGTTGGAGAGGATCTGGCTAGGACTCGGAGTTTAGGCCATATTTTATCAATCCGCTCCTGTTCGATCTATAAAAGGAGCACATCAGGCCTGTCAGGACTTTAAAAGGAACCTTAAATCTCTGTGTGAGCACTCTTGCAGAAACGGCATTTATCTCACCTCTCCTTTCTCGTTGCGTATCCGCCGGTTGAATTCTTTACCTTCCAGGCAGAGGAAATCTTCTCCAGGGTGCAGGATGCCGCATTTGCTTGCTATGGCGCGAGCTGTGTTGATGTTGTCCCCGGTGACCATGCGTACTGTGATCCCGGCACGCTGGCACTTTCTAATAGCCTCAGGGACCTGATTGAGAGAACTGGGTCATACGGCACGCCTCACTAAGCGCTAAAGATGTTTGCCATCAGCTAGCGCTAAAGGAAATATAACAGCTGCTACTAATGATTTATTAGCCAATCACAGGGTCATACTTCCGGTCTGACGGGGTCCTCGATGCCCACCACGCACACACAGGTGAGTCTGGTGAGTATATCGGCTTCGTTTTCCCAGTCAGGTTCTCCGTCTGAGGCGGGGAAGTCTCTGTAGGCCAGGCATATCGTCCTCAGGCCTTCAGAGGCCATGGGCTCAATCACTTTCTTCACCATGTCATCCCGGTCTCTGGGCCGGAACACCTTGGTCTCACCACTGGCTGTAAGGATCTTAAAACATCTAGACAGGGAAAGCGCATTACAGGAGAAACGGTTATGAAACGGCAGGATGGGAAGCACCATCTGGTTAATTTCTCTAGGGAAATGAATCGGTGGCCTGGCTGGTGGTAAAAAAAAAAAAAAAAAAAAAAAAAAAAAAAAAAGAGAAAGCAAGCATCTGCCCTGCTTAGTAAGCATGATGACATGATTCTTTACCTCCCTAACACCCCACCCTTTTTTCTTTTTTTTTCTTTCAGACTTTGACATGAGGCTTGAAGTGTGAGAGATGCCTACTTCTTGAGCAGAATTTCAGAGGCTCCTTTGCTGAACATCCGGAAGCTTCCGTCAGCATTCTTGAGCACGGTGCTCATGGATTTCCTGACAGAGTTGAACGTGTAAACTTTATAGAGCTTCTCCTCGGGGATCTCGTTGCGGATTGCTTGGTAGTCTTTTTTCAGTTCCAACACAAAGCCGAGTAAGGCACATTCGGTTTTATTGCCCACCTGACGCGACAGGCCTCCCTCCTTCTCGGGAGGCTGGGGGAGAGAAAGAAGAAAAGCAAAGACAAAATAATGATTAAAAAAACAAATGGTGCATATATATATATATTTCCTAATACCTAATACAATTCCTGTTTACGAGGTGTAATGAATAATTGAAACAGGCCCCTGCTGGACTGAACCTGCGATTTGCACAATGGATGCAGGTGCGCTCACCATGATTTTGGTGGTATAAGCGCTGTTGACGCTGATGCCCAGAATGAGCAGGTCCATGATGCTGGCAGGGATTACTTCCGGCTGAGGGACCTTCGTGTAGTGCTGGTCTGCGATGTAAGCTTGCACCACAGTCATCCTGTTCATGGTCAGAGTGCCCGTCTTATCTGAACAGATGGCAGTAGCATTGCCCATGGTCTCGCAGGCATCTAAATGCCTTACCAAATTGTTGTCCTTCATCATTTTCTGAAAAATAGAAAAAGGTGGTGGGGGTGCGAAGGTGGGACAATACAGGATTAGACAGGATGAGGGCAAGATTAACGAAGAGAAATCTGAATATCTGTTGGCATATAACAGGCCGTGAAAACGGTCATTGTAACAGCTATGGCAAGTTATTCTCAACAACATGAATGTGTGTGCTGTCCAACATGGAGGTCAATAATACGGCTATGAGGCTGCGTCATAGAGCGGGACATACTTTGACAGAGTAAGCTAGTGAAATAGTGACGGCAAGAGGCAGACCCTCCGGGACAGCCACCACCAGGACGGTCACGCCGATGATGAAGAACTTGACGAAATACTGGATGTATATGGGCGTGCAGCTTTTCTCCCATGACTGGCCTTTAAGCAAAAAGTTGTTCACTATAAACAACACCACCAGGATTATGACTGTGATGGCAGACATCACCAGACCTGCACAGAGATAAGAAAAGCACACCCTTAAACCAGTGCTGCTACACCCAAAAGATCAGAGCCCTGAACTGAAAAAAAACAGGGTTAGCGTCAGGAAAAAAAAAGCACCACGGGGTCATAATAAACAGCCACAGAAAATCCCTAAGAAGAAGAGCAAGAGTAAAACTTGGCAATTAGGACAAGAACTGAAATGCTCTGACCTGCTTTGCCGATTTGGACTGCTAGTTTAGTCAGCTTCCCTTGGAGAACGGATTTCTCTTTTTTTGGCAAGTTGGCTTTGCGCTTCTCCTCCGCATCTGCCCCTTCGTCGCTGTTCAGGGGCTGCATTTCCATCGCAGCTCCATCCTGGGCTTTAGCTGATTACGAGACAGCACAAAGGGGAGGGAGGGAGAGGGAGAGGGAAAGGGGGAGAGAGAGAGAGAGAGAGAGAGAGAGTGAGAGAGAGGGAGGGAGAGAAACAGAGAGAGAGAGAGAGAGACAGAGGGAGAGAGAGGGAGACAAACAGAGAGAGAGAGAGAGAGAGAGAGAGAGAGAGAGAAAGAGAGCGAGCGAGAGAGAGACAGAGGGAGACAGAGAGAGAGGGAGGGAGAGAATTAAAATGTATTTCAAAGAAAATATAATCATTTAAATTTGAAAAGAAAAAACTAAGATTTACAAACACAGCCTTGTCATGGAACCGGTCTACTCACTCTCATAACTATTCTTTATTTGTGACAAAATACACTCCATGGCCAAGAGGTTGGGGACACCTGACCAATCACATGCGTGCCTGTTGAACGTCGCAGGGAAGCTGTAAAGCTACAGCATAGAAAGACACCGGGGAAGACCTATATATGGTTGAGATGGTCATGTGACCACGTTTTGGTGTTATACATGGTGTGCTCAACAATGAGACCATTATGGAACTGTTTAAGGAAATTACTTTTGAATGCAACAGCTCTGTTTAATGATTAGCCTAGTTTTTTCAGCACCGAGACGGGTAAAACATTGCCACCACCTGTAACAGTCCCTATTTACTGCTCCAAATAGCCATATTTGTATTTCGGTTTAAACTCAAAGTGGGCGTGGCCTTCTTTCTAAATAAGAACTGTCAGCGGCGTGTGAATTCCTACTCCTGCTTCCTAATTGGTCTGAACTCAAGGTGTTCATGTGTGCTAGATTGTTATTTAATCTTGCTCACACTATAATTGTGGTTCGCTCGCTGTCATGAATATATTCGGGCCAGTTTTATATATCAATCAAATGCTGCGTGTGACGAAGTTCATCAGCGTGTAACGATTTTTTCAAATCTCCTGCAACTCGCATTTTACTTCGGTTTTCACGGCTCTCTCTTTTAAGAGCTACTTTTTCCATTTGTGTGGCTACTCGAAGGGCCTCAGGTTCAGGTCCAGCTGTGCTACGTGCTTTGTGCCTCTTAGGATGTAATGGGTTTCGTTCTGTGGGGGAGAATGACTGTAGGGTCCCTATGTGCTCCCTGCTACAAAAAGGCTCATGAACACACAAAAGGCACAAGGAAACTAGGACGGCTCTTCTGCACTATGATTAAACATCTCTTTCTAAACGATGAATAGAAATTCAACAAGTTTTGCTATATGTTTAAAAAAAGGGGTGGGGGTGCATCACAGTAACTCCACACATCATACAGTAATCTGTCCAAGCAACCCAGGTCCTAATACAGACGCAAAGCATTATCACTGCTATATTTCACTAACCAACAACCTGTGATGAAATCAGCATGTTACAAATCAGCATGTCACTGCACCGCCACACACACACACACACACACACACACCCTAATATAAACATCAGTGTTATCTGTAAGCCCTGTATAACGTGCTTATTCGATCACAGCTAAAGTGAAGGCTGGAGTCAAAAGATATGCAGGATGCAGCGTGCTTGTTCTGTGCCGTGGCAGAACCGTTCTCCACTCCACACAGAGCTGTAATGCTAGTCGGAGGTATCAGACCTCATTCCTGGCAAGCGTGGAAGTGACAGAGGCTGTGCAGAATGCGCTTCAGTAAACACCACAGTCCTGCTTCGATATCAAATCCAGACCAAATAGCACACAACAGACTCGCTGTTATCAGAACTGGCGCTAGCCTCAGTCTGCGCTAGCACGACTCTACCCCGTGACTGATGACGTGTTTCTGAACAGTAAAGGTTTGCTGGTTTTTTTTTTTTTTTTTTTAAACGTTTAAAGGACCAGCTTATTACGATCACACGATGCAGAATACATTGTAATTACATGACGTAGAAAAACAAGTGCGTGGCTTTATGCACTCTAGGTTTGGACAGTAGTGTGCGCCGCTTTTAGGAGGTTCCAGTAGGTGTAACGTACGACACGTGAAGCCAGGTGTCATCGACTGGAGGACTGCGGTCCGAACGCAGACATGAACCAAATGAAGAACTGTGATTCAGCTCCCACGGCTCCTGCGGCAGAGCCTGCATTTCAGTTTATCCGATCATGTCCAGTTATGCACGTTCTTCAACAGGAGCAAGTTATTCAACTGGACCTTTTTTTTTTTTTTTTTTTTAAATCACAAACTTTAGTTGAATATTCGCGTTCTACAGGAATTTTCCTGTCAGAGAGCTGGATTTAGACACACGATGAATACTGCCGCGCTGCGCCGGCCTCTCTCAGGTCGGCTGAGGTTGGAGCGAGGGCTGTTGATGTATCGGGATGCTCGTCAGCTCTTTATAGTTAATCCATCATAGCTGGAACCGGCTCGAAAAAGGACTTAAATGTAAACTCTGGATAGAGTATAATCTGATTTCAGACATGATCAGAGGAGGACGGGCTCCTTCTTTCAGTCTAGCTCATCTGTCAATTGCGACTCTTTTTTTATTTATTTTTAAAAAAAAGGCATCATACCAATAACGCGGAGCTGAATTGGATGCATACTGTACCACACACACACACACACACACACACACACACACACACACACACACGACAGCTTTAATAACTATCTAATAGAAGTAATGGGTTACGGCAATGGTTTTATAGCGAGCTGCAGCACCTCGGAGATTGCCAGCTAAGCCAATATGCGGCTCATTATGCAGTTAAGTCAATAGGGTTACTCACCTTTCTTTCTGTTCTCCACAGAGCCATCTTGCTTTTTGTCTACGGAGAGAAAGGGTACGTCAGAAATGCTCTGAAACTTATTTAACAGTCCTACGCTGTGCCTGAGATTATTCTGCCGCATCCATTTGAACATATTTTCAATTATGCAAATGCTCGCTTTGATTTAATAGAGTGAGAGGCAGTACTTATTATTCTATAAAGGTTTTATAAAAAAAAAAAAAAAAAAAAAAAAAAAAAAAAACAGCTGTGGGGTGGGGGCTTAATGCAGGATGAAAATCTTTGGCCAGGCCACAGACACGCCCGTGTGCACACACGCAGCAGTGGTGATCTGTGCATTCGCTGAACAAAAACACGGCCCGGGCTTGGTGAGCGCCGAGCTGCTAAAGGCTCTGAGGGCATTCGCTGGAACTGCTAATACACGAGGACAGGAGGCTGCTGAAATTAATTACAAAAGCTGCTGGCTAATGAAGCAGAAATCCTTGCCATATGCTAAATTGGGGATATGATGAACAGAAAAAAACAAAAACCATTTCATCTCCATTTGGTCCCTGCTGATTGGCAGTGGTGAAAACAAACACAGACTAATGAAGCTAATTATAAACTTCTACTGCTGTAGCAAAAAATACCTCAGAATATTAAATTTCGCAACAACTAAATATTGAATTTTAAGCATCTAAATAAATAAGACTCTGTCCTAATTAAAAGCATTTTACAAATAGCTGATGTGATCTAGTTTGCGAGTCTTGTGGTGTTGAAAGGAAGGCAAGCTTGCACGCGGCTCATCGCATGTCGATCAGCGCGGCTCAATTTAAATGATTAACAGGCAACGTAATGTAAACAGTGTTGTATTGTGCACCGCCTGGTGTCTGCTAGTGCAGGCGTATTCCCTTCCGAGGAATTCTTGTTACTTGGAAGAATTTTTATTCTAAATCGTTCTAGATCATAGCATGCTGCAAAGGTCACATGGGCAAAATTGGAACAAGGTCGCCGTAAACCGGACGAATAAATAAATAGATTAGCAAACAAAATATCTTCAATATAGTGACCGATATCTAATATTTCCTATTCGAAAATTACAATAAAGCAAATGTTGTTAAAGATTACTGAACTTATTTGCAGACGTATTTACTCATTTCAGACGTTACATTTTCTTGTTCAGTTACCAGATCATTGTCTTTCCAGAAACAAATTAAAATCAGAAGCTCATCTGCCAATAGAACAAGACTAGTTCAAACTTGAAATGAGTAAAAATGTGTAGAAACAGGTTTAAAAATCTTACATTTGGTTCGATCTGATAATAGGGTATGTGAGATAACCGACGATATTCAAAGTAATTTCCGTTTATTTCACTGTTTTTTGTCCTCTCTCAGCCACCGCATTATCTGTACCATAGCAACCTGTGACAAGTCTTAAGCTCCGCCCACTTCCCAATCACACCATGTAGATCGCTGCAAAGCTGGCTTCCTGAGGTGCCGTTACGTTTTACTTGTTTTTATTTTTTTTTTTTACACTTTTTTCTGGAAGTTTCTTCATAGTGCGATAATTATTTTTATTCTAACAGAATCAAACTCTTGGTTTTATGCAACTTTAAACAGGCAGCGATTGCTTGTGACATCTCCGGATATCTTGCCTTAAATATTCAAATGCAAAAGTTCTTTTGTTTTGCCTTTTTTTTTTTTTTTTTTTTTTTTTTTTTTTTTAATATGCAAATTGTATGAAAATTCAAACAGTAATATTTGTTCTGCCAACCCTAGCGTCTAGCGCTTCACGGATATGGCCTTGCGTCTAAATGGCCGAGGACTAGGCTCCGCAGTGTTTGTCTATGGCGAGTGAGCCCGAAGGAGCAGGAAATAAAACAAACATTACTCTAACCCACAGTAAGTCAGGCATTAGTGCGCTCCTGTTAGCTGTGTGCGTGTGTGCGCAGCAGATATTGTGCATTCTCACCCCTGCTCAGCCGGCACGCCCAAATTAGATAACAGTTTTTCTATGGAGAACACCACCACTGCTGCCTCTACACACTGAAAGGCCACAGACTAACATGGCTGATCTATTTTAAAACAGGTCAGACTGCCAGAGAGGCTGGAAGGACAACGGATAATAGCGCTGGCATACTTTTCTTCTCCTTCTTCCTCTCTTTTTCCTTCTTCTTCTCCTCTTTCTCCTCGTCTTCCTCGTCTTCCCCTGCCCCTAGTAGTGTGAAGATGATTCCAGTCTGGGAGTTGACTCCGACGGCAGTGACGACCATTTTTCCAGAGCCCTCCATGACATGGGTACCTGTACACAAGAGGACGCACGGGTGAGGGCAAGCCATTTGGTTGCAAGTACAATAAACACGAAGGCTTGCACACACAAACAAACACACAGTGTTTAATTTCTGCGTAAGTGCCATCTAAATATGGGTCGTCTGTCGGACCAAATGACCCAAAGAAGCAGCTATTTATAAAGCACCGAGTGCTCTGGGATCGAAAAGTGTCTCCTTTGACAATTAAGCAAAGTCGGATTGAGGCTGCGGCTTCGTCTTACAGCGTCGGGCAAAGAAAAGCCTAGAAAAATCCCGGCTCGCTCTTGAGCTTTCTTTCACGTTTCACTTTTTCCGCCCCGTTCCCGCGTCATAGCGTTTCCCTTTTAGCTAACCCAGGTTTCAGGGTCATTTCTAATTCATAACTGCCTGATGCTACGGTTTATCTTTACATGGAAGATTTTAATCTGCGGTTACTTTTATAAACAGGAACTTCAAAGGTTTCAGCACAAAAAGTTCCAGTTCCTCTCCATCAGTGGCTCAACTGGCCTTCACTGGATTACACGGAGGCGCGCAATCAGTTTACTGCAAGCTCTATAATACAGATTCTACAGAATATCTGAAAAGACAAGACTTTGACTGTTGTAAGTTTGTTATAAGGAAACCTATAAACTGTAATACATATTGTATTATACGCATCACGTATAATAGAAATATGGCTTGAAATATCACAATATGCTTATAGTATTTCGGTCACATATTTCGCTCCACCGCTATTGGGTACAGCCTGTTAAACTCTTCAGTTCAGCGAGGTTGTGCATGGAGCAAACTGCGCCGCGCGAGACGTCCCTCAGAAACTGAACTCGCGGTGTGCAGTTCGGAATCCTTTCACTTTGTTGTATTAAAGGAGGAAATCCACCCTCAAGTGGCTCTGATCACTGCAGCTCACCTCAGATATTCATGTGATAGGCACTCAGCACCAGCTATTACAGCATTCCGCCGTCTATATCGACAAAATATTCCTGTTCACACCGCGCATTGTATTAAAAATAGAAAACCAAGAGCAGCATTGGAGTAGGCTTGTGTGTTGCTCTTTTGCGATTAAAAATCAGAACGGGTTTAGACAGATTAGCGACATGATGGAACCGTTTGTCATGTAATCACGCTCCGCCAAAAAACACAGGTCGACTCTCGGTTGCAGCTAAAGCGCTTATCATGACGATGACCCCGAACAACCAAAACGATCGAACTCGACCAAGAAGCGGTTGCAGAGACATGAAGGCAGCAGTGTTTGGCAAGAGTCAGCTCAACCTCTGCATTTCGTAATCCTGTGGTTTAGGAGTGACGCGTCAGCGCTCCGCGTGCACACGGACTTGAGATGACGGAAAGCGTCTCCGCCATGTAAGACTAGACTCCAGTGACGATTTACTTTGAAACCAACGTTGATTGAAACACAGTTTGAGAAAATGTGTTCGAACCTTGATATATTTAAGATGAACATTTACACCCAAGTACTAAATAATACCGTTGGTCAAGTTGAGCGTATTGAACGTAATTAATCACCCTATTCGAGTGCGGCTTAACAGCTTGGTACCTGATAACAGCATGGGGTCTTTATCCAGCAGTTTCTTCACGTGGTCCGATTCTCCCGTCAGAGAGCTCTCGTCGATTTTAAGATCGTTCCCCTGGATGAGAATGCCGTCGGCAGGTAAGAGGTCACCTGCACAACAACGGAAAACAGCAGAAAGGAGGTCACGCACTCTGGAAAGCCGGCTCTCGCCTGTCGCGCAGAGGGTTAAGACTAACGCTCGGAGGAAAGCGCTATCCGCCCTCTTCCGCATGCATGAGCTCGCGGATGTCAGAGATGGGCTAGTCTCGCTGTGAGAGCATGACACCGCTTCCGCCCCATGTGGAGAGCGCGACAGGGGGAACACGTTCAGTTACGTTATATTACAGCAAATGGACTCTGCTCTGCTTCTCTGTGCGATGTGCGAGCTTACCGTATTTGATTTGTGCAATATCCCCGACTACAATCTCAGCCACGGGGATCTGAATGACTTGCCCGGCGCGCACCATTGTAAACTTCTGCTCTTGTTCAATGCGGCTCTGTAAGCCACGGAACTGCTTCTCTTTACTCCAGTCGTTAAAGGCAGTCACTAGCACCACACAGATAACAGAAAGGAGGATGGCCGCTCCCTCGATCCATCCTGCCTCGGCCTCGCCCTCGTCTTCTACACCTCCTGTTCCCACCACGCATTCTACACACACACACACACACACACCTTTTAGAAAAAAAGCCAAAAACACAACAGAGACACTCCTACTGCCAACATAGTGTGTTACACTGAAACACAAAAAGGTGCTTACTTCCATCATTGGATTCCGGAGGTCTATAAAAAGAAAGGCCTAAGGAAATTATGGCTGCCACTTCTAGAATAATCAGCGTTACGTCTTGTAATGCTTCCCATACTAACTGAAGAAACGTTTTTGGCTTTTTCGGAGGTATAAAGTTCTGTCCAAACGCTACTTTTCTGCTTTCGATATCGGCAGGGTTCCCGCTTAAACCTGGAATAGAGAGAAAAGAAAAGCATCAATCAAACATTAAACAGTGATGTCAGATGAATAAAGATTCAGATCGATTTATATATATATATCTAAAACATTTTAAATAAAAAGCAGCATAGGAACCAACAGAGCAAAGACCAAGGCTAGGTTTGGTCAACATCTGGCAGCACTGCATCACATCAGTGACCTACTTTCCAGCTGTCGCTTGAGAGCCGCGGACCGTTTTCTACATCGCTGGCTGCACGACTCTCGTTTAGACAAACGTCCTTTCGTTCCGAGTGTTTCTGTTAAACGAAGAGTTCATGCATCGGATGCTTTGATTTGCGTCCAGCGCTCACCTGAGCCGCTTGTAGCCCTTCTGTTTTTTTTAGTTCTGGCGACAAAC
Source organism: Notoglanidium macrostoma (assembly GCA_030068235.1). NCBI lineage: Eukaryota > Metazoa > Chordata > Actinopteri > Siluriformes > Auchenoglanididae > Notoglanidium > Notoglanidium macrostoma. The sequence goes on along the minus strand of JAQQZR010000004.1, from coordinate 2,293,745 downwards.
CGAACAGCACTGCGTACGGCACATGGTTTGTGACTGCGTACAGTTTCCAAACCAAAAAAAGAAAGAAAGAAAGAAATTGGTTGAGGCACGGGTTTTCTGCACCGGCTAACTGTACTAGCTACAAGCACACTCTAGAACCATTTCCGCTACATCCTTCCAAGCTTTATTTTTACATCGTGACGCCTCCGTGTACGCTAAACGAGAGGTCATGGACGACAGGAAATGATGAAACAATTACGCTTAGGAGGTTTTCTTCCGTCTTATGCCGACGCCATGCGTTTTACACCACGTGTTTGAGGGCGTCAGGGTAGGAACACACGCGCGCACGCCATTGGACTGAAAAAAGAGGAGGGACGAGGAGTCAAATGCTGGGGAAAAAAAAAAAAAGGAGGACACGGGAGGAAAACGGAGGTGTGACTGTAGTTTGTTTTTTTGTAAACATCATGACGGCTGCCTGTGAGGTTTGGAGTAAAATGTCAGCCAGTCGTGCCTTTTCATCCTGTGGTTGAATCTCAAATGGTGTGGCCTACATGCTACAAGCACTACATTAAAGGAAAAGCAAGAAGTGGGGCGGATGGACGCTGACGGTTTGATTTGCTTTGCTTTCGGAAGAGAACTTCCTCCCGTTACCGCGACGTGTTCTTAAACAGAAACCGAACAATGGCATCAAAAACGTTCACCTTCTTTCAGGAAGGAGAGAAAGTTAAATATTTAATCTTCGTTTATACCATTGTAGTGATATTCAACACCTTTCTATAAATTGTCCACACTGTGCACGGTCCTGCGCGTAGCCCGACCGATATAAGAGCCGGCGTCCCGTCTCTACGCCGGTGTTGTGACCGAGGCGTGATCATGTGACGCAAACACCCGGGTTCGGAGAAAATACGACGCTCTGGAATCCGGCTGCCCACGCGCTCACTTCATTGCTGCCCTGATGATTATCGAGGAGCTGCGTAAAAAAAATAAATCCCCGTGATGAACGAGTCCGACCTGAACGCGTTGATAATGAAAACGTTTACAGAGACGTTCATCCTGATTTAATGATCAGAGCCTTCGATGACGCACGGATTGTCTACAGTAGTGATAAACAATAGCGATATAATATCCACGACAGAACAAATGACATCACAACACGTTTCCCTTACAATCTAGGTTATATTTTTTAATGCATTACAAACTAACTGGTAGCGGCTGATGTGCTAAAATGGAGCTTAGAAATAAAAGATTGTTTTTTTTTTTTTTAAATAAACGTTAAACGGAATATGCGCTTATTAGAAATACGTAATGAATATAATGATTATAAATGCAACAGTGCTGTACTGCTAGTACTATGCGAGTAAACGTATACATCGTGATACGTATCCTAGAAACATGTTTTGAAATCCCGAGATGAATCGGTTGATGCTGCACAAAAGCCACTTACATAATCGTGCCGAGCTACGAAACGTTTTGTGCCGTTCTGCTTTGACGCGTTTACTGAAAAACGTTCACCACGTTGGTGGGGATTTTGCGCTGTTCACACTTTCCTGCAGCTCTAACGCAGATGAGTCACTGCTGCTGAGAATTCACAATGCGTGCGCGTGCGTGTGCTGTCGGCGTGCGTGTCAAACAGATTGGCAGCGGAGTCAGAACAGTCCATTGTCATGATGACGAGGACGTTGATGCGCCGCATTACTCAGGAAAGTAAAACCACAACTCATACCGCGCTCTCGCGCACTTTCAGCACGTGACGAGCAGCAGAAAACCCCGCGGCCGTTCTGCTGCGAGCGAGCGTGTGAAAAGGAGTGACGAGACTCGGGCAGGAATTATATGCTGCGGTGACAGCTCGGTTCTCGGAGTCTGCTTAAAAGGAAGTGGACGAATCAGGAGAACTCCGAGCCGGGACAAGAAGATTACATGTTCGGGCCATCTTTTCTTCCTCATCAGTAGTCGCCTGATGGACGAGAAGGCTTTTCTTCTCTCGTTCTAGAAAAAAAGAAAACAACCCTACTTGCTATTGAATTTAAATTTTTTTTGGCTATGTATGTTTAAATAAAATGTGCTTAACAGTGGTGTGACATGTGAAGTTCTCTCTGGGATCAATCAATCTCGATCTCGATCTACAGAACATGTTCCTTGTTCCGAGTACGAGCTGCACTACACACATCGGGCTTTACTGGTCAGATGAATTAGCTTGCATGGATGACATGTGGCCAGGAAATCGCAGGTGTGCTGAAAGACTGATGAAACCGATGGGGATACGTGCGCACGACACGCCGTCATCTCGCAGAGCCGCAAAGAACGACGCCAAGATCTTACATGTGACAAGAAGATAAAGTCCCGCAGCTCTGACTAACAACTTACCGATGTTTGGCCAAGACTGCAAACGTAGGCACAGTCGCCTCCTAGGCAGGAAATTAAACGCTTATTATATCCGTGTTAGTGCACTAACTAGCGAACTGACTCACCATACTCGATTACCATTATGTAGCTACTACTGCAATCTAGTGTTAATGGGAATGGCATTCCATCCAGGAGAATGAGCTTACTGAGGAACAGGGAGATGGGAAGGAGGGGGGAAAGAAGGGCAGGAAGGAAGGACGAGAGGCAAGCAGGGAGGGAAGGGAGGGGCAGAGGGAGGGCACAAAGGAAAGGGAGGGAAGGAGGGAACTAGGGAGGGAAGAAAGGAAGGTGGGGGATGAGAGAGTGGGAGAGGGGAAGAAAGGAAGAGAACAAGGAAGGGAGCCTGATCAATCCATTTCCAGCAACTCTCCCAGGCGCCTGTGCAGCTTTTCCTTGCTTTACTGGACGTATGCGTCGTTCCTTCTCCTTTACGTTGCACTACTCACAACTACTGTACACATCAGCACGTTCCATGAGACGACGAGGGACGCCGCCGACGTTTCCACAACACTTCACGCCTTTGTAATATGCATCAGCGGCTGGAGAGATTAAAGCCCGGCGAAGAGGAAGACCAAAAAAATAAAAAATAAATAAACGGTACTGCCTCCCAGGCCCATCGACACGTGCGTTTCCGTGCCGTTCAGTCACATCTGCATACACACGCCCCCACGCTATGGGGACGTGGCCACGTCTGAAAGAGGCACTAATTACGGTTTAAAAAGCAAGGTGACGGATAACCCTGACTGCGAGTCATTCGAATCACCGACTGGTCCTGCGAATAGATTCGGGCCAGCCTTAAATTAAGCCGGAGCTGCAGAACTTCCAGTTACAGACCAAATGCATCACCGACAGGAAGCAGTGCTCAACCTCCACACTGTTCACCGTCTACAAACCGGGAGCTCCGACTTCCACCAAGAATAATAAACATGCAGCGACCTCCTAGTCAAGCTCATGTGAATAAAAGGATAAAACACAACATCGCATGCTGTTAGAGGAAAGTAATCCACGACGGGCTGGTGTGAAGTTTAAAACGTAGCTCGTCGTGTTACCGGCAGCGAATATTGCGAACCCCTCGGTCCCTGTGGTGTGAAGCAGACTGATCTAAAACGCCGACACTGGATACTTCATAAATACTGACAGAAAACTGCTACGACAATTACATGCCTTCTTTGTCAAGAGAGTTATGACACAACCGTATCAGAACGAGTGCATTAATATACACTTTACGCATCTGAACTGCGTCCAGCAGTAGCGTCAGAGGTTTAGCATACGAGGAAAGAATAACACACTCCAGACCAGTTAGCTTTTGAATGACATAACAACAAGCAGGTTCTATTTAAACGTGTTTTCGCATGTTGACGTGACGGTGCTGCTCTCTGCATCAAAATATTGCACGCTTCATTCTTCCGAACATCAGATTTTCTCGCTGACTTCATGTGAGTAGAGCATAGCAAATTCCAAAACGGTGATTTCGGTATTCTAATACTGGCATTCCGGGCAACTAAAGGCCGTGTTCGTACCTGATATTAACATCTGGCCCGAGTGATCTGGTCACGACTGGACAGCTAAATTGCGTAGCATTTTACGCCTGGCATTTTGGACACGTCTCCAGTGAACACCTGGCGGGAGGGAGGGGAGGGGAGGGAAGGGCGTCCTGCATATTTTTTTGTTTTCAAACAGAAATGTCCCAAGAATCCTCCGTCATAAGGGCTGTAATGTTGCATCAGGGTGCAATAATGTGACGATGCGCATCATGGAAATGTGGGAATCGTATTCCGGTTGGAACCGGAGGACCCAATCTGTGCAACCCATAAAGTTAAAACGTCTAGAGAGCGCACGCTGGTCACATGATCACCCTCTTTCATGGAGAGCCCGTGCCATTACCAGGAATCATCTGCCCTTGTTAAGTGACTGATAGCTCCAGATCACGACGACATGCATTACAGGTTAAATGGTTACACCAGACACGGCTAAAATGTCAAATGACACCAATCCCATTCTGCTGTAACCTACGGCGCCTGAGAAAGAGGTCACAGAAGGCGGGCAGTTTAGCCGACTTTGGAGCACTATTTGTGGTTGCTTACCGTCATTCTGAACCGGTAGTACATTTTTATTTACTTGAATATTAAACCTTTGTGCGTAGCAATGTTTCATTCATTTTGTTTTATACGGAAAATACTTTTGCACTTTTTAGGAAAAAAAAAAAAAAAAAAAAAAGGGACTGTTTTCATTGAAAGTTTGTTCTAGAAATAGTCCAAGAATCAAACTGAATCGATTCGTGAAGCCGGTAACGTGAATCTATTTGATTCGTGCGTGAATCGCATTACCCTCCTATCTGTAATGTACCTTTACAGGCTGTTTAAATGTTTCTCACTGTGTGTTCACTAAACTTATAAATGAACAGAAGATGCGGAATAAAACAACGACAAGAAGGCGTGAAAATCTTTCGCCTCTGCTGTTATAGCACTGCCTGCGCAGGACGTTTTTGCTTTCACGTAATAAATTGTCATACGTCATAGTCCACGGATCACAAGGCGTCTCAGACGAACTGGGCCATGCTCACAGCTCTACTTTGCGCTGTACACGTACCATCGGATCCCAGGACAGATGTTGACTCGGTCCTAACCGGCTACTCAAACAGCTGTGCACTTAGAAGAGGAACGAGGTCAGGAGAAGCCTGCTATGAAACCGAGATACTTGGGTAGATCACGTTTTAATTTGTCTAGCCTGAAGCTCTGCTTCATTTTCTAGGATCTGATTAATCTGTGGAGTGTATTCGAATCGAGCGCCGCTCGGCGTGATACTGTAGAGCAAGACCGATGTCTCGTCACGGCAGAACCTTTCTCCTGCTGCAGAACCCCGTTCTGACTCGACTTCTAACTTTAGACAGTCTATTCATGAGGACACATCACACCCCGGGAGCCCAGGCACAGGCGGGAGCTGTACAGTACCAGCGTTTTGCTCACATTTGCAAGTTAAAATAATCCTGTGCAAATGAGAAGCTCTTTACAAGCATCAGTGCAAATTGTACCAGTCACACCAGCGTTGAGCCAGGTGAATGCACGGTGAATATTTTGTTTAGGAATATGCGAAAGATGGAAATGAAGAAACGTAGACAAATGAATACAGAAGCGCGAAGGAAGCCGAGGTTTTCAAAATGAGCACAATCACACGGACAGAGTGCTAACTAGGGCTGGGGGATGAGCTGCGTAATCCGATACTGGCGCCGTCTAAAACGGAAATCGCCTCCGATCCTGGACTGACGTTTTGGCAATGGATAGGTGAGGTAGGATTACGTCATTCTGAACAGTAATTTTATTCTACTAAAGAAGAAAACTAGCGGCGGCGTTCCAAAATTAGAAATCTGGGTCATTAAGATGAAAAAAAATCAAACTAATTATAAATTATTGACTAAAATACGACGGAAAGAAAACAATTCTAGGTCATCTTCATCTACGCTTTCTGCTTAGGCCAGATTTCCACCAGTAACAAGCGATCAAGGCGGTCCACACGAGTTGGGAATAACAACAACAACAACGTGATCGTACGGTGGACCAAAAGAAGCGTTTAAGCCGTGATTTATATTCGGGTACGTCTTTTGAAATGTGTTGGGGACGAGAATGAGAGTGGTGTGGGGAAATAAAGAGAGAGAGAAAAGAGGAAATCAGCATGAGATGGTTGAGAAGCAGGTTACCATGACAACCCTGCTGTAAAACAGTCTTACATGTGGGGTTTGGCTGAGAATGGGGTGTAATTGGTTATCACGTTTTGGTTCTTTTCTTTTTAACCAAAGGATATTGTTGTTATAATGATCATTATGCTGTTTGTTCCGCTCTCGTGCAGCCGTAGTATCATCGTGACGGGAAGAGCCAGACTTCACAGGTCATTAGGTGGTGTACAGGATTTCAGCTGTTCACTGGGACTTTAAATCACAAGAGTAGCATGTTGTCATGGACTGTCGCGTAATTAAGGGAACCTTTAGTTAACGAGAGAAGTGCACTGAGGATAAATTCTCCTAACGAGCATGCTCCTGGGCGAGGGAAATGGAGCGGCGTGGGACGCTGGGCTCTGGCTCGCCGCAGGGTTCACAACTCGCGCCAGTTTGGTGCGCGCTACATACGCTGCACAAAAATGTGAATCCAAACGCACATCAGAATGCATGTGTTTCTGTATACGCTGTATAAACAGAATAAACGCTGTGGAATTTAAACTGTTTATGAGGGCAAAATAAAGCCATGCTAGCAATCCGCTGATGACAAAATAAATTCCTTTGCACACTTCCGGAGCTGCCTTGCCGTGTTGCTTTGAGGTGCGTTAGGGAACATTAGTCTCTAATAGATAGTTGGGTTCGACATATGAATTATTTTTTGTTCTCCTACATGAAGCTCCGCCCCTAGGATCTGCACTGACCCGTAAAGTATCAACAGAGTGAGTGACCGGAGACGCATCCAAACACAAACAAGCGTTCCGGACCGGAAGTCAGTTTTCCAAACAGGTTTTCTCAGTGGCTTAATACACGTTTGCTAAACCCCCAGCTTATTCCATTGTTTTCTAGCATGTTCTACATGGACTTTCCAGGTTATTTGAACAAGTAAAATAAAAAAAGTGCGACTTCAAGAACGTAACCTAAACATCTTGCCGACAGGTCCGAGTGTCCTGTCTGGAGTTCGCCATTTCCTGCAGGTCTGAATGCAAAACGATACCCAGAGATGCGATGTGATGCGAACTTGTGTAGGAAGCACGTTTCCTACGATTCAGCAAAAAAAAATAAAAAAAATGGCAATGCAAAGTAGAAGGGTGTTCTGAATATATAAAAAAAATAAATACGTTTCTGGTTAAACACAGTGGCCCACCTGTGCACAGCATGTTATGACATGATATGTAGAGAACATTATAAACCGTTTGTTTATTTCCTTCTAACCGGTTTCCCATTACAGGGAGTGATGGGGCGGCGAACGCTGGAGCAAGAATGCACAGAGATCGCTTGTGTTCTGAATGAAACAAAAATCTAAAATGACATCTTTCCTGATTCCTGGATACGACATTTCTGATCGAGTTGTTATGACACGAGTGCAGGATTGGTGTGAGCGGCTTCCTGAATCAAGCACGCAGACACACACATTAGTGCCAAGGTCTGCTCATTAGTTCATTTAAACAGATAGATCTGAGCAGGAGAACAAAACCTCTGGTGTGTGTGTGTGTGTGTGTGTGTGTGTGTGTGTGTGTGTGTGTGTGTGGACACATGGCTGGTGCATCTACAAAGCCTGCACATCAAGCAGCTGTGAATGTGATGGAGGACGCTTTTTTTTTTTTTAATCTAGGATCAAACTGAAAATCCCTCGTTTCCCCGACGGTTCAGTGGAGGTCATGCCTATGATTAAGCGCAATGTCTATGAGAAGGGAATAAAGTGCTGTGTGGATGCGAGCTGGGTACGGACTCTGTGCTTATTACTGTTTCACTCTCTCAGCAGGTACACCGAGTGGGCGGAGACAAACGACGGGGTACAGAGGGCGGCCGTCACACGATCCCAAACCGTGCCGTCTCAGCTGTGACTCGCTGCTGCCTGGACGCATGTGCTCTCACAGCTAATAGATCATTTCTGTGGGATTTCTACTCTAGTCTACTCCTCCGTAACAGTGAGTGCTGCTTGAGTGACAAAAACACTGCCGCTCTTGTTACTGGATGTGGTATTTCCAAGACGTTCTTTCCACGGCGTCCTACGGCGCGAATAGAGGCTTCACTTACCACGTGCAGACTCAATAAAACCCTCTGTGCCTCGTGCTTTTTCACACTCAAAACTAACAGAAGGTAGGATGAGCTTATGTACCATCTATAGGTGAAGTTTTCAGTCTGTTGCAGAGTCCGTTAACGTCCCCGTAAGAATCCTGGACTTTGTGTAATCCCTCGGCCCCCCGCAGTTCCATGAGTGAGCGCAGCTCTTTGAGCGAGCAGCCGAAGTCTCCATCGTGATTGGGCTCGGCTATGGAGTTCTTCACCCCGCTGTACGAGTTATTAGCCATGTCGCTGTGGAGGGGGGGGGGGATGGGGGGGGGGAGGCGTCCCGAAAGGAGAGCTAAATCCTCAGGAGACCGATGCCAGCAGTTCCCATAAACAGCTGACGTCCTTCAGGGAAAGAGGAGGCGGAGGACTGACTGTACGTGGCAGGACTGGGACGATTCAAGAGCCATTTCCCTCAGCTTGTTGCGTAAGCTCATTCGTTCATGCTGACAGGAGCTTCGCAGAACACAATCCATACAAATCTAGAGAGAGAGAGAGCGAGAGAGAGAGAGAGAGAGAGAGAGAGAGACACACAAAAATCAGAGGTCAGAATAATGTACTGCAACAGGACAGTGTGCAGAACTACGAGAGCTTGTTATGAAATGAAACACTGAACACCTAAAGTTCAGCAAGATTCCATTACACCTAAAAATAAATACAATGTAGAAACACCAGGTCACTGGCCAAGGTTCAACATGACACACTGCCTACTCTCACACAGGAGGACAAACATCACGGCGCCTATACAGAGCTCATATCCTATCAAGCTCATTCCGTCATTCAACTTGTAGAAGAAAAAAAAAAGCTAACAATGTAAATTTATAAAAAAAAAAGAGGAACTATTTCTACTGAGCTTAAATGCTAATTCCAACAAAGAGGTCATTATCGTCTTGGAGCTTTAGCTATCAAGTTACCTGAGGACGTAAAGGAGGAAGTAATAAAGCTCACCTTTGGCTTGCTTTTTGTTGGACAGAATAACTTTCACTAGGAAATGTTAATAGAAAATAAATAAATAATCACGGCAGGAAACATAAAAAGTGCTCAAACCCCAGAACAGGAGTTTACCATAGTGACCTCTTGCTCTTAGCAGAAAGGAAATTGTACCAGAAAGGAGGGAAGCTGAAGGTAATCCTTGCTTCATACTCATTCGCAGCGATTCTGGGTTAACATCAAACTCACTTTTCCACGATGCTGCTAATTTCACACCAGTTCTCAAACCCGACTGGTCAGAAAGGGAGCACTGGTTCCGTAGAACAGCACAGCTAAGACAGCACTTCCAGCTGTCACATGAATGACAGGTTAATATTAATGTGCTCGTTCTAATACATTACTGTTTCTATAGTAACAGCTCACACACCGACTTTTATGGCGGATGCTTCAAACAATCTGAGGCTGACTTAAGAAAAAGAAAGATTTTTTGAAAAGTGCAGTTTAACAAGGAAAACTGTGTCATGGTTGATGTTCGCAGCGTTGTTTATGAGGCAATGGTTGTTTAACATTCATGGAAGAAAAGTCATTTTAAGCATATTGTAACTAAAGCTTTTTAGATTCCCAACTAAGGGAAGTCTTCAGGACAGAGGAGTTTGCATTTATGGCTTCTCTAAAATCACCAGAGACAGAGAGAGACACACACAGACAGAGAGAGAGAGAGAGAGAGACACACACACACAGACAGAGAGAGAGAGAGAGAGACACACACACACACAGACAGAGAGAGAGAGAGACACACACACACACACAGACAGAGAGAGAGAGAGAGAGACACACACACAGACAGAGAGAGAGACACACACACACACACACAGACAGAGAGAGAGACACACACAGACAGAGAGAGAGACTTTTTTTTGCCTTTTTAACAGTGACTTTATTTTCATATTGGCAAATGGGACACAAAAGAAAAACAACAACAAAACAAAAATAAAAACACAACTTTTCATCTGCCATTCATGCACCCATATTTGTGTCTTTAGAAATAGATATAAATGAGTATATAAATAGATAAATAAATAAAGTAGTCATAAATGAATGAATGAATAAAAGACCATATGAATAAAGGAGTAGATAAGTAAATAAAGTCAAGTTTTTTTATAAAAAGATAGAGAAATAAAAGAAAAACCCAATAACATTAAAAATGAATAACCAGTTCCTCCACATCATTTAACACACATAAAACACCATCTTGGCCCCAAAGCTCTGAGAATTTACCTAGGT
>JAQQZR010000004.1:2259791-2269959 GCA_030068235.1 Notoglanidium macrostoma | reverse complement strand
ACACACACACACACACACACACACACACACACACACACACACACACACACACACACACACACACACATGCACGCACAGAGCAGTATCTCAAACTAAAAGCTCCAATTAACAAACCAACATACCTGCTTGGTTCATTACGTCGCAGCCAAATCTCCAGTGTTGAGCTTTTCAGTGTTGGAAATGGACTTTAAATGAACACCGTAGGTGCTAATGCATCACCAGGGATTTTGCCGCATGCGCTGTACGATGTGTCTCGTCAGATCTGTTTAAGGATTATTACTATGAGTCTTCTGTATGCTTGCACTAGGTGACAATATTCATACACATGGCATTGCCTTCCAGAGCTGTGATCACACATTATAAATATGTATACCACTGTGCAGTCGAGGTTCTTCATTCTGATTGGTCAGTAGGTTTTCCAACACAGGAAAGTCTTCAGGATAGAGGACTTTGCAGCTTGTGGTTTCTCTGAGGTAACTTCTAAAGGTGAGAGAACGACTGTTTATAGGTGCTATAACGTAAGTGAGAACAGGAAGTAACTTGTCTCATGGACGTTCCACAACATCAGATGTAACTATAAACGGGTAAAGTATGGAAAAACATGAGGGTGCGTGTTATAGTAAATAATCAACGTTGATGGAGGGGTGGGGGGGGGGGGTCTTATTCCTATTCCCAAAGGTCACTGAAGCCAAACGAGGTAGTGCAATATACAAACAATGAGAGCCTTTAAGATCTGTAAGATAAGATATGGAAGATAAAGAAGTTACCTAGTCAGGAGTTCATATTGAGTCCATAAGATTATTTCATGCTCTGTGAATGCCACACGCACACACACACACACACGCACACATAAACACACACACTCCGACAAAAGGGGGAAGTACCTTCTTGTACAGCGTTTTCCTGCTTTTGGCGAGGAAACACTGAATCACTCTAAATAAAACCTACTCACTTTACAGCCTGTAAACAGAGTTTTCTAACAGAAACCCATCACACGCCGTCTCTCAAAGCCAGCTTCGCTGCATTATTGCGTTACTGCATTTCAGGGCTGGTCCTCTGGTATTTTCCCGAGTGTTAGAGTTTACCACAACCAATTTGATTGAACCTCAAGTCTCTCTGGGGTTTGACACAGACGTTATATGACAGCTGGAATCATGAGCACTTCAGAACACAACGCTTGATTATACCCAAGCTTGGTTAAACTGCTAAACTAAAACCCCCTCGCCTCGTGAACGGAAAATACACTGAGTCACTGTTGATCTATGCAATTCTTTTCTTTATTTATGACTTAAAAAGACCTTTAATATGAAGTGTCACTGGACATCAGTCATTGTAACGTGTGCACTTCTTATTTAAAAATAGCAGCTCAGTCATCAGGCTTCTTATTTTCTTTCAAAAGCAGCTCACTCATCTGGGATCTGTTTTCCATTTTGTGACCACATCGCATGCTAAATGTAAGCATCGCGATCCGATATTTCAGCTGGAACTTTACCACTTAATGTAGGCGTCGAGTGTTATTATACAGCTAACACGTGGACAGGACCACACACTGACACTTCTTCACTGAGAAATGGTAGAACACAGAGAGTATTACATGCAGTAGATGCTAGAAGTGTAGCGCTTTCTGCTTTGCACCAGTGGTGACCTTTGGTCCTAACCTCATTTCAAGTAGAATAATTATGAGGCAAAGTCCATGGACCTGATGATCATGTTTATGAAGAAACTGCTAAACTAAAACCCGTATCTCAGTCACTGAGAAGGGCTTAGACAGATTGTCGCCTGATTTATATGAACAAAGCGGCCGTATACGTTGTAGAGATAATAAATCACTTTGTCCATTTGAAGAAGTTAGCTGTAAGGTACAGAGATGAAAAGCCTTTATCTCTGTGGGAAAAGAAAAGAAAAGACACACCCACACATCATTAAATATAGGTGGTCCGTACATATTAGCGAAGTGATCACAGGACAGCCATCATGCTTTAGAGGTTCATTAAAGAACATCCATCCGTCTTGAACTGTTTTTGTTGTTGTCACAATAAGCTGAATAATCATTTTCCACCCCCAGACATTCTTCTGCATTATAGTGACATTTATGGTACGTTTTTATTTTTCAGTTCTTTGTGGCAACAAGAAAATGCCTACACCAACATAAATCAAAACCTAAGATGATGACTCCATGGTTGACGTGTCATGTGTGTCTCACTGACATTGCAAGTATGTATTTAAAGTAAAGGTAAAAGACTTACAGTTGGAGTCAGTTCTGCTGAAGAATTCTGAGGTTCTTCATTGTTCCATCCACTTTGTGCAGTGCAGCAGTTCCACTGGCAGCAGAACAGCCGCAGGTCATGATGCTACCACCACCATGCTGAACAGCTGCTGCAGCGTTCCTCTGTATCTCAGCTCATTGTGGCCAAACAACTCAATCTTTGTCTCATCTGAGCATAAAACTTTCTTCCAGAAGGCTTTTTCTTTGTCCAGCTGCAAATGTTAGTCGAGCTTGAAGGTGTGGATTTTGGAGCAGGAGCTTCTTTCTTGGACGCCAGCCTCTCAGTCCATGTTAAGGTAAAACTCGCTTTACTATAGACAGTGCTCCAGCAGCTTCCAGTTCATGGCAGGTCTGTGCCTTAATGGTTCCTGGGTGGTTCCTGACCATCTGAACCAGGTTCCTCTCAGCTGAGGGGGACAGTTGGGGTCTTCCAGACCTTGGCGAAGTTGCTACACCTCCTAATAACTTGTACTTGTCAAACAAACCCTTTTTATGTTGTGCACAGAGAAGCTACCAGCTGTTGTCAATCATGATCACTAACAGGAAGTTAAGAGGCCTTGGTCTTGGCAAGTTAAAAGACAGTTTGGAAGTTTCAGCACCACTGATTGAATAATTTAATTGGGTGTATCTATACTTTTGACCCTGCATGTATAAAGTATGTATGCATGTCTTTCACAACCATTTTAGTTTGTGAAAAATGTACATTTAAGTTCATTCACTCAACCCTGTAACCTGAACACATTCACCCCTGTGAAATATTTGGAATGTTCCATGATGAAGTCACATCTGCAACAGGAAGTTGCATCATCCGAATTTCCTAAAGATCATCAGAAGAAGAAAAGAAAAGTTCTCCCATTCTTTCTTTCTTTGTTTTCCGTGATACTGTGATGTTGACTGACGAGCTCACTTTGAAAGAGGCATTGTCCAAATTATAGATTGAAAGTAAATCATTAATTAAAAAAAAAAAAAAAGAAGAAAAAATGTCCTGAGTAATCATTACAAAGTCCTTAATGTCCTAATTAGCATGAATGCTAGTTAACCACATTTCGTGTATTTGATCATTCTAAAAAAAAATTTCAACTGTGTTAAACGTTTAAGCGAAACGGAGAATGCAGTGAAAAAGAAAATAAAAAGAGATTGGTGGCTTTTTTTCGAATGGTTAAATGAACGTTTCCTTAGACTGAAAAATTATTTAAGCATTTTACAAAGGCGTTACAAAGGTTAAATGGCATGTAGAATGTGGCCCTTATCATGCTCTCGAAGATCCTTTTCCTAAAGAATGAATAAAAGCTTTCACTTCATCTCAGCTACCAAAATTAAATATTAAAAGAAAAATAAGCCCTGCTGGTGCACTGGTGCATTGTGACACGTTCAATCCTTCTTACTGTAAATCAGCGACGTTGATCACGGCCTCGGTGACGTCTTATCGAGATTCAAGATAATGTTGTTTATTTAGTGAAGGATTTTTGGGTGGGCGACGTCTGGACGAGTGTTCTGTGACAAGAATAGCGCTGGTTTCACATTCCGGCACCATGTGACCCCAGACTCAGAGGACACATTGTGTTCTGTTCGGTCAGCATTGCTGAATATCGTGCTATGTGTGTATTGATCACATGAAGCGAGATTCTTACTGAGCAAGCAACAAGGAGGAAACACTAACGCACCACGCACGAAGGCAGTTACACAAGAGAGGCCATATCAGGCAGGACACACTGGATTATTGCTTCCCCTGGTCACTTGGCTAGTTTTCCACTAGCTCAGCATGTCAACACAGGACTTCCTTTATTCGAGAAAGCTTCAAAGAATGGGCAGGGGGGAGAGAGAGAGAGAGAGGGAGAGCGAGAAGACGTGAGAGACAGGACACTAGAGCATTCCTTTCAGATTATTATACACTCATTATTATTTTTATATTAAGCAATCGCCTGCTTGCACCTTCATCACAAGCATATTTAACAATTGTACAAATTCCTGTCTTTGCATACGAAGAAAACCCTACGAAAGGATACGTACACTAACTTCCTCCTGCTCCTATTCTTTCTTTTTTTTACAAAGTCATCTAAAGTGTATATTTTACACGAATGAGACCATCGTGATACGAATAATCACTCACATTTAAGATCTTAAAGCATATGACAAACCTGATTGTTGATTATTTTTCTCTAACTGCACCTCTGACGGTAGTTATACTGCAATTAAATGAAACGAAGAACGGATGAAAAGTCCGACGTGTCGTTTTTCAATAAATAAAATATCGCTCTCGTGTAAGAGGAATAAAATACATGCTGTTACAGGAAAATAATCAACGACATGGTGTTGTGATTTACTCTCAAGTCGATCGTTTTTTAATTCTGTCCCAAAGTGTTTGTTTAATGACAGCGCAATTGCGCTAGAGAATTCTAGAGCCGTTCGAACTTTTTCTTTCTTCTTTCTTTCTGGAAACGCTCAGTCGTAGCTTTCTAGATCCAGTCTTTAAAGCGGATAAATTTACTGACAGGATCGTGTTCGGGTGCTAGATGAGAGTGTGAGGGAGCAGAGCAAATAGCCGTTCTTTCCATTTCATGATGCTTCTGTCATTGTTTTGGGTGCAAGAGTTTGATAAAAAACAAAAAAACATCTATTATTCCAAACATCTCATCAGACCACTGTAATTACCATAATCAGCTCTTTGCAGATGTGAAGAGGGTGCGCATGGTCATCAATTAAGGCAAAGTTAAACGGCCGATGGGCTGATAGAAGGCAAAAAAAGGAGTGATAGTCATGTGTACAGTGAAAATGGGTTTTCCTGTCACGTCATAAAGCACTGGGCGAAAAGATGAGAAAAATAATGATAAAGGGATGATGGGGCAGGGCCGACCTCGATACTGAGAAAGTGGTAGGGTGAGAGAACAGAACTGAGAGAATGGGTGGGGAGGGGGAGGGGGAGAAAAAAGAACAGAGAGAAAACGAAGAAAGAAAAGAGAAGCATGAATACTCAGAGAGAGAGAGAGAGAGAGAGAGAGAGAGAGAGAGAGAGATCACTAGCCTGAGTTGTGTAAGGGCATGTTTGTGTTTCCATCTCCTCCTGGAATTTATAGCCGAAGCTCGCCAAGACCAGCTCAGGAGACGGAGTACAGCAGACAGCTTCACTCTCTCACTGTATCGCAGCCTGCGAGTGTGTTTAAGGACTGAGACGCAGAAACACAGACGTGCTCTTACTCAGCACTGAACTGGGCAGGCCAAGTTTCCACTCACGAGCGATAATTCACCTGAAGTGGCCAGTGTGCTTACGTGTGTGTGTGTGCGCATGTGTGTGGGTGTGTATATGTGTTTAAGGACGACTCTCGCCCTGACCGCTGCACTCCGCCCAACAGCATCCTCTGTTTCCACACTATGTTTTCCATCCCGACGTTACTGTTTACACTCACAGAGTGTGTGTTGACGGAGTAGACTCGCCTCTTTATGAAGGTCAGTGTACCTGCATGCTATTTATGAAAACTCATCGTGCAGTGCGTGAAAAGAAGAAGACCTTGGAAAAACCAGCTGCAAAAAAAAAAAAAAAAGGTCCAACAGAAAAAAGACATCAAACCATTCTGCAATACAGAAGTTGTCATTTTAACATTTTACGATGATGTTTGGACCTGTATTTATGTGTGTCTGTCTATCTATCTATCTATCTATCTATCTATCTACCTATCTATCTGTCTGTCTGTCTGTCTATCTATACACACCTGTGTGTGTGTGTGTGTGTGCGTATGTGTGCGTGTGCTGTTCTGCTGTTCACAGGTTGGCTGAGGTGACATTTTTAAATGGTCTGTAACTGATGTAATTACAGATCACTTTTTCACTGTTTAGCTGTTCATCTAGGCGGAACGTTTGGCCCAGTAAAGCACCCCCCCAACACACACACACACTCACACACACTCTACAACATCACCCGGTGTAATTAATCATCTATTACATCACGTCACCAGGTTTTCCCACCATGAGCTGTAATCTCAGTTGATTACACACGGTGTGTGTTCATTTACAACACATTTTAGGAAACAGCGTCTCTGCTCTTAAAGGCACCGACAGGTTTCTTAAAAAGCGTGAACACACTCCTCAAAACGAAACTGTCACACAACACACCCTCTTATAAGACTGTCTACAACAAACCGTTTTGCTCACATTGAGAACATGGTGTGCATTCAGGTGACGTTGCTGTATAGGGGAATTTTCATAGGAATGTAAGCAAGTATTCCTTAATGTATCTATTTATATATTTTCTATCTTTAGGGAAACTGTAAATGGAGACAACCGGGTGTAAGATTTTTTACAAATGAATGCATGACAATGAACAGCAGAGAAAAAATGAATCAAATGGATTCCCTTATAATTTAAAACAAACATACTGGATCCTCCCTCTCATTTCTGTTTATCTAGTGAATTTCTGTCTGGGTCACATGACCGTATGGCAAGTCTTCCTCCTACTCTATGCTCTCTTTCCTCTCCATTATTCTTTATTCTTTATTTACTGCTTTTATTCACAAGTGTGTTCCTGCCTAGTATTGCACGGATCTGTAACATATTTGGCTGAATTTTGGCAGGTGATGCTTAGCCATTTTATAAAGTTTACACCTTGTCGCCATAAATAGGCTAATCTATACGTTAATGCACCACAGCGCTTTTGAATTCTCCAACCTGATTGGACAGAAGGTCTTGGTTAATGTTTTTTTTTTTTATATGAGTAAATAGTGCAGCTTCTGGAAACTACTTATAACTGTTGAATGTAAGTGATAAGCTGCTTTGTGGAATGTAATCATAAACATATAAAAAGTATGACGTGATGTTCATTAATAAATAAAAAATTGCTATTGTGGGCAAACTTACGTGACATGAGAGGAATAAAACACATCGGTGCTTGAAACTTAGAGAATATATAGAATGTATTTCTATACACTATAGCATTATAGAACGGTACAGTTTACAGAGAAGCTCTTCATATGATCATATGTCGTTGTATTCACATAATTAAGAATGAGGCTTGATGTGTGTCACTGTCTGTCAGAATGATATAAATTGCATCAAAGCCTTAGGCAAAAGACCTGAGCTTCGTTTTCTGAGGAAAATAGTTTTCTGCCAAAACAAAAGCGGCACTGTATAAATTTACTTTAGAACTTTAGCCTTCTTTCGTCCCATTCTCATACCTCAAATACCTCACACGGGTTCACTGAGTACACAGAGGAAGAGGAACCGCTCTAGCGGTGCCCAGTTCCTGAGTTGGGAAAAATCCAATTTAATTATTTTTGTACAGCTCTTTGTATAGCTACACAGAAATCTTGATATGGATTTAGATCACCACTGATGAACAAGCCAGTGGTGAGGAAAAACCCCCTGACACTACATGACGAAGAAACCTTGAGAGGACCCAGACTCAGCCAGACAGCCTCATGTGTACGGTGCAATGAAATTCTTTTCAGCGTTAAGAAGCTGGGGTCAGAGCGCAGGGTCAGCCATGATACAGCACCCCTGGGGCAGAGAGGGATAAGGGCTTTGCTCAAGAGATCAACATGGCTGGGCTTTCCAAGAGTAGTTTGGAGTGCTAAACACTGAGTCAAAGGAAAAATAAACCCATCCTCTTGTGCGTGACACAAAACTGAGTGAATAGTATGAGTAATAATGAGTGAGTAGTATGAGTAATAACGAATGGACAAAAAAGTGTGTCGTTATTTAACAAAGAATAGCGCATAATTGTTTTCCTGTAAGGAGACTCCAGTGTCGTTGCATTATTACTTTGCAATGTTTCTCTATAGCAGCATGCCCTGAAATGTTATACTCCTTATATAAAGTGTGGTATGGATTTATACACCAAGTTTCTCAAAATCTATATTGTGGCCATAAAATAAAAAAGTGTGGCAACTATTGAATTGAAAATGAGTCAGGCACTGAGAAAGAAATCGAGTTAAACCACTGAGGCATGGAGAGGATTGGTAATATTACACTTTCACTGCAGTTGCGACATGGATATACCATTAGCCGGCATCACATTAAGGGAATTCTGGTGGCCAGGTATTAAGTATGATGTTCCCACAACATATTAAGTGATGAGCTCAAGTTACACACGTTGTAGCCGTGACTTTGGTGTCTCATGGCCACAAATTATCATGTTGAGATACTCAATTTCTGGTCTCAATATAATAATTTGTGGCCTCTTCTTATTAAAAATATCCATCACAGAGGCTCTGTACTTTTTAAATAGCTGACAAGATCTTTAAAAAAGGCTAGCCTACTTTTTAAAGAGCACACATCCCAAGTGGAGATTACAGAAACTTACAGAAGGCTAAGGAGCAGTCCTCTTAACAAGTCTGCTGTAAAAAAAAAAAAATCTTAAATTTTACCAAACCAAATAATATCCAGTGCCTTGCATAAGTATGAACCCTCACTGAATGTTTTCCACAATTTGTAATGTTCCAACCCAGAGCTTACAAACTGACTTAATTGGGATTACATGGTGTGAATCTACACAAAAACACATAACATTGAAGTGGTGGAAAAAAGTTCTGGTGCAACCAGTTTTCATCTGAAGCCACATAATTAGCTTAATTATGGTGTCGTGTGATCTCAATATAAATACACCTGATCCTGGAAGAACACAAAGTTTGTTAAGGAACATATCAAAACAAACAGCATCATGAAATCCAAGGAACTAACAAAACAAGTCGAAGTTAAGTCTGGAGTTATTAATCGGTATTAATCAGGGTTTAGTTTGAACCTCCCACAGAGCATCATTAAACCTATTCTTAAAAAAAAATAGAAAGCATACGGGACAACCGCGACTCTGCCTAAAGGAAGCTGTCCGCCAAGGGTCATTGACTGGGTGAAGAGGGGATTTACTTCAGAGAAGTAAACAAAAGACTAACTTTGATAAAGAACGGACATACCTACAGCTCAGAACAGTGAAGCTGTTCACAGGACAACCATAACCCAGGCTTTATGGAATAGTGACAAGGAAAAAATGATTTGAAATCCTATTTAGAGTTTTAGCAGATGTGTGGAAGATGGTTCTCTGAACTATTTGGCCTTGTGTTACGTTTGGACGAAAGCCAACACTGCTCACCACCAATCCCACAGTGAAGCACGGTGGTGGAAGCACCAAGCTGTGAGGATGCTTTTCATAAGCAGGGACTGAGAAACTGCTCAGAGTTGAAGGAAAGCCGGATACAGCCAAATACAGGGCAATCCTAGAAGAAACCTTGTTCCAGAGTGCAAGAGGGGTTCACCTTCCAACAAGAGAACAACCCCAAGCATACTCCCAAAGCTACACTGGAGTGGTTCGAAACCTAGAACCTGAACATGATAGAACGATCCTGTCCAAACCCAGACCTCAATCTGATCTGAAAAGAATCTGTGGCAAGATGTAAATATTGCTGCTCACCAACGACAGTCTCCAGCCAATCTGACAGAGCTATAAGTATTTTACAAAGGAGAATGGGCAGAAATACCAGGATCCAGGTATGGAAAGCTAATAGAGGCACATAGAGACATATCCCAGAAGTCTTGCAGCTGTAATTACAGCCATAGATGGTTTTATCAAATACTAACCCAGGGGGACTGTCAAATGGTGGACATATTGTGTTCATCAAAAAGTAAATTATGTCCTCGGGGTGAATATGCATGTATTCGCTGCAGTTTTATTGTGACTGCAGAATCACATTTCATCTAATGTCATCTACTTGCAAATGCATAGTTATTAGCAGCTATGGTAACAGATAACAACATAAAAATGCGATGGGTTGATTTTTCATATAGCACAAACACACCATTTGAATCACAGGCTGTATCTACATAAACAAAAAGACATGGAAACTCTCCCACACACACATACACACACACACACACACACACACACACACACACACACACACACACACACACACACACACA
>JAQQZR010000004.1:2244862-2256354 GCA_030068235.1 Notoglanidium macrostoma | reverse complement strand
ATGCTGGGATTGGCTCCAGCTTCCCCGCCACCCAGATGGATAAAGCGCTATAGATAATGGATGGATGGATGGATGAAAGCAAGGAAAATTTAAAGATTTGAAAAAATAAATGTCTAAAATTGCAAGAATTGAAATGACCATCTCATAGGAGTCTATATATAGCTGCATGAACAGACCAAGTTGTACATATCACACTAATCAATGCAAATTCAGTTTAATTTAACAATATGGCTTCCATACTCATTATTTGGCAGCTTATAAAAACAGCTAATTCAGAATTTTCTACATAGAGATTCAGCCCTTGAGAGTTTTTTTCTTCCACCAGAATTTGTTTTATAACGCATGACATGATCCTGAAACCTCGAGCAAACACTGTCTCTCATATTTATTGTTCCCGATGATCGCCTCTCGATTGGGAATTAGAGTAGTAGACAAACAATAAAAATGTCATTATTATGTTAGACTTAGACTTAGACAGTACACCTTACACCCACCCGAGACTGAGGAAGTCAGATCATCAAACATAACTGTACTTATGAAGATGTGTTCGTGAGACTGCCACACGCTAGACTTACAGGAACGTCATCATATCACGTGCATGTGTGATATTATTTAAGCAAAGGTGTTTACATTTCATTTTCTCACATGTTCCTTTTTGCATGTAGTGCTTACGGTTTCTATTTTTCAGGTATTGTTCATGTTGTTCAGGCTGCTTCGTACTCACACATTACCTCAGACTACATCACAGCTCCTGGTCTTGAAGTACATCCAGACACTATTTAGAGCGTAGTATCTGTCTGGATGCTTCACTGTGCCACAGCAGTAAGAAAATCTGCAGTAAGTGTGAAAGCCTAAAGATAGGTGACGCTATGTTTAGCGAGGCCAAGGGAAAGCTGAAATTGCGTCTCATACCCCGAGAGTTAAAGCGAGTCAAACAATTTGGATGCAATGGACATGATATTCACCGTCACCTGTACCCTGAACTGTGATGAAGTTATGATCATTTTTAGCAGCTGTCTTTTTTCCACTCCTGTCTCTTCATCAGCGTAGCTTTCAAACATACTTTCTTTTTTTTTTTCATCTTGCAAGTGATGGATTAAGCTGTGAGGGAAGATAAAGAAAGCGTGGATTGCCAAAACTCTGTTTATTTCTGTGCTTCCTTTCGTTCAGGACGAATGTCAGGAGGTGTTGGGTTCACGCCAGGAAGATTCACATGATTTGAAGGAAGAAAATAGAAAAATGCATGGACTTTCATTTGGCTGTGCATTTGTTGAAGGATGAGGAATTAGCTTTCGATGTGTCTTACTGCGCTTTGACGTCTATTAGTCTGTTTTTGAATCAGATCTTTGGTTTGGTTTCACACATGGAAGGGTTGGCTCACTTCATGTAGTCAAGCTGATTCAGAGCCAAATCGCTTTCTTCCTGCAATCAAAGCAGACAACCTCACTCAGATGCTCTTGGACTGGTTGTTTTGTTCTGGACTGTGATTGCACATTAGGCGATGCATATGTGAAAACACTCATACACTTAATGTGTAGGCTTGCCCATGAATCCCAGTGGCTGAGGCTAGATATATTACACTGACAAGTTGCCATGACTCATCTATACCAGCATACCTGCTCCTACATCAGTGTGCCAGACTGCACTAAAAAAGTGTAGCTAGTAGCACCCGTAATGGTAACCACTCCAAGCTGGGCCACGTTGAAATGCCAGCCCCAGGATCTGGTTCGTTAAACGTCTGTCCCCGTGACGCAGTTTGGCTGGAATCTAACGACTGTTTGGCTCCTGCTGTCAAACAAGGACCTCAGATCTGTCAAATGTTGTGAAGAGGTGGCAGAAACTACACTCCCCAGAGCCCTGGCTGAGAAAATAATCTTTGCTAAATAAGGGCAGGAGCGACGATGGGAGTTTGAAGGTTCTCAGGAGCTGCTCATCATCATCAGCTGAAGGTTTTGACTCTAAAGTAACTCATGGCTATATTTAGTTTGTGTCTCTGGACTCCTGACAGTTACCATTTTCAAGAGTGGGTCTCTTCTGTTATTGGTCATTTTTTTTTTTCTTCAAACACAACTGCTTAAAATTGTCTAAACCTATTCATGCCCCATTTGGTTTATAGCACACTGTAACAATGAGTGAGTATATATGAGGGGTTGTATGATTAATCATTTTTACCAGTCGACCAGTCTCTTCTATAGTTAAAGAGAAGTTAAAGAGAGGATTGTGTATTATGTACAGATGACAGCACACAACGTTTTAAAATGTTTAAATGACTGAATAAAGACATTTTAAGAAAGCCATCCAACAGAACAGTTAGATTGAAAGTGAATCAGTGATTATTATCCCACTGATGTTTTCTGGGAAGAGAGCTCCGTGGACGGAAGAGACGACAATGAGGCTTGTGTTCAAGCGCTGCGAGTCACTTGTAGCTCAGGTGATGAGACAGAGTCTGATGTGGATGATGCAGATGCAGAAAAGTGAGAACTTATTTCCTGTTGTAAACAATTTGGCAGTAATGATTTTCCATTAGTAGATTAGGTTGCAAATATAGAACTAGGCCTGGCATCTTTAAAATGTGATTTTTCTCCTTTTTCACTTTTCAGCATAACCGGATTTTATAATGCTTTGTTCCTGATTGAGATATGTGCAAACGAGACACCAATTTCAGGTCAATTTCAGACACCAATTTTCAGAACGACGTGTAACTTGATACAAACATCCCATCCACTGTGGGATTGGTTTTATGCCTCGACTGTCATGTATGACTAATTCTACTGTAAAAAAAAAAAAAACCCAAAAAAACATACGCAGTTTAATTTTCCCATATACACATAATTTTCATAAATTTCAACCATAATTTTCCCAGTTGGCTGGTGAAGTCAGGTCACAGAACAAAAACTCATAATGTTTTTCTAGATGTGGTTACGACTAATTCAGAGGAAACTGACAGGAAATAGTTACATTATGTTAAACGTCCTGTACATATAACCCGAAGCTAGACATTTGATTCTATGATTGACGAACAGCTCTTCAAACGGCCATTACTACATGAATCATTGTTACTTCTCTGCAGCGCATCGCTCAGGGTGTGTAGTGGGACTGTCAGGTGTTTCTATGGGCAGAAAGAGTCGAGAGGCAGGGCTGAAGGGGGCTTCTTGAGCAGTGTGCATTGCACCTGTTCATCCATTATGGACAAGCCTACAAATAATAGATGAGGCTGGAGAGTAACCCGAGGATGTGGTCAGACGAATGATGGAAAGAGTACTGAAAAAAATTTCCACTCAAGTAGAACTGTTACTTCTGAAAACATATTGACTTACGGAGTGAGGTTCTCGACTTCATGTCTTCATAGGTGCGATGAGATTTGTTAAAAAATCATACAGGTTATATGTTTAATATCAGAAAAACTAATTATTGACATCCTTGATCTACTTTTTATGCTTCTCTCTTCCTGACTTTACTTCCTCTTCTTGATTATTCCCGCACCCCTTTCATCTCCTTTTCTCCATTCAACCCCGTTTTTTTTTTTTTTTTTTACCTTTTATCTCATAATTCTCACTGACCTCCGCAAAAAAAACTAACAAAACAAAACCACAAACTAAAAAAAGCTGGAGGGTCCGGAAACAGGCAAGTGATGAAGAGTCAGGGTTATCAACAGACGTGGATATTGGAGCGTTTATGACGGGACACATCAATATCAGGGAGGAGTAGAAAGAGGAGGAGGAAGAGGGAGAGGAAAAAGAGGAGGAAACGCGATCATGAGGTGAAAAGTGACCGACAATTTCTAATACACTCTTTGCAAAGCCCTCCGGCTTTTGTCGGCTCAGATAACTGGGTACATACCTTAATGATACTTTAAAGGTTAAGTAGTCTATATTTTAACTGTCGTGTTTATTTTTCCAGCAGAAATGGGTATTTTTCCAGCTGAAAAAATTCCACTGCATCCTGTTGCATAAAGATTGCTAGTTAGGTACCAGCTAGCAACCTGTTTGTAAGAATGCTAGCTACATATCTCTTTACGTAGCCATATGAAATTGTCACCACTGAGCTTGAGAGCTAAATCAAACATGTTTTCACACAGCAGGTCTCATTCATGCCTATGTTCTTAGTAGTCTTCATTATTGCTGTTGGTTTTTCCCCCAGCTTAAACATTATCCAAAATCATTTCAAATAATTATCTTTCTTATTGTTCGCTCGCTAGGAACATTAATGCTAGCTATATAGCAAGCTAGCCTACTTAGCTGAGCCAGATTAAATGAGAGTTTTTGAGCTAAATCAGTCATGCTGTATGTTCCTTCAATTGCCCTAGTTAGCTAGCTAACTCGCTAATTTCATAATTTTTAGTTTCTGTCCTTAAGGCTTCACTTAGCTATGTAGATTTTCAGTATTAATTAGTTTTGCAGCAAATACACATTACACAGTAATGCCTTTATACTAGTAAAATAAACACCAGCATCTTCTTATCTCTTTAAAGAAGCTCTTGAATTTTATTGAGGATGTGATTAGCACGTTTTATTAATGTTGTTAGCTAGCTAGCAACTGAAGAATTAGGAGAGCTGTGGGAATAAGTGGGTTTAGCTAGCTAGCTAACTTACTTTGTTACTCAGTGTCTAAACCATCATCTGTGAAAGCAATCACGCAGGCCAACACAAACATTTGTCGATTGTTAGTTAGCGTCACGCTATCCGAGAGTGTTGATAGATTTTGCTGTTTGATTGTTGAGTGAGAGAATAGCTGAAGAGGAAAGAAGCTGCTAGTGTTCATTTTGCTAATATAAACACTTTACTCTGTCATGCATTTTTTGCCAGAAAATATTCTGGTATGAAAAGTTTGACATAAAAATTGACAAACAAGAAATACTTCCACCTAACCTAATTGTAGTTAGCAAAATTAAACCTTTAGGATATAAACAGAAATTGTTTTAATTGCATTTCTACGACACTGGTGATGAGAGCCACACATAATAACACGTACACTGGATTTTCACAAAGTATTGGCACCTATGAAAATAAAACGAAATTGAGGTTTAACCCTTCAGACATCACAGTGTATCTTTGTTGACCACGACATACTATTATTTCATGCTATCAAGAGATCATTTCCAGACAAAAGCTCTATTCCTGCCATCTAAAAGATAACATAGCCTTAGCAGATGGAGATTCCACTTTTTCTGCAAGTCTGACTAAAGCGCATCCTATGGAAACCACACAAATAAATGTTTATTGAATCTAAATATTTTGAACCAGCTTTAATGGAAAGGAAAGGAGCAATAAAAACAGAAGGAATTAGCAGCGGATGAGCTTCAGCAGGTGCTGGAGTCTGGGTGGCCTTAAAGGGATACTTCACCCAAACATGCTAATGTAGCTAATAGCAAACCAGCATTCTGTCAGATGCTAATCATGCTAGCTCCTAAAAGATTCCATGCATTATATACAATGTATTTTTGTTTGCACTTTCTGTTCTCCATTTTATTTATGCTTCATTTAATAGTGCCACAACTCGTTCATTACAAAAGTCACACTTGGGCCACATCGGGGTTTTATTGTTTATTAAATGATGAAAGAAAATATATTGGTTCTAAGTGATAATCTGTAAAGAGACGGGGGAAATAAGATATGAGACTAAAAGATCTGGACTCCTGAGGCTTTTTCAGAGGAATTAGGAGATCTGTGTGTGTGTGTGTGCTTGTGTGTGTGTGTGTAAGTGGGTGTATATGTGTGTGTTGGCTTGCATGATCACAGGTTTTCAGAGTTAAGTGTTTGGACAGCGGGTTTGACAAACGCGCGATGAAATGCATAATGAAACAGGAACGGATGAATAAATGAACAATGCAGGATGAGACAGTGCTTTCATGGCCTCTGATGTCCGACTTCAAACAGTGTGACACAGCGGATTGGCTGGGGGACCGGCGAGAGGTGGCTAACAGTGGAGGAAGAGTGATGGAGCGATAGAAGGATGGAGGAGGGATTAAGGGAAAGGTCAGAGGAAGAAGCAGTGGCAAGTCTTCACTGCAGGACGGCCGTGCCTCCTGTGCCAGCTCTCTGACTAGCTTTGGGTACGCACAACACCTTATCACTCCATGGAAGGAAGAGTCAGCGATTCAGCGCCAACTCCAAATAATTCCAGCGTATAAAAATTCCGTGTTGATGGAAGGATTCTCGACGATGCATTAAGCGTAGATCGTGCACTATAAACAATTCATCAAATCCGAATGTAAAAGTGTTATTTTTGTAAAATATTGTTATTTTTCTTTATTTTTGGTCCATTTCCTTGAAAGAAAAATGCTGAATGCAGAAGTTTGCATACTCATAGGTCATAAAGAAAAATACAAGTGACTTTGTGTTGCGCTGTTATAGGAAAATAATCAGAGATGGGCTGATGTGATGAAGTAGAGTTACTGTTAGTAGTCTGAAGTTATTATTTTACTATAACAGCGGTGCTTTATTCCTCATACACCACAACAGTTTATTGATTAAACAGTGACATTTTGTATGTTGTATTCATTTGTAGTTACTTACTGTTGTGGATCATCAGCAAAACAGATTCTCGCTTACTTTACAGCAGCTATAAACAGTCGATCTCTCACCAACGTCTTTTTTCTCTAATAAGGAAAAGGAAATAAGGCAACAAAAAAGAAATGAAGACTTGCCTGTGTCTGAAAACGTACTGACTGTTACAAAGCGCAGACACTGGAGACTCCTTGCATAAATGTTCTGCAGAAAACTGCACCATGTTAACAATTATATGTTTTTTTTATTCACTTATGTGGAACATCTTCCATTCAAGTCCCTGTGCAGGTTATTACTATAGAAATGATATTATATTAGATTAAAGAGCATGTTAATATAAACCTGTGATTTGTAGCTACACTACTGTCAGAGCTGATTCACCTTCTGACCAATCAGAAATGAGAATTTAACTGTGCTATGTTTAGAAATATGACATTTATACATCAATGTGTCATTAGAGTGTCAGGTTTTACAGATGTTTCCATTTCTGAATGTGATATGAACATTTTCAAATAATTTGTATAATAAAGCCTTTGTTTTTTCCACCCATTCTTCCTGATGTCATATGGTGACTTCTTCAGATCAGGTCTGGAGATGGAAATGGGCATGGCAAACTACATTTCAAACTATTTTACTATTGATTTTGCTTGATAGTGTGGATTGTTGACCTTTCAGTCAATAGTAAGGTAGGGATACGTTTCCCTTTTTTTTGCATTTAAAAGTCATGGGGGGCACAAACATTTGCACCCAAGTCTACTATAGGCCAGTAGGTTGGCCCAGAGTACAGAGGTCGACGTGTTGCTGTGTGACGCCAAACTGTGAGGTGAATCTCACTGTAAGAAGCATGCCTTACAAATTAATCTGGTTGGACACGATGTCTGCAAGGTCTCCCTGATTGGACGTTTGACCTATGACAGTGACTGATGAGATGACACCCTTGGATTTGATGACTTTAAATTATATCGCAGATACACCCTGGGATAGAGGAGGCTGGCGCGAGCTAGAGACACACACACGAAGGACAGTTTGTCATCTGTCACCTTATGGTGATTAGCAAGGTTGCAGAGATGGTTTAAATATGAATTATTGTAGTAATATGTCAAAAAACCCAATCACCAACCAACACGAGTATGCAAAAGCAAATCTGGCTTCTTTTTCACAATTAACACCCTTTTAGCATTACTGTATATTATAACACTCTTTTAGCATGTTGTGTTTGAAGCTTTCTGCGAAGTTTGCTTTTCCTGTTTACACACTCAATATTAAAATTACACCTTGAGCTCTAATTCATGCCCTGGCCAACAAGTTAAACCCAAAATATAAATTAGGCACCACCCTGAGTGTGTTACACACGTCAGCATCGCACCTGAACCTGAAATCAGAGCAAAATAACGTCTCTTTAAACTGCACAGGGTGGAAAGCATTATCTCACTATTATTATTCTCCACCAGTCTGAATCTTGTGCACCCTGAAAATGAACAGATGTTTATCATGGCCTAAAAGACATCTTGGTTTGAAGTAGTTTCTAAGATGTAAACACTGAAGTTAATGCCCATGTGTACATTTTTTTCTGGATCAAAATGTATTGCTTACTGCTGCAAATGTACTTTTATTCAGAAGTTAGGCGGATCAGTGAGGAGTTCAGTGTGTTTGGGAAGTTTTAAGAAAACCCTCCTAGATGAAGCTCCTCACAAAGCCGGGTTGAGAAGATCCAGAATGTCAGGTGTAGCACTTTTCTTGGTCAGTGCATAATTCAATATGTGTTCTACATTATTATTCATAAATGGTAAAAATGAGGACCTTTCATGAGGAGGGGTGTACAAACTTTTGACTGATAATGTGATGCTTTCTCTAAGGAGACATTTATTTAAAGGTGCATTAGGTAAGATTTGTGAAAAAGGTCTTTAACGGGGAGTTGAATAAGGTTTCAATGTTTTTTTCCTCTTAGATCCCATCCCTAGTTCCACCCATGTACACAAAGCTCCGCCCCCAAAACGTACAGTGATGGAACTAGAGTTACTATGCAAGCACAACTGGACATTCAACTACCATTTAATCTGAGTTACAACTCTGTAAACGTGCATCTTCTCCTCATATTGATTTATGAGGATGTGAAAGGTCATTGGGGGCGTGTCTACAAAATGACTGACAAGAGGTCAATCCAAATACAAACAAACATTTCAGACCAGAAGGCACGTTTTTCCCCCAGCTATGTTGTACGTAATACACTTGTTCTGAAACAAAACTATTATTTTTTTAATCATTTCAGGATAATTTTCCAGATTATTTGTACTAGTTAACTATGGCACTTGCGGAAGGAGTCTCCAGTGTCAGCACTTTATAAAAAAAAATTTTATTAGCCTCACAGCTGTTGAAAAAAGCAGCTGTGACATAAGTGATAGCAGGAACTAACTCGATTCGTGGACGTTCCACAACATTACATATTTAACAGGTAAACAGTTCAATATGCCGTTCTTTTATTGTTAGTGCTGGCAAATTCTGTCATGTAAGAGGAATGAGACACTTCAGCAGGGTGTCCGCTTCATCACAGCACCACGTCACTGCTTATTTTCCTATAACAGCATGCCCCCATCATGTTTTATTCCATACATAATTAACATTGACAGTAAGGCATAGATGTAAGAAATCTGGGGAGGAGGATCATTTGGGTTCAGACAGACCCAGGACAGATTTATAAATCTGGTCACAATTATTTACACTCCAAGCATTACAGTGCAGACCAGATAAA
This sequence comes from Notoglanidium macrostoma, assembly GCA_030068235.1. Classification (NCBI taxonomy): domain Eukaryota; kingdom Metazoa; phylum Chordata; class Actinopteri; order Siluriformes; family Auchenoglanididae; genus Notoglanidium; species Notoglanidium macrostoma. The sequence continues at coordinate 2,247,099 of JAQQZR010000004.1, read as the reverse complement.
CATAATACTACACAATAATGTTCCCATCCTGAGAGTAGAGCCTCCGCATAAAGTCAAGGAAATGTATCTAAATCTGGCTCTTTGGGAGCAAATAAATCTTTGACGTAAGTCCTTTTATTATATAACAAAGGTGAGTCATGATAGATGCTTTGATCATAACTCTGCGCTGATATAAAACATATCTCTAAATCAGTCGCATATGATCCTCCATCGGTGGTTTCTTATTGCTGATAAAGCCGGAGTTTGCTGTCCAATATCTGCTGGCGCGATGGGATGTGTTCCCGTAATCCTTGCCGTGGTGATTTGTTCTTCTCACCGGAGCGATGTGTGAATGTGAATGTGAACAGCAACACAGAGAGAGCTGTAGATTGGGACACAGTGTTGTCTTACTGCAGACACACACTGGTTTAAATGGATCTAAAATATCTCTGTGTTGTATGTAGGCCTTTTGCATACTATACACAGTACAGAACTGCATTGCAGTGTGTTAGATTTCACAGTTCCTAACAAAATTGGTCAAATTATTATAATTACAATTATGTAAGGAATAATACATGCTGTTTTAAGAAAATAAACAGGAATGGGGTGGTGTGATGAGGCGGAATTACTGAAGAGGTTTATTCTTCTTAGACCACAGCAAATTAGCAACAATTATTATTTTTTATTTAATAAAGAATGACACATGGTACATTTTTGCCCTTTATAGTTATGTTTAACTTACCATCCTTACCACTTTTTTCATCCTTACCAAACAACCCCAAAACAAAACCAAGCAAAACAAAACAAACAAACAACAACAACAACAAAAAACGCAGCTTGTCATGTTACAGAGAAAACACAAAACGGAAACTCCCATGACAATGACAATTCCTGGAGACTTTTTCCATAAATGCTAAATAAACATCTCACAGAAAACCTCCCCGTATTAATAACTATACTCATTTTTCCTTGTTAATTGACATATTTTCTTATATTATGTGAACTGTCCACCATACAAGGACCTGTGAATGAGTTACTATAGAAAATATGTAGGTGAGAAGAATGTCAGGATTGTTGGTGTTGCATATGTATGTTGGGATTCTGTGTCTAAACATGTGTGTGTACATGTGTAATGAATGTATAGTGGAGGAGCACTTTATCCATTGCGGGTCTCAGGGAAGCTGGAGCCAATCCCAGCTGACTATGGGAGGTGGCGTACACCCTGGGCAAGTCGCCAATCTATCACAGGGTCAACACAGGGAAGAACAACCATTAAAACAACTATGGGCAATTTAGAGTGGCCAAGCAACCTAATCTGGCTGTCTTTGGACTGTGGGAGGAAACCCGCACAGGCACGGGAAGAACATGCAAACTCCGCACGGAAAGGCAATCTGATCAACCTGGGAATCGAGACAGTTGCACATTGGCAGGATCTATTTCCTGATTTATTGCATTTATGTGCAATTACTTTTGACAGAAATCTAGCTCCATATTATCCATATCCAGAACTTGACACACACACTGATAATGCTAAAGAAAATAGATATTAGGTTACATATCTAGCTGTTAATGTACATGACATGTACATGACAGATCTGCTGAGGCTCATGGGGTGAAGGTCAATCTCATTTCTCTTTCAGTGTGTTTGCATGTGCGTATATGTGTGTATGCATGTGTGAAGATTGAGAACTGCACACAAAGGCAGTTAATGAAAAGCGCAGGGGCAGATAGAGTGTGACTTACCCCTGTGCAGTCAGGAGAAGGGGAGTGATGAAAAGCCACTAATTGAGCTCTGAATAGTGTCACCACTGGAACAGGTCAAAATGGCAGACAAAACTCACCCAGTTTGTAGATACTCAATTTTAGTGGAATACCATATATGAAGTTAATTTCCTGTCAAAAGTAATGATAAGTATAATACATCACTGAAAACATTAATTTTAATGTTCACAAACCTGTCATGCACTTCTGACATTTGTTCCTGCCCCTGAGTTGTCCAACTCTTCAACTCTTGGCCATGTCCTTTAAACTGTCCAGAGCTGTTCACCTGGCCCTACCCCATTAGTGTTCTAGATCTGTTCACCTGACCCTCCCCCTCAGCCTCATAGACCTGTTCACCTGGCCCTACCCCATTAGTGTTCTAGATCTGTTCACCTGACCCTCCCCCTCAGCCTCATAGACCTGTTCACCTGGCCCTACCCCATTAGTGTTCTAGATCTGTTCACCTGACCCTCCCCCTCAGCCTCATAGACCTGTTC
>JAQQZR010000004.1:2173196-2201729 GCA_030068235.1 Notoglanidium macrostoma | reverse complement strand
GGGTGACCCGGGGATCGAACCCAGGACCTTCTTGCTGTGAGGCGACAGTGCTAACCACCGCACCACCGTGCCGCCGTCAACCCTGATGAAAGCACAAAAGTAATGCAAAATCAAATTCAATGAGAAAATTAACTTTTTGTTGATTTTGCTCCCTTTTCAGTTGAAGCCTCCATGCCTTCGTGCTGTTGTGAGTTTACACCTCTGACCCTGCGTGGCCTCCCTGAACTCTTTTTTCCACGGCAGCAGCACTATGTGAGCCAGCGTGCCCTTGTGTGCATGCCGCTGCAGGACAGCGTCTCCCCTCAGCCCGGCGTCTGTTACGACAGCGTTACGCTGAAACCTACAGAAACAGAAGATGACACCGGTCAGAGTAAAGCGGGTTTACACAACACTGTGTTTCTGCGCGTGAACAGCTGCACTCTGAGCGACAGGGGTGTTTACTTCACTGCCGAGCACGAGTTACGCTAGTTACTCACGGAACACAAAACCACGACAAGCCTTTTGGGAATACTCTTAGTCATTCCTTACGCTTGTAGCTACAAACCTGTCCTATTCCTATAAAGAGCAAACATTTTATTCATGAAAAGCAAAACAACAGCGTCTGTTCTTGCAAAGTGCTGTAACCGTGAGGAGAACCTTAAAGGTCTAGAAGCATGTCAGCATTGCTTTAAAAACTATCCTTATACTCAAAATGACCCGGAATACAGCGAAGGGAAGCTAAAAGCGAAATAATATGATTCAAAGACGAGCCAAGCTGAGGTTCTGCGTGTTCTCCCTGGGTTCTCTAGGTTCCCTTCCACTTCATAAACACATACTAGTAGGTGGATTAGCGACACTCCAGGAGTGAACGAGTCTGAGTGTGTGGGTGTGCATGGTGGTCTATAACAGACTAGCATTCCCATATCATGTTCCCAAGACTGGCTCCGGATCCACCACAACCCTGGCTGAGCGTTTCCCAAAATCAAATGAATGTTTTCAAGGTCATGTCTGAAAAGAAACGGTTCTATTTTACTGAAAACAACAAAAATGTAAAAAAATGACCAAGTTTAAAAGTGATTAGTTGATCTGGTAATTTTTCATCTCTCATCGAGCCTCTTTATCGATAGAAATGAAATATCATGTTTGTGTACAGTATTACAGTGTAGCTACTGATCCATTCAGCATAGTGAGTGAATAATACTCTTGGACATGAATAACCGATTTATAACCTGAGCGTTAGCTAAAGAAGTATTTCTTTCTCACACAAGCTTTATATCTAACAGCTTTCTCCCATCAGCATGAGAGTAGAAAACTGTGACTCGTGTGAGCTATTACCTGCTACACTGAAGTCATAAAATAAATGTGTGTGTGTGTGTGTGTGTGTGTGTATTAGACCTAGGGGTATCTTCATTAAGCAGATGGAATATTTGAGCTGCAATCCTGACTGTTCTGCCATCTCTATGTCCTTATCGTGGGTGTGTGTGTGTGCGTAAAATGATAAGATAGATATGTGTTCCTCTTCCTCTACTTTAATTAAATTCAGGCTCAGTCTTTCCAGTCTTTTAACTCGCTGTCAGAGAATCCCTCTCCGATCTCTCGCCCTTTAATTCTCCATCTCTCTATCCGTCTCCATCAGTCTCCTCAAATAAGCTGTCATCTCCATCCTCGCCTGTCTCACATCTCCTGTACGCTCTATCACAGAGGAGATCCGTCTCTGCTTTGTTCCTCCTCCATGACCTAAAAATACAGCGTGTGTGTGTGTGTGTGTGCGTGCACATAGTGTGAAGACGATTTTATCGCCTTTCTACACAAACAACAACAAAACACCTTCTTCTTCTATAATTAGAAAGCGACCTTGATGAAGTACAACTTTTTTACCGATTTCATTTGCATGTACATTTCGTTTTCTTTCTCTGCTTCGCAGTGAGACGTAAAGAATCCAGCTGAATTCTGGGCGTTTTGGCTTTTCGTAGCACGTTGTGCCACTCAGCGGCTGCGCTTTATTTTTAATATGACATTTACTAACGTCAACCGGATATACAGAGACAAGAGATGAAAAAAAAAAAAAAACCCTGACAAGATGTGGAACGTAAATGAAAAATTAAATCCCAGTTTCAGACATTCACACATTTTCTATGACTTGTATTTCCTATAGCGTGGATCGCCCTGTTATGGTCCAAACGTTTGTGAAAATCAACTGGTTGTTTGTGGACGTTTCTGGTTCTAGCTATTTATGCAGGATTTCACGAAAAAAAAAAAAAAAAAAAATCCAGCCAATTAAAAATTGAGCCACAATTTGTTCTTATTTTTTAACTGGAACGAAAATAACACATAATTGTGTATTGTATTTTTTTTTAATTGCACATTTTAATAATTTTTCTTGGCAGTGTATATGAAAAAACTGACTCGTCACATCAAATCAGGTATTTTTTTCATATTTTTTTTTGCATATTTACAGATTCCTGCTTCAATAAGCTTTACTCTGATACCAAGTTCATCACTCTGTCATGTCCATACGTCACCATAGCAACAGTGAGAGTTTTTTACGAGGAGGGCATCGGGGAAAAAAAAACAACCCCTGTCGGAATCTTATGTTTAGAATGATGATGAGGATTCCATGATGTCATATGAAAGAGGGAATCCTCAGCATCATTTTAACACCAGGATTTCCTTGCTACCTCTAAACATAGCAGCCAGGATTTATAACAAAAAAATTTATTAACCAGCTTGGATAGTGTTCATTAAAGTGCTTTAAAACAATGTTAAAGATTTAAATTTCTCAATTCTGTTGAAGGATCAGGAATATAAGATATTTACCCAAATCTTTGCCAAATTGTTCATTTTTGCCAAAAATGTGAAACAAATGGACAACTTGAAGGCTGCTCATACATGTTAACAGGACACATGGGACTCACGAGAGAGGTTTCTGGTTAAAGGTGACAGAATTGCTGCTAGATATAATTTACAAAAATGGCTTCCTGGAGTGCAACCGCAGCCTCTCAGACTCCCTGTGTGTTACTGATGTGGGTGTGGTTGAGTGTAAACACACATTAGCTCTCAGAAACATGGCTTTTGTATAGACGTCTGTCATTACGCGGCAGGTACGGCAGGTGCAAAGTGACGTGTGCGTGATAACCGCACAAAAACGCTGTTCTGTTTTTGCTGTGTGTGTGTGTGTGTGTGTGTGTTGGAGCTGCACTCAAGGCCAGAGGAAATGATGAGGACGGCTGGTCTCTCTGTCTCAGTGTCTCTCATCAGCTTATCCGTCTGCCTTTGTAGGTGTTTGTGGATGGCAGAGACCGTGCTAGACATGTCAGAAGCAGGTGTGTAAGCAAAGTGTGCGCTCACACACACACACACACACGAGGCAGTATGTGGACAGTGGGTGTCTTTTGTTATGAGGTGTTTTCAGAGCTCCATCCCTCCTCACCTCAGCGTCGGATCTCAGCGCCGCCATTGAAAACGGCTCCCTGAAACCCGACACTTTCGGCTGATGGTCAGTCATAAACACACACTCACACCAGTGTTACGTTACAGATGGAAACACAATAACCAGAAAAAGGTAGGAGGTCCAATGGAAAATAACTGCTGAGTAGAAATAGTAACAGGTCTGAGCTTTTATTCATGGATGCTCGTTAAGACTCATGCTAGCTATCAGATGGCTAGAAAGACTGTTATCTTATTTTCTAGCTAGATGTCAAAAACGTAGTAACAAGAGAAAAGAAATGCTAACTATCTTTGATGCAGTGTGCTCCTGTATCAGAGCACCAGTTTGATCCACCACACTTGTGCTCCTGTTGAGGATGGCCGCATATGAACAGCCTAAACACGAAGATGACTTTGGACTGCTGTTGATTCAAGCGGTTGTGCTCCGATGACTTATACCTACAACAGCCACGATATCTTTGGAATTTCAATTGCCGTGAACAGTTTTGCACTCAACTCTCCATCAGTGAATCAGTTAATAACTTCAACAAACTAGACTTCATGTTAAAACTGTAGTAAATTTCCTGGCTACACAGGTGTACTTTTTGACCAAATAACACACAGTTACAGAAGCGAGTTATATTTGATCGCAGTATCCGGCGTCACCGGATGAAGAGTCCGGTTCCTCTCAAGGTTGCTTGCTCATGTTGTCTCAGGGAGCTTTTCCTTGCTACCGTTGCCACTGGACTGCTTTAGGAATACATTAATAAAGCCATATGTTAAAAATGAATAGAATGAATTTCTATAACTATTTCTGTAAAGCTGCTTCGTGAGTGTTGTTAAAAGCGTTATACGAATGAAACGGAATTGAATTGGATCTTTAACAGAGCAGAATTCTGGGAATGGTCACACTGTGAAAGAAGAACCTGATGCTGCGCTCCGATCTGACTCGAATAAAGCACCTCGGCGGGAGACGGTTTTTCAATTATCTTGAGATCGGGCAAAACGCAGCCTATGTACAGCTCCTGCTAAGAGTGTGTGGGATGTGTGAGCAGTGATTACATTCCTTTACAATGAGTTTAGGTGGAACATCAGGTGAAGGTGGAGTGCTAGTCTGATGTTTCCCTATAGGCATCTCTCTCTCTCTCTCTCTCTCTCTCTCTCTCTCTCTCTCGCTCTCTGCATGAGTGCATGCCTCAGTGTGGCATATGCCGCTGCCACCACATTAAATCTGTTCCAGCATAATTACCCCACCGCCGTCGAGCACCTTTATTCCCCGTAATTGCATTCTCCATAATCGCTGTATATGAGGCTAAATTTAGCCCGCTGACTTTCAGAAGCCACAGCATAAATCCATTAGCTTCAATTTCATGCTATCCCGACGGAGCCATATGTTCTCATCTCAGCGCTCCCCTGTCGCTCTTTTATTTATTCGCCAGTCGTCTTTCATGGGTGTTTTATTTTTTTCTCCCTTATGTAATACTGTCTGTCGTCACTGGCGCGACACCCAGACTTCGTTTGCAGAACAGCTAACAATTAATTCCCCTCCTAACATTTCTTTTTTTGGCTAAGTAACATTTGAATTTCAGAAACACGATGAGGAAGAGGACCTGGACTGTTGTATGACGGAATGAGCTAAGCGCGCCAGCAAGCAGTGGCTCGGATAACGAGTGAGGATTTTATTTTGTGTGAGTGTGAGTCCAGTTCTTCCAACAAGGAGTACCATCTTGCCATCTGCTGAAACGCCTAGACGTGCGTTCGAGGCTGAAGGCCTCTCTGAGCGGAATAGAGTCACACTGCCTCGTGCGTGTGTGCGTGAGCGTGTGTTGAAACCCAGACACAGAGAACACAGCAATCAGCACTCAGGCTGCCGGCGCTGTTGGGTGTCATTAAGAGAAAATCACAGTGTGCGTGTGGTTTTTTTTTTAGACGTCTCATGAACCTCGCTTGCAGCGTTGCCAGATTGGGCGGCTTCCTTTCCCTATTTGGATGTTTATAATCACATTTGCGATGGGAAAGAAATTGCCTTGGGCTTGGAGATACAGTTTGGCCTATAGCGATCAGTGGTGGAGGAACACCCAGGGGACGCCGCAGGGGTGGTGTCAGCCTGCTACAGTACATCTAAGCCTAAAAATGCACACATGATGGGACGTTGTTTCTAGATATTTCACATGGATCCATGTTATTATGCTGAAGTATATTTTGCATATTTAAAACGTGCGTACTGTAACACAGTGTGAGCCATGCCGCTAATCTGTATGGATCACCTGTAGTGCCTTTTTTCTTTTTCTCGGAACGCGTCTGATGTATTATTATAAATGTGAAGGCTAAAGCATGCTGTGTGTTCGGACATCATTGCGCTTTCCAACACACTGCACTCGCTTTTTGTTTTATTAATTTCAAGAAGACGTTCATTGATTTGGTCCGTAACTGACCAATGACAATTTGTCAATGACAAATGAGAAGCGGGTGTGTGTGCTTGGAAATCAGGTGACCTTGAACGTGTGAGTCGTCAGGATTTGTAGTCTGTGGCATCCGTGTCTGTAGGCTGTGGTGGATTCTGGGAATCTGAGTCCAGATGTGACAATGAGATTGTAATAGGTAATAACAAAATAAGTGCTTTCTTTTTTTTTTTTTTTAAATCTTGAATGAAATTGAAACTAGCCATCATAAAACATAAAAAAGTAAAATGCAAAAATGATAAAAGGGTCATCAGTCAAGGTCTTTATTCACTATAATTCACAAACATTTAATTATATCTTCATATCTTTAATAATATCAAGTGACATTTGAATCGGTAGACGTTTCATTGAATAAAGTAACTGACATTAAAGTCGCACTACAACAACACACACATGTATCTGGTTATATCCGATGTTCCAACATTTATTGACCTTTGAAAAGCACCAGCTTGTCGTACTTTTACCTGATTTTCTTTTATTTCATAACTTAATAATTAATAACCACATACACCACTGTGTAATCATTTCATTATTTACATAAACATGTGAACGATGACCTTCCAAACTGACATAAGCCATTTATCAGGAAATGTTCTGTGAATAATTTGACTTATTGCTAAATAATCCAAAGTATCTCCGAGTGGGAGATTAGTTTAAATCCGGATAAGCATCATAATCTGGATGATTGGAGATAATTATTGTGTTTTACTCCCTTGTGAAAGCTGATACCATGTTCAGTGCTTGCCTTGTTCCTGAAGGAATAACAGTTTATGGCCAAACATTTGTAATCTTTTGTATTTTGAGTGATGATGCTTTTTTAGATGTGAATCTGATTCCAGTTCACTTATTCCGCCTTTGGCATTGCTCTGAACCCGCTCAACAAAATGTGCGCTCTAAAAGGTCACGTGCCGCCACTCCAGTAGCACAGGTCAATGTTCAGGATATACAGATGATGCAACTTCCTGCAGAAGATGTGAATTCATCATGGAGCATTCCAAATACTTCCTATGGGTGAATGGGTGAATTTGTATATGTATGTATTAATATATATAATGAACAACTTGTTGAAATGATGTGATGATCCAAGGATGAGATGTTAAACGGATTCACACATTAAAGCAAAAAATAATTTAAATTGTTTGAATGATTCAAAAGTGAAATTACAGCTGAAATATATAATCTGTTTATTTTAACCACCTGCAATTAACTGGTGAACAAATAACATCAATTTGAACACGTATGGCTGAAATCCCTCTTTTTTTCCTCTTCCTCCGAAATGAAACATCCGTTTAAAAGTCTGACCGGACCCTATATCCTGGGATTCAACCTAATTTTTGTCCTTGAGCTGCTTGCTGAGCCGGATTCTGGCAGAACACCGGGGCGTAGTGCAGAAGTGCAGCTTCACATCTGTAACACTGTGTGTCCTTGATCAGTACGTGACTAAATGGCATTAAAATATATCGCAAATTTATATTACAACAATATATAGCGCAGTGCGGTCAAATTCTCTATTCTGATTGGTCAGAAGGCGTCGATTCATTTTCTGTAACAGCAGAAAGGACAGTAGCGCAGGTCTATATTAATGCCTTCATTGTCGTTTCTATAGCAACCGCTCATTCACAGGGACACTATGCCTGATCTGAGACTGATAATTAAGGGATAAACGGTTAATTGTTGTAAAATCGTATACAAGCGTATAATCGTTGATACGGTGATGTGTTCTGTGAGGACATGTTTATGGAACTTTCATGGAAGGAGTCTCCGGTGTCAGCACATTGCAACAGTCAGAGATAAAGCTGTAACAGCTTCAAGACTTCTTTGTGGTTTATCTGTAGAGGGAAGAGAAAGAGAGGATGGTGAGGGAATGACTGTTTATAGCTTATAATGTATAATCCACATTAATGTCACTATAAATGGATAAAAAGTGCCTTTGACTGACTAACACACTTCAGGACACACTGTTATGGGAAAATAATCAACTTCGGGGTGGTAATAGTAACTTCATCTCACCACCCTGGCGTGGATTATTTCCTATTTCAGCACAACACAAACTGTTTTATTCCTTATATAGTGAATTTGTCTTTACTGTAATGAGATAAACTATTTACTACGTGCCATGTATTTTAATGTTAATCTGAAGACAAGTTTTTCAGTTTAAATAGACTTGACATTTCTCTGAATAACTACAACGTGTGGCGGGCATCTTGAGATCATTTGCTGTGTTCATAAACAAGGAGGTTTAAATGGAAAGAGGACGCTAATAATAAAATATAGAACAGTTCCCTGATGCGGTGACCGCTAGAAAAGTGGAGTGTGAAACGCAAGGCTATTTACACACTGCGTGTCTGGTAAATTCGATGTCTTACTGTGGAAATGTTAAACTAGCTCAAATGAACTCTATTTGTTTATTAGGTTTCAATTGAATTCAATTTTCTTTTCAAAGCCCTTTAATGATGGATGTTGGCACAAAGTTACAGAAATGAACTTGAAAAAATACCCCCTAAATTTACTACTTATTATATAAATGAAATTATTCCACAGTAGGTAAGACGTGATCTCCCACGCTGCTATCGTCCATGTAAGCATGTAACGGCAGAGAAATAACGGTCTGACGTTAACATATTCCTTTCATTTGCATATTCTAATGAACGGAGAGATTATTACAAAGTGAAATGAGGAGTCGCAGAAAAGAGCACGTGGAAGGAGAATGTACACGTCCCTCATGCATATATGTGTGGAGACATTTGCACAATAATTAGGAATGCAAATGTTAGCACGTCTCTTAATGCATTCAGTCAGGAAGAGGATGAAAAAAAGCATGATTTCGCAGACCTGCTTCGAGGATGATGATGCAGTTTGCTCATAATGAATAGCCACAGCTCCTGTTACTGACTCATCTCTAATACAAATGCAACAAAGGTGAACACCCGAGTGATTCATAAAGCTTCCCGAGGATAAAAAAAACCCCTCCAAATTTCAGTGGGATTTCAAAGATTAAGCTTTGTGAAAATCAGTCCACGTGAAGAAAAAAAAAACCTTCACCATTAAATCAAGCAATGAGAATAGCTTTGCTTCTGGACCTTGACTTTCATAACCTCTAGTGAGTTTACTTCACACACACTCTCACCTCAGGCATGTTTCCTTCCTACAACACCCAGAGCTCTCTTCTTTCAGATTCAGTATTATAAAATGCACTTGTGTATGCTGCATTTCCTGGAAATGAACAGGATTATTTGACCTTAAATTTGACCCAGTTGTAACGACCCACAGGTAAACAAGGGGAACGTCATTCCTACGCTCCTCCATGCAGAGTGACAAAAGAGCACCTGACGTTTAGCTGAGGACGGACAGCGAGACAGCAAGGACGAAGCGCAGATTCATTCAGAATCACATGCAACACTGCAAAGGAGGTCCGATTCTAGGTCAGTTTTTACAAGCACACTTCAGGCCGGAGGCAAGAATGGCTAGATATATCTTATTCCACTGTGTATAAATAAAATAGACTTAAATGAGGATTTTAAATGCAAGCTATGCAAGTAGCTGTTGCCGACTTTTTGGACCACTTCATCAACTTTATTTCTAAAAAGAGCCCAATGAAAAATCTCGCAGGTGTTAATGACCGTCTGGCAGTTGATACGGCTTTCAGGATCACATCACAGCTGCTGGTTATAAGAGAGCAAGTTTGGTTGACTCATCCCCAATGTGTAAAGCCAAAGACCCCCATCACTGATCCCCCGTTATTCCCAACAAGCAATCACTGATCTCCATTATTCCCAACAACCCCTGATCGCCATTATTCCCAACAATCACTGATCTCCATTATTCCCAACAATCACTGATCTCCATTATTCCCAGCAACCCCTGATCGTCATTATTCCCAGCAACCCCTGATCGTCATTATTCCCAGCAACCACTGATCTCCATTATTCCCAGCAACCCCTGATCGTCATTATTCCCAGCAACCACTGATCTCCATTATTCCCAGCAATCACTGATCGCCATTGTTCCCAACAATCACTGATCTCCATTATTCCCAGCAATCACTGATCTCCATTATTCCCAACAACCACTGATCTCCATCATTCCCAACAACCACTGATCGCCATTGTTCCCAACAATCACTGATCTCCCTTATTCCCAGCAATCACTGATCTCCATTATTCCCAACAACCACTGATCTCCATCATTCCCAACAACCACTGATCTCCACTGTTCCCAAAAACCACTGATCTCCACTGTTATCAAAAACCACTGATCTCCATTATTCCCAGCAATCACTGATATCCCTTGTTCCCAGCAATCACTGATCTCCATTATTCCCAACAACCACTGATCTCCACTGTTCCCAAAAACCACTGATCTCCATTATTCCCAGCAATCACTGATCTCCATTATTCCCAGCAATCACTGATCTCCATTATTCCCAACAACCACTGATCTCCATTGTTCCCAACGATCACTGATCACCATTATTCCCAACAATCACTGATCTCCCTTATTCCCAACAATCACTGATCGCCATTGTTCTGAAAAATCACTGATTTCCATTGTTCCCAACAAGCAATCACTGATTGTCATTCAATAGTTTCAACAAATCCTGTAATGCTCTATTACATTTTTGATGAGCAAGAACATTGTAGTGATGTAGGAACAATGTATAAATCCATTCTCAGGAAATCCTGAAAACTTCACGTTTTTTTTAATCTAAAAGAAATCATGCAAAGCTAAATTAGTTAACTGAGATGTAAAGCATCTGCTGTAATGCTGGTTTTCTTAACAATATTTCTAGTATTGCTCTGACAATGTTACAGAAATCTTAGTGTGCATGTTCTTACAACCAAAAACATTGTATAAAATCGTTCTTGGAAAAACCCAGAAACGTTGATGTTACTGTAATTGTAATGCCTAGAAAACATACTGCCAACTAAAATTGGTAGCTAGGACATGAAGCAAATTGTCTACCATGGAACATTTCTGTCCAAACTGATTATTTGCAGGAATTGCGCTGAGGTCATATCGCTGTAAAAGTCACCTCAGGTCACATGACCTCTCCAAGTGGCTAGAACAGAGTGTCAGTTTGTGTGTTTGTCCATCTAACCATCACAGTGGGGACATGTGTGCTCGAAACTCCAAACACACACTTAGCCTGCCAGACAGGGCTGTGTTCATCACACACACACCATGGGGTCCAGGTGGACTCATCAACCCCCTACAAGTACGTTTGTGTGTGTGAGTGTGACAGATAGCAGCCTGTTAGAGATGTGCTGTTGGTTTAATCTGTACTCTATGAAAATCCATTTCAAAGCAATGATTTTAAACATACATTCTTTTTTTCCTCCAATTTTATTCCACATTTTATCTACCAATTCCAATCTTTTCCCAATTTGGTTATCTACAAATTGAGACAGTTCTCCCGCATCACATGACAACTACCAACCAAGAAGGATGAGGGCTAACATGTGCTTCCTCCATGACACGTGAAGCCAGCCACCTGCAGCTTCTCAAACTGCTGAACATTCTGCACCACATGGCAGCGTAACAAACTCGGGGGAAAGCGCTGTCTGCCTTTTACCACATACCTGAACTCACAGACACCCATGACTGGCTAGAGTCGCTGTGACTGACAGGGGAGAGACAGTAGGCCCCTCCCACCCAGCCAATTTTTGACTCCAGGATGGCTGTGGCATTGTCAGGATTTGAACTTGTGATCTCCTGGTGATAAAACAAATGGTTTTATTGCACCAAAAAGATCATTCTTAAAAAACAAAAAGGTTCCTTCAGGGTACTTTGGAAGGTTAATGGTTCTAGATAGAACTGTTTGTACTTGAAGGACACTCAAACTTGTTCATTCTTCAGTCATTTCAGTAACCATTTTATTCGGTTAAGGGTCAAAGAGGATTTTGAATCTGTCTTGGGACCAACGAGACCAGAGCAGGGATACATCATACATAGGACTCTCTCAGAAATGTAGCTACACTTCGTGGTGACACAGACTGCAACAACTGTGATTGGTCCGTTTGGTAACAGGAGACACGTTTGTCTCCGAAAAAGACTACAAGGACGGGGGACCTGGGCGGGAAAAATGTGCCCTCGTTTTATTTTACACTGTAAAAAATTCCCACAGATTATTCTGGTAATTTACTGGCGGCTTGGGTTGCCAGTAAAGTACTGTAAAATTTACAGTAAAAACTGTAAGATATTTTCAGTAAAGTACTGTTACATAATTTAAAATGACACATTGTATTCGCAGTTTACAACTGAGCTGAAGAGTCTTACTCAAGGATCCAATCTATGCAGTTTGGTAGTGCTGGGATTTGGACACGTGATCTTATTTGTGACATTAAGCCGTAAACACTGAGCCACCACTGATTAACGACCAAAACCAGTGATTCAATGCAATATTTTTATGGAGTTAATTCAGAGTTAGAAATAGCTGAATCAGCACAGTGTTATGGTGGCTCAGTGGTTAAGGTGTGGCTTACAGCATAGATGGTAGACAAAGTAAGACCCTTCATGTTCAGCTTGGCTGTATCCTTCATCACCCAAAAGAGCAAGTGTGTTATTTTATATAACATGAAGATATTCCAGAACTTTGCCTTAAATGTAAATATTACAGTACTTTACTGCTGCCAGTAAATCATCGTACCAATCTTTTTTACAGTGTATGTTTTTTTTTTTTTTATATTTTTTATATGTTTTATATGTAAAGTAACAGTTTTTACTTTGATCTCCAACTCTAACTTGATCAGCTCACAGTTTTAGTCGTCATTGTTACATGAAGAAACTCAACACAGTGGCATGGAAACACAACCACCAACTAGCATGTAATTGCAGAGTGACGCAGTCCCGCACAGCTAAAGTATAAATGCTCACAACGGTGGAGTCGTACAATACGTAGAGCCTACGCAGAAGTACATATCAGCTTTAAGAGTGATTTCCTTACCAGTTTCCTGTTCGACCCCTGATCACAATGCTCAAGGGAAGATTTTTATTACTGTGCATGAAGCTGATCGCTTTGTATTTAGGGACACTGAGCTTCTGGCAAAGATCAGTCTGTTTAAATTTACACAACAGCGTTAGGTTCTGGATAAATTGACCAGAGGACACAGCTGCACACAGCTGCACAGCAAAAAAGTTTACTCAATGTGACATTTTTGGCCAAGAGGTCAAACCAGCTCTGTTTACAAAAGCTCCCTTTTCCAAGGATGTTGTGCGGTCACAGATATTATCAGAGTGATAACTGCTGCCAAGAGCGTGCACTTCTGAACTCAGGACGTCTCCTGAAGCTGCTATTTCCTATTCATCCCTCTGACTTTCCTCCTTGTGCAGGTCTGTGAATGCAATTGCAATTGGACTTGGTGTCATGATACGTGACACTAGATTCTGTAGCTCTAGTTTTCAGATAGAATAGACCATAAAATTGTATTTGTAGTTTACATATCTATTGATGCTAGCCTTCTGCGTATTCCGAGTATGAAACAATTTAGCAAACAATTTGGAAAACTTAGAGGTACAGCTTTACTTCTCACTGTTACAAAATACTGATACTGAAGACTCCTTCTGTAAGTGTCCTCATAGAAAACTACCTTATCAACACTTTATTTTATGTGGTGTGTCCAAAATATACAAGTCCATGTGAACGGGAAAACAATAACTTATTCGAATTTATCAGGGATTTGTAGCCGTACTACTGTCAGAGCTGCTGTTACAGAAAACTAATCAACACCTTCTAACCAATCAGAATTGAAATACGACCACACTGTAAATAAAAAGAAACCTCACCATGTTCTGTAACTCAACACCGAAAGCTGCCACCTTCGTCCAAGCTGCACGTCTCATCAAGTGACACATGTGAGATCTTCTGCAGCCTGGAACAATGAGCGGTGTTCAGTTTCAACATGGGACTTGGTGACATCCAAACTTATCTCCCACACATGGGTGAAGGGGGTCCTCTGCCATGTAACAGCAGGACACAGGGAAGTTCCTCGGTGTTGCCCCTGCAGCCTGAGAAAAAAAAAGATAAAAGTATACCATATGCTCTTTGACAGTTCCCCTTTGGCCTAGTGTTTCAGTGGGGGAAGAAGGGTTGAAGCAGAGAGGCGATGTGGCAGATGGCTATAGGACTATAACCAAGGGTTTTCTGGACATATGTCTGTTAGTAATGTTGCCTGAGGACGTTAGTCGGGATAAATCACAGACGAGAGTGACTACTCAGTGCACGTGTTGGTCGTTCCATATGGTGGTGGAACATGATGCCACTTTCTGAATCCAGATTTAAACGGCATGTTGCCTACAATGGAAATTTTTTTGCGTTATTATAAAAGAACCCTAATAGTCTGTCCTGGAAACAGTGATAAAATACCAAAGAGGGGGAAATGTTCATAATTCCAGTTCATAGTTGGTCTGGAAACAACTAGAGGTGTATTTCCCAAATCCACTGGGATCCTGATCAAGAAGCCAAATGAATGAACAAATGAATACATGAATGCTGTATAATCTATAAACAAATTACTTGCGTACATTATCTGATCATTTCGAATAAAGCATTAGTATTCGGTTGCATCACTAGTCCCATACATACCACACAACTTATAGCACTAATGCAAAGTGATTGTTTTAACCTTTGTTTTAAGCGCTTGTTACTGTGACAGTGAGTTTGATTTTGAAGAGGTATGTATGTAGGCTTTACCTGTAACCTAGCGAAATCCCCTGGAATTCTCATTTCTCTGACACGTCCTTTTAAACACGGTCTGTCAGTGTATCCTTTAAACCCAGCCAATACTTTTGTTTATATGATGTATTTAAAACCCAATAAATACAGGATTAGAAATGTTTGTATACTCGACAGTCAATAGTTCCATTAACCTTTACTGTAAATACAATGCTTTGACCTTGTTACAGCTGCTACTTATAAGCATGTGACCTATTATTGATGAAGCTTAATAACATGTACACTATGTAGACTACACGTACCTGTGCTTAGAACTCACTAACTAAAACCCCCAGAACTCGTAACCAGGTTATAACCCAAGAATAACCCCCAATATAACACACCCACAGGATACAGCGTATTTTATACAGTATATACCAACATCAATATTGATTGACGGAAATTAGGAACAAGTTCTTTTAAAAAGGCTCAAAGTAAATGTAAATAAATAAAGTGGCACAATAGAAAAGTACTGATGCTATCATCAGGAGATCGCGAGCCTGAACCCCGGTGATGCCGTAGCTATCTGTGGCCGGGAGCTTTAGAGAGCAAAATTGGCTATTTTTTTGGGGGTTTTTTTTTTGGCAAAAATTGGCTTGTGCTCTCAGGGTGGGAGGGGTGGCTTACGCTCTCTCACACTCATACTCTCTCAATTACAGCAACCCATCATGGGTGTCTGTGAGCTCATGCGTACAGAAGGGGGCGGATAGTGCTGAGCATGTTACGCGGCCCCCTGTTAAGCACCCAATAGCCTCACCTCACCCAGGTTGGTAGATGTCATGCGACGGGGAGACCTGTCTGATGGGTGGGAATTGGACATGACTAAAATTGGGGAGAAAATTGGGGAAAAAAACCAAAAATATATATAATTATCCATATATATCCTTATAAATAACAAAAATAAATGTAATTATCCATAATTATGCACCTGAATGTCAGCAGGTGATTCAGTAAGGCAACATGCAGCAATCGAGACAATACACACTTTACTGCAAAAGTTTACACCTTCCCATGATTTGTTTGGGTTTAAAAAGTGTAACTGTGCTGCTTGTTTACAGCAAAAATTTCCAAATATTAAATGAACAAACTAACAAATAAATAAATAAGATGATAGTGAAAAGAGGTTGTAGTGGCACGTTATTAAGGAATAATAATAACACACTCCAAAAGAAAGAGAATATTAATTAAACTGATATTTTGCTTTTATTATTATTATTATTATTATTATTATTATTATTATTATTATTATTATTATTATTATTATTATTGTCCTGCTTTTGTCACTTGTGATACGGAATATCTGTAAAACATCATGCTGGTTTCATTTTGTCCTAAGGGTATGTAAACTTTTGCACACCACTGCAGAATTAACGAATGAATTTTTTTTTGAGAACTGTTAATAAACATGACAGTTATTTTATAGTTATTCGCAGGCCATTATTAGTTATCAGGGTTGTGTAGTACACCACAGGCATGGTAATGACTAGTGATCCTTGGGTTATAACATGGTTACGAGTTATCAAGGAATTATTTATAGCTCATTATTACTAAAGGATTAAAAGCACAGTTATAATGATTTATGAGTATTAGCTTTGTATAAAGTGTTATTAATCGGGGAAAATTTATCTGAATAATCATAATTATAAGCATAGAGCAAATATTCAGCTTCAGCGCTGATGATCCTGTCGAGAGCTTCTCGAACACTATTTTTAACTTCAACGTGACATATTGTTCTTTGGCATTCTCTGAAAATACTTACTGTGATGTGAATGAGTGTGAACATATGTGTGTGTGTGTGTGTATACAGACTGAAATGAAAGAGAGAGTGGCTGTGTGTCAGTGTATGAATGGATATATGAGTGTGTGTGTGTGTGTGTGTGCGCGTGTGTGTGTAGCTTTGGCCTGGTCTGAGCCGGTGTAGCTGTAACTCATGAAATATTCACAACCACACACACAAACACTGAAACATGCCAGGGCAGATGGTGTGACATTCAAACAGCACAATCCAGTGGCCTATCAATAGGATACAGGAAACATTTATGGCGTGGTAAGAAAGGGGCAGGTGACGGCAATTACACACACTATCTGCCCTGACAGCGGGCCTGGCCTACAGAGCCACCTAGTGTCACTCATTCACCGTGTGTGTTTTACATTCGGGTGCTTCCGTGTCTTGTAACACACTTACTCACAGGCCCATACGGGAGATTTTACTGACCAACACAAAATACTGAGACACAGTAGATTAAATGTAGCCGATATTTCAGTCATGAGGAGATAATGTGTAGCAGTTAGATAAACTTTAAAACTTCATAACTCCTTAATTTGCTTCTTTTATCTCCGTCAAACTATATGTTTTTTGGAACTACACTTATTATTATTATTATTATTAGTAGTAGTAGTAGTAGTGCTCATATCGAAACATGATATAAAGTCCACAATACAGCCTGAGTTACGTACATTCAAGTGAATAAATGAATTATTGAATTATGTAGGTCTTAAAAATAAATTCACAAAACCTTTTACTTGTGTCTCCAATCAAACAGTTAATGAAAAAATTAGCTGGTCAAATTAAAAAAAGTACTAATAAAAATACTACCCTAACATTAGTGTAATAATGATAATGAATGGAACGGTGTTATAGCATGTCATGCGGCCTCACAGCTCAGGTTACTGTCTGCGTGGGGTTTCGCATGGCCTCCCTGTGTCCATGTGGGTTTCCTCCAGGTTCTCAGGTTTCCTTCTACTGTGCAGAAACAGGTAGGTGAGTCGGACCCTTTGGCAAAATGTAGACCATCTGTTATAGGGTTCCTCCAAAAGAAAGTACCCAGATAGCCATTTAGAGTGCAGATAGAACTAACTCTCTTTTCTTTCAGCGTGTAGATCGTTAAATAAGTGACCATTGCAAAGCTCTGACGCCGGAGACTGCTTCCAATCGGGACTGTTGTTCGTCTGTTCTCTCTAACATCGTCCCAAACTGACCATGGCATAGTCTTATTTTTCTTGATAATAATACAAATGTAATATGAAGGCTAGAGGACTGCCTATAGTGGCTGATTGTCTCATATTACTCCTGTTTTTCTATAAAACTTTGTTCAGAAGGCCCATCATTCACTAATCTCATCATTAATCATTTATTATAACAAACATTTCATTCCATGCCTTGGCAGTGTCACACACGTGTCTGTGCTCCTGTAGATCACGTTACAGATTGGACAGCTCAACATGCTAATATGCAGCAGAAACAACTTGTTTTACCAGTGTGCACATTTTAGTATGATGAAAATATAATAATATAGTATGTAATTTTACCATTTGTTTTCCATTGTCTAATTCGTTTGATGCAATCTGTCGATTTGTTTGAGAGGGTATTCAGCCAGGACCAGTCGCTAGTCAGGAAACCAAAATTGTCTGGCAAGTGTGTCTGTAAACCGACACTGTACAAAGCATGTGCGGGTAAGAACATTGTCAGTTGTCCGTGTTCATTTTGGTGGTGTTTTATATTTGGTTCCTTGCGTAATATGCGCAGTATTTCACATTAAAACATCTTCTTTTTTTTTTTTGTATTTAGATATTGAAGCTTTTATAAATCCTCATGTATTGGAGATTATTATAATTTGCTTACTTCAGGACCCCTCCCTGACCTGGCAGTGATGTCTGTTGCTGAATCATTAAGAGGCATTACGCCACAGCCCATGATCTGCACTGCTTTGCATGGACTATCAGAACTGCCTCTAGTTGATTCAAGATTTGGACCAGCGCCTCATGGCTCAGTACGGTCCATCCAGTGCCGCCTGTTGCAACCAGAAGGTACACAACACGTAAGTGCTCCAGAGTTTCCGAAACTCCCTGTGCTCGGCCCGAAACTTGAGCGCATATTGAACTTTGTTCCCGACTGCCATCAGCTACTCTTGTTGGAGAGTTTAACAAGGAGTCCCGAGACGTCAGCTTTTCAATCAGAGATTCGTACACCCAGGATAACAGCAAGTAGATTTCGAGAAGTGTGCCAAGGAGTCATCTGGCCAATCTCTGGCAAGAAGAATAAGCAAGGGAGCACGGCAGACTGAAGCAATGAAAGAGGCCTTGAACTTGAACCAGAAGTTTTGGAGAGCTACTCTGAATTCTGTCATGTTAATGTGTTACCTTGCGGATTTGTGATTCATCCAGATGCTCCTCATCTTGGTGCCAGCTCCGATTCAAAAGTGTTTGGAAAGCCATGCTTCGGGCTTGTAGAAATAAAACGGACAGATGTTGAGCGTGTTGTACAAACAGGACACGTAAAGCTCATCAAAGGTGAAGCTGCACTTGGGGAAAAGAAAAACCGTAAGTACTTCTGGCAGGTCACGGGCATAAAGGGAGACATCACCGTGGAGAGAGTACGGAGGGATGATGACATGATCTCTACAGTGAAAGATCAGCTGGACCTGTACTGCTTTGGTGTCTACATGGACGAATATTTAAAAAATCTGTAAATAAATGCGTTGCTACAATATCAAGATGAATCCAGGGGCCAAAAAAACTCTACGACTTTGTTTCTGACATTGTTGTGATATAACCGGATATGCCGGACCCCAGCAAGCGAACGCTTCTGAGTTTATGAACCCGGAAGTGGAACTTCTCCAAGTGGACCAGAAGGACGACAAGGAAGGAGAAGAAATACAAGAAACAAGGACATGAAAGAAGGGGAATCAGTGCTTGCTGGTGCTGTCTAACAAGTCTGAGAGCACAAATTCTGAAAAATATAGGACCATATTTATTATCTAGTATGATGAAAAGCAAGGGAGTGTGAATATAAGTACTTGGAAGTACGTTACATAGAATCCTGCATTGTGGATCTTTACATTTTCGAATCTTCGCAAATAGGTTCTACTTAGAGCGCTATCTCTCTGATATTTTACACAATCTTTAACGAATCCCTTTAGGACAACAACCCAAAAAACCATCCAGGGTTCTAGATTTAACCTTCATGTCTATGTGTAGTGTATGTCCTAAGATAACGGTGTACAATTGGA
Source organism: Notoglanidium macrostoma (assembly GCA_030068235.1). Taxonomy (NCBI): domain Eukaryota; kingdom Metazoa; phylum Chordata; class Actinopteri; order Siluriformes; family Auchenoglanididae; genus Notoglanidium; species Notoglanidium macrostoma. The sequence goes on along the minus strand of JAQQZR010000004.1, from coordinate 2,182,143 downwards.
GACACAGCCGTTCTTTAATCAAGGCAAGAATCATCTGTATTTGGTGAAGTGTTGCACTGAAAACAGAGAAGAAGAGGAACCTATACTGTCCTTCAGTTCCCGCACAGTTCTTTCAATTACAGTGTGTCTGGAGTCTAACCTCCAGATAGTGTTCAATCCTGCTGTGCGTGATTATTGGTTTGTAGTTCATCAATAATGGCTTAACCACATCATCGATGAGGCTAGAATCTATTTTCCTTTCATGGACTGCGCATTAGCTTCATATAGCTCACCTCCCTTCCTCCCTCCACCACCACCAAGCACCTGCTATAAAGGATTCCTGGCGCCGTCGCCTCGCTCTGTCTCTCTAAACCACCGCTGTCTGTCTCTGCTCTACTCCACTGAGAGAATCGCGTATCGATTTCCCGCTGAGCCGACAAAATGGCTTTCACCATGCTGAGTAAACACAGGTAATAAAGGAAATCATCGGGCGATCGTGCTAAACGTGCTCACGTGCGCGCACTGCTGTTATGTAGTAATAAAGCTAATAACGTGAGCAGAAGAGCCGGTGATGCGTGTGTCTGACCTGCTGTTTTACCGAACCGCTTTGCCTTCACACTGTTCACGCTGATGTTAATCAGAGTGTCTGGGAGAGTGTGTAGAGGTGTGACTGGCTTCTCAGTGCTGACTGTACGGCAACAAATATCAACAGTATTCACATACATCATTGTTCTGTTGATGGAAGAAAAATAGTCCTAATGAATTCAGTGCTATCTGAATAATTTGATATAATTTTTGCGAAACAGAAAGGAGACCTTAAAGAATGACATCACTTTTATCCATTTATTGTTAAATGTAATGCTGTGAAACGTCCATGAAACAAATTAGTTCCTGTTCTCACTTGAGTTATAGATGTCAATCCACAATGTCTCTCCTCCGAAGCTAATAAGATGAATGAACGAGACGAACAACGCCTCATATTGCTGGAAAAAAAAAGTTAACGCCCCTCCTGAGAACTTTCTCGTGGCGGAAAACTCCATGTTAAACTTAGCAATAAACCACGGAGTCTAAACTCTTCTTTCCTAAAGTCTTTCCTTTGGGGGGAAAACTTTTACCTCTGGCTATTAAGAACACTGAGCCTGGAGACTCCTACGAATACTAGCAAGAAACGTCACCATGTCAACAATTACACAGTTTTGAAAATTGTTACTTCAGACACGAGAACGTGTTCGATTGAGCGCATCAACGTACGTGGTGTCATAGAAAAATTCGTCAGCCCCTTCTGACCAATCAGAATCGAGAATTCTGTGTTATCATGTGGTTTATGAGACGCTTCGGGAGACAAGACGGGCTTCAGATCCGCAGGAGTGTTGCGTCTATGCAGCAGAGAAAGGGAAATAATCCCACCACTCCAGAGGAGAACACAAGGTAGATGGCAGGGAGGAATTTGATGAGCTGAAAATAGCAGTGTGAGAGCAAGTGTGTGAAGGTTAAAAGATGGAAGCGCATGATGTAGTACTGGAATACATGACGCGGGATAAAGGAGGGCGGAGCTCAGGAGCTGTAACCGTTGCCGTGGTGCGCGATGGGAAGCGGTGGGGTGGAGATGTGAGAGGTGAGCGCCTTTTCGAGGTTCTGCCATTTACCTGCTGCAGCAGGGGGTGTTATATTTTTAGGCACAGGGCAATGAGCGATGGAGCACCTGGAGACTGCAGCAAATCATCGTGAGGGGTGAGAAAGAGCCAAGGACAACGAGAGAAAGCGAAACAGCAGTTACACAGTCCATGACAGAAACGCTCGCAGTTCGAAATGACACATTCTGGTCGATTGCTTCTCTTAATTGGTAATAATAATAAAAAAATCAAACCTTAACAGTCTGATTGCATTTCCAGAAGAAGGCTTTAAGCCCCGCCCACTTCACAATCTCTGACAAGCTTGCGTTCTGATGTACGTGTTCAATTTACATTTACACTAACTTGACTCCACCCACCATATTATCTCGTCGATATTGTACGGCAGCTACCCATCGGGAAGTGCGAAGGCCAACACGTGCTTCCTCCGGGATGCGTAAAGAGAGCCAACAGCATCTTTCCAAACTGCCGCGTCACAGGAAAGTCACAAATACTCAAAGGAAACGCCGTGCGCCTTCTTACGCATACAGTACTGTAGACAAGTCTTAAGCACATGCAAAAAATGCTGTTATGTATACCAGACATCAAAACTAATGAAAATAAAGCTTTCTACTGTCTCAGGTGTAACTTGGGCATTTTTTAATAAGAAATTGAACTGGTACGTTTTACTGAGAATCTGCCACAGTTCTCATTTTTCAAGCACAAATAGTTTTTTGAGAAAGTAATGTTTGGAAATCTAACATATTTTTGCACTGAGAGTTCATCAAATAAATATCGATATTTATCTATTTTAAAAAGGGGAGTGCTAATACTTTTGCACAGTACCGTACAAGAGCTTAAGGACTCGATTGACACGGGTTTTATCGAAATCATTTTTTATATGTGTGCAACCAAAAAGTTTTTATGTGATCTGCATTCATGAAATTCTAGTTTATCATGTAATAAATACTGTAATATACATAGTAATATAAAATACAATTGTGCCTAAACAACCTTATGAAAGCATGCTTCAGAAACACACACACACACACACACACTTGACCAGCGCAGCGTCCTCACTGTGAGCTCCTTCTGCTCTCATTCTGGCCATGCAGAGAACCATGTTCGAGCGGACAGCAAATACGTGACATGAAGCAGTATCCCTCCAGCCATGCGATTTTCTAATCCCGTTTCAATTGTCTATCAAAAAAACAGCTCACATCCTCATGCCAGACCTCCTCAATAGCTTTTATTAGAGATGAGCCTTTTTTTGGAAAGAAAATAGAAATGAACTCCCTGAAGTCTGCTTGTAAATTGACCTGGAAATACGGCTTTTGTTTTTGCGTGGTCTGCTGCAGCATTCGCGTGATTCTCGTTCGCTTAATTAGAATTATATCTGAGGATGCATGCGACAGGCTGGTTTGGCTCATCCTGAGACTCGCTGGAGTGAATCAGGCATGGAGAAGCTGCCACAGGTGAGACACAGGCGGGGGGACAGAACACTGGCCAAGTCTGAGACGAAGCACTCTGTTTCATTTCATTTCAACCCGTCCGCTGCGTTAAGTGCTCCAAATCAGCTTTCATGTTATACGATTGTTGGCCTTTGCTGAATTCTCAAGTCTAAGAAGGAAAATCTAAAGTTAACAGTTTAACCTTGATAATAAAGATCAATGTACAGAACGCGTTACCATATCAACAAATATATACACACACACACACACTGTCCACTTTATTAGGAACACCTGCACATTCATGCCTAACCCTAAGCTTCTGAACGTCATCGACGGGGCTTTTCCACTCAATGTTTTTTGTTTTTCGTACCAGAGATCAGACTTCCTTCATTCTGATATTTGATATGAACGTTAAGTCGAGCTCTTGACCTGTATCTGCATGAGTTTATGCTTTACACCAGTGATTGGCTTGGCTAATTGCACAGCTGCGTAAATGAGTTGAGCATCCTAATAAAGTGACCCGTGAGCGTGTACATTTTTTAAATTTTTTTACTATACAAATGATAAGGTGTTAGAACGAGCACATTAATATCAGTGATCTGCAGTTGCACTACTGTTAGAGCCGCTGCTATAGAAAATTAATCATCTCTTGTGAATCACAGTTGAGTGCGGTTGCCATTAACCTTGACTGCTTGAAGTCAAAGTCAGATTCAGGGTCTGCCAAAAAAAAAAACAACAAAAAAAAAAACCCTCTCTACGCTCAATTTAATATGTCTCAGGTTAACATGAAAAACAGTATTGATTTCATCCCATTGCCTGTGAAGGAGTATTTATTTATTTATCTGTGTGGGAGCAGGCTTCTCTGCATGGCCCAATGTGAAAAATGGCAGAACTGACTTTTGTAGATGAGACGAGACAGTGTGTGAGAAAGGGAGGGGGGATAAAGGAGTGAGAAAGAGAGAGAGAGAGAGAGAGAGAGAGAAAGAGCTTCTCTGTTGTTGGTGCTCACTGTCAGCATCAATCGCTCTCGCATTTCGTTTAGCTGCTGCCAAAACTCACAAGTCACTACTGACAGAAGCCAATTACGCTTCGCTTCTCTCCACCTGCTGCAAACGTAATTAAGCACGGAAGCGACAAAACAACACGCGCGAATAGGCACAGGCACACACACACACACACACACACACACGCAGATTCATCATTAAGCTTTTTTGTAAGTGTATTAAAATGTAACAGTATTTGTGCTTGTGTGCGCACAATTCATGGCATATTGCATTCATGACTCTGATACTGTTTAGAAACCATGAGAGTTGACTGGTATTGTATGAACACACAATTTGCAGTCTGCTTTGATTTGCCAGACATCCAGACAGCGGTCTTTGCATACCACCCTTACGTTGCACACTGATTCATATCGGATGTTGTAATCAAAGCATTTTTAACAAGAATCGCAATCCTTAGTAACTTAACTTCTGTAACTGGTCGTACAAATTAAGTTGTACAAGCTGTTACAAATAACAAGAGCTGAAAAATCTACCTTTGCAAATAAACATAGCACCAATACAGGAAAATTGACCTATAATTTCCATCAATGAGTTTACAACAAAAAAACAATATACGATTATTAAACCTAGTCCTACAATATGTCCACATTTTACTAATTTTAAGCTTGAAACTGGCAGATAATGTTCATTTTAAAGGTCCACTATGTAGGATTCAACCACCTGAATGCCCCTCCCTTACCCCACCCTTTCCAAGCGTGTATTAGAGCGTACGGTGGCCATCAGGTGCCCATAGTGTACTTCCAAGTACTCACATTCACACTCCCAGGCTTTTTCTGTGCTAAACAATAAGTATCATCTTCAGTTTTTCAACATTTGGGTTCTCAAACTTGTTATCCAACACTAGCAAACACTGATTCCTCTTCTTTCGTCTTCCTTTTATTCCTTTCTTTTTCTTCGACATCCTTCTGGTGCTTCCAGTCAGATTCACGCTACCACTTGTAAGAATGTGAAATGTGGATGCTGCTCACTAGAGGTTTGTCCGTTCTGGGCTACTGTAGCATGGCGGCTCCACAGAGGTGGACCTGCTCCCTACGTAGATATAAAGGACTCGTTCTAAGCTTACAAAAACACAACGATTCATAGTTACAGGTAATTATACACTTATGAAAACATACTTATGAATATATTCCATGTCTGCCAATATAGCCCCCTAAAATCCTACATAGAGGACATTTAAGTAGTGATTTCCAAAAAGAAGACAAGTTTGAAATGGGTAAAAGTGTCAACAAATGTGCTTAATAATCTGATAATTGTTTTATTGTAATCTCATCATTAAAAATGTTACATATATGCAATATATGTACAGTTTGGTAAGTATATGGACAGTGACAATATTCATATTTTTGCCTCTGTACACCACCACAATGGATTTCAAATGCAGCCATCAAGATGTCATAGAAGTGTAGACATTCAGCTTTAATTCGAGGGATTTAACAAAAATATTGCATTAGCCATTGAAGAATTATAGCTATTTTTAGTCCCTTCATCTCCACAGGCTCCAAAGCAACTGGACAATTGACTGAAGCAGTTTCATGGAGAGTTATGGCCTGTTTCCTTGTTATTTCATGACCAATTAAGGAGGTAAAAGGTCTGGAGATGATTCCAAGTGTTACATTTACATTTGGCAGCTGTTCAAGGCAACTCTCAATATACAGTCCTAAGAAGTGTCGATACAACTGAAGGTGGTCATCATTTGATTGAAAAACAAAGCAGACCTATCAAAAAGATAGCAGGAACTTTAGAAGTGGTCAAATCAACAATTTAGTACATTGTCAAAAAGAAGGAATGCATTGGTGAGCTCAGCAACACCAAAAGGCCTGGAAGACCATGGAAGTCAACTAAAGTGGATGATTGTAGAATTATTTTCTTTGTGGAGGAAACCCTCTTTAAAACAGTTAGTCAAGTCAAGAAGACTCTCAAGGAGGTAGGGGTATCATTGACAAAGTCTTCAATCAAGACACACCTTCATGAATGTAAATACAGAGGGGTTCACCTCAAGATAAAAACCACTGGTAACATACAAGGACAGAAAGGCCAGATTAAACTTTGCTAGAAAGCCTGCCCAGTTCTGGAACAGGATTCTTTGGACAGATGGAACCAAGATTAACTTGTATCAGAATGAAGGGAAGAGAAGGGAATGGAGAAAGAAAGGAAGGGCTCATGATCCAAAGCATACCACACCATCTGTCAAACATGGTGGACATGGGCATGTGTGGCTGCCAATGGAACTGGGTCACTGGTGTTTATTGATGATGTAACTGCTGGTAGAAGTAACAGGATGAATTCTGAAGTGTAAAGAGCAATATTTTCTGCTCAGATTCAGTCAAAAGCTGCAAAACCGATAGGACGGCACTTCAGAGCACAGATGAATAATGACACAAAACATTCCGTGAAAGCAACCCAAGAGCTTCTTAAGGCAAAGAAATGGGATGTCCTTAAATGGCTGAGTCAGCAAAGCTAATTGAACATACTTTTCACTTAGTGAAAACAAAACTGAAGGCAGCTGTAGTAAATCCCTGGCAAAGCACTTTAACAGCGGGAGCTCAGCATTAGGTGATGTCCCTCGGTTTCAGGCCTCAGGCAGTCATTGACTGCAAAGGATTTGCATCCAAGTATTAAAAATGATGCTTCTAACAATAATGTTAGATTGTCCAATTACCTTCGAGCCTGTGAAAATGGAGGGGCTATGAAAAAGTGGCTGTAATTTCTCAGTGGTTAAAGCAATATTTTTGTTAAACTCCTTGAATTATGAACTATACATCTTTATGGACTTATTTGAAATCCATTATGGTGGTGTACAGAAGCAAAAATATAAAGATTGTGTCACTGTGCAAATATTTACGGACCTAACTATAGGTGTCCAGAGATGTTGCCTGTACAGCCTGAGTGGACCTATTACATTTATATAAACCTTTATTGCCAATGTTTTTTTGAACATGTTAACAGAAATATTCTGGATGCACATACAAAAAAACAATGTTATTTCAAGCCAGGGATGGATGAAATTTTCATGAACATTTTTGAGAGTTGGCCTACCTCCTGGACACAGTGTGCATTAATCATCCATCAGCCTTCATTAATATCAGCTTTTGACCAGTGCACTGCTGTTGGCTTGATTTTTACTTATTTATCCTGTGATGGTTGGTTGGTGGACTATTACTCAATCCAATAGTGTCCCAGTGCAACACTATATGTCAAAGTCACTGGCGTACTGAGATTGATCCACACCTCCCAAGTAACCACTCAGCCATGGTTTCTGATGGATGGGGTAAAGGGCTGACAAACTGCTGTAATTATATACCCATAACAGGTGACAAATAAAAAAAAAACAACAACAATAAAGTGTGCCAGTAAGGTGTTTGGACCACCACAAGACACCAGAACAGCTTAAGTGCTCCTTAGAAATCTCCCATGGCTGCTTAATTGGCTTGAGATGGGGTGAGAAGGTCATAGCATATGAGTTACGTCATTTTCATCCTCATCAAACCATTTAGTGAGCCGTTGTGTCCTGGGAAGGGGTGGAGTGATCCTGGAAAAGACCATGCCCATCATGACAAACGATGATCAGTCAGAAAGTGCTGCAGGATTAATTTGACACTTCACTGTAAAGGGACAAGTAGGGTAAAACCAGGTGTAAAATAAATGGCATAACAGAGTTACTGTTTTTCCTTTAATTTGTCACCCATCTGTATAAGGGAGATGGACCTGATAAAGGAACCAGTGATCACTTTTCCACCAACAGGGAAAAGGTTCTGTTCTGGTCCGCACACGGAATTTTGAACCAGTTGGAGAATTTCAACCAAAAAGAACTTGGAAAAAAATGGGATCAGAAATGAATCTCAGCTGCATCTGTCCACCTCCTCCTCTCTCACCACAAAAACCATTCGCAAGGTGCTGAGATGAACAAGAAGGTTGAAAAAAAAAGTGATCTCATACAGTTCCAAATTCAATGGGCTACATTTTCTCATTACAGAACGCCCTGGTTCTGGGGGAGCCTTAGCAAGGGTTGGTATATTTCACGTCATATGTTATTAAAGTGCTTAGACCGGGGTGTCAAACATAGTGCTAGATGCCAAACAAATGAATAGAATCACTTACAAACACACTTTATGTTGTCTTAAGTTCTCCTCGGTTGCACACGTGCAACTTTTGTACTTCTGTTGCCTTACATGTAGCACCTTGATCCTTGAGAAACGTTGTCTCGTTTCACTGTACACCGTACCACATGTATACGTTGAAATGACAATAAAAGACACTTGAACTTGAACTTTTTCAGGAACAGCTTCTGGTCAGGGTCGAGGTAGATCCGAAGCCTATCCCAGGAACAGTGGGTGTTAGGAGGGAACACACCTTGGATAGTCTGTCCATCACAGAGCATCATGTACCGTATAATTTCACACACATTCACAACCTGAGCAAATCAATCGTAGCCAATCCACTTACTGGCATGTGTTTTGGGAGGCTGGAGGAAACTGGAGAACCCAGAGGAAACCTAAGGAGGAGCTGTGAGGTGGAACTGCTACCAGTTCATCTGTTTTGCAGGTGATAGATGTTTCATTCCTGCATTCAGAGTGCACCTTTTAGATGAATTGCGATAAATGAACACATTTAAAAGAAGCTGTTGATGAATTATTGGTTGCTAAACTGATTATTTTGGTACAGCCGACGTGATATTGGACAACTTGTAACGTGGCCCATTACAATCAGCTTGACACTGCTGGCTTAGACATACTTGGGGCTTGAGCACCATAAAGGCTCAATCCTAAAAAATCCATCCATCCATTATCTATAGCGCTTTATCCGTCTGGGTGGCGGGGAAGCTGGAGCCAATCCCAGCATCTTG
>JAQQZR010000004.1:2136013-2173096 GCA_030068235.1 Notoglanidium macrostoma | reverse complement strand
CAATTTAGAGTAGCCAGTTGACCTAATCTGCATGTCTTTGGACTGTGGGAGGAAACCGGAGGAAACCCACGCATGCATGGGGAGAACATGCAAACTCGACCCAGAAAGGCACCCTGGGTGACCCTGGGATCGAACCCAGGACCTTCTTGCTGTGAGGCAGGTGCTAACCACTGCACCACCGTGCCGCCAATCCTAAAAAATGTACCTATAAAATGTAGCTGATTCGACTGGAGAAATCACCAAAAAAGCATTTGCACTGGACCTGAGGGTAATTACAGGGAGGTTAACGAGCCTGACTTTCCTAATGAGATGTGAGTCAGACTTCCGCTGCAGTGAGACAACTCATTTTGTTTCAGGGTCTTTTTTTTTTTGCGTCTTCCAAATTTTGCGTCTTCCGCGTCAGCAGAATTTTTAAAGCGAATTGTTTCTTCAGGTGTGAATGTGAGTGTACGATTCAAAATCTATATTTACGTATGGTCACCCCAGCGCCAGTCATGAAACCTCCCCACAATATTGCCATTTTATGCTATTTCTAGTCCTTTTCCTTTCACACCACACCATCTATAATTCGAGACTCCATAATACTGCCATTACAACAGCTAATGGATGTCAGGCAAAAAGACAAATGGACATCTTATACACGTCTCGCTGATACTTCCCTTTCACTGCAAGCACCACTGACTCTGAAGCGACTCATCGTTAATTATAAGGTCTGGGGAGGCCGATCGTGGTGAGCGTGAACAAATCTTCAGCGCTAGTGATCACGATCAGGGTTTCAACACCAGGGTTCGGTCTGCATCTCAACAACTGGCTGTTTTTAGCCCTTCCTCGACAGTCGCTGTCTCTCTTGCATGTATGGAAACTCCTGTTCGGAGTGTGATGGCTCTATTCTGGGAAGAGTGGGAGTGTGTTTCTGGTTTCCAGGAAGGGAACCGGAGCCGGGTCAATGTGTGGGAGAGATGAATACAGCCCTGGAGAGAACACAAGACAGGAAGACAAACCTGCTGGTATTCATGACACTTGATGTCTAGAGAGGGTGCGTGGTTTGGTATATAACTCTAAGCAAAGGCTTTTTTTGCCTTCCTTGCATCTTTTTCCTAACTGCATCCTCTCAGTAGGAATTAAATTGTAGACACATTAATCATGAAACCAATTCTACCAAGTGAGATGACACATGTTGACACTACACCTTCTTTTAAGCTTGTTTTCAACCTGGTGAAACTGGTATTTAATGGAAATTTCTGATTTCATTTCCAGAATGAGATCATTAATATAACCCTGTGAATTGCAGCTGCACTACGGTCTGAACTGCTGCTATGGAAAATAAATCAACACCTTCTGACCAATCAGAATGGAGAATTCAACAGCATGTGTTTTACTGGCATGCTGAACCAGGCCAGACCTCCATCCTCCTTGAAAAACACACACGCACATGATTCTCAACCCACTTTCGACCCCATGTTTCCTCATGGTGCTGACCCACCAGCCAGTTAAATCACTCTTTCTGTGTCCCAGGAGGTAAGAAAGACGTAAAGGTTTGATGGGGCACCTTGGAGGAAGGGGGACAGAAATAAACGTGACACAGGCAGTGCCTGAGCCACAGACCGGCTAGACTAATGAGGCGAGGCTGAAGTTGGGGGAAATGCTCCCAGGGGTGTGCGAACACACACACAGCTCTCTCCACCCGTGCCCCAGTTCCTGTGTCATTAAAATCCCTGAGCAGGCCGAGCTGGACGACCTCAATTAGGTCATCAGAGTGTGAAATGGAGTCTGTTCAACATCTGTCTGAGATCCAAAAATTCTCAACCTGGGAACCGTCATGTGCGCTACTGAATGCCAGGTAATAAGCCGTTTATTCTTTTATTCACTTATATGCTTGGTTTATTGCGTATACACGCTGGTTTATATCAAATGGAAACCAGCAGCACTGATTCAACATGACGACATCAAGCAAAAGGATTAATGCGACATGAGAACGGCAAGAAACGAAACAGCAAGGCCTCGCTTTTAACACAGCAAACATATCAAACACATAAACTTTACAGAGTGACCTTTCCACAACCCCAGCAGCTCCAGTGTCCACACGCCCCCTGCTCCTCCAAATGCCACAGGGACCTGTCACTTCCTGTCTTGGAGAAGGTCAAAGCATTAACGGCATCTGTAAAGCGCAGTCGCGTCACACGCTCTCCCCCCAAATCCTTCTCTCTCACTCCGTGTTAGTTCGAATCATATTAAAGCAATGCATTATAGATATTTCATCCGACTGATGCTTTTCTGTAACACTGATCTAAGCAATATAGATGGTTACATTTTAAACGCATGTCCTGAATTCACACTGAAGACATGACAGCCTATGCAGCATGTATTCCAGGAACTCATTTTAACATGCACACGTTAAAAAAGGGACTATGGTTAGAACAAGGGCAATGAAACACGCACACCTCTTTATACTTCTGCATTGAAATGTATTTGCAAGGTTAAACAGAAGTGGTTTATGGGTAAGTGCAGAGTCACACTGACATGCCAAGTTGCAGTCTTTCCCATTACCATCACCATGCCATGTGCATCCTCAGTGCGGTGAGTGAAGCAGCCTTCAAAAGAACACTGAATGGTCCCAATAAAATGTATCCACTGGAGCACAACTTACCTGTAACTACGAATCATTGGTTTCGTAAGCTTAGAATGAGCCCTTTATATCTACCTAGAGAGCGGGTCCACCTCTACAGAGCCGCCATGTTGCACCGCTACAGGAACCCAGAATGGACAAACCTCTAGAGAGCACATTTCTACAAATGGCAGCGTGAATCCGGAATGAAGACAGAGAAGAAGAAAGGAAGACAAGGAGGAAGAAAGAAGAGGAATCAGTGTTCGCTGGCTGAAGTTTGAGAATCAAATTTTTAAAAATGGAGGAAAATGGAGGATCGTGTTTATTATTTAGCACGGGAAAAGCAAGGGAGGGCGAATGTACGTACTCGGAGGTACGCCACCGGCACCTGACAGCCACCGTATGCTTGAAAACATAGCGGACTGTTTATTAATCAGTTTATTGGTCTTAGAATTATGGGAGGCCTCTGCCATGTAAGTCCATGTGTAAGTTGTTACCATGGAAACAATCATGTATTAGAACGAGCACAGAATCAAAAATTTAGCAGCATTTTACAGTGATGTACAATTATTCAGAACGCATAAATCTCATGCGATCACATTCAGGATGTCACAACTGAGTGAAAATGAAGTCCCGTGAAGGCCATTCTGTTAACTGTTTAATGTGACTCACTACCTGTCTGTCCGGCTGGGAAAAACAGGCGAGATGAATAGCGTGAGGGTGCAGCTCCTCCTGAGACCAACCTGGTAACCAATCAATAGAGTGGCAGTGCCGCCTGGTCCAGAGACTCACACATCAATCAGCATCGAGCGACTCGGACTTGGCCTCCGTCTCACCGACAGCATCCGCCATGCCGGCCAGCGCATGAGCCATAGCTGTCTATTACTCTTGGCAGATGGACCACGGGGACATGTGTACTGCCTGGCATGAATAACTGGCACTAAGAAAGCTCTAACATGGGTAGTAGAGAGGGTAGAAAGAAAAACATGTTATCTCTGCTTCAGTTCATAGAGGGAAGGAAGTGACAAGCCAATTCAGGCTGATCAAAGTCAGAGACCAAGTTAGCAAAACAGAGGAAGTGCATGTCCTCGCTGTCTGTGTAATCGGAGCAGTTTGTCCTGGGTTGTCGACACTCCCTCCCCTCGCTTCACTTTAAAACCCACATGCCCTTCTTAGACAGATGCCGCACGCTATAATCTAAATGTGGCACTGGAATAATCAACACCTTGCTCTCGTGAGTCCTCAGAAACCACAAAAACGAAAGAACGTCCCGTCGTCCGCACAAACCGTGGCACAGCAGCGCCTCACGGTGGGCAAAGTGGGTTAGGAGCGTGCACCTGTTAAAAAGCACATGCAGAGCCCGAAGAATTGTCCTCAGGGTGAGGACAGGAACACAGTGTTCCTGAAAGGAAATTAGTCATGTATGGAAAAGATCAGAGTGGATTTAGTGAGCCGTGAATAACGGCATGCAGATGCCTCAGGAATGTGCCGTCTCCTGAGACGGATAATGTCTGTCTGTAGCCTGGATGGTATCCATAATAATGCATAAACCCTTCAGAACCAGACACAACAGAATATATTTAGAGTAAAAAAAAAATATCATGAAAACTATTGGTATGGGCTAATTAAACATGAAGTGTGTTGCGCTGCTACAGTAGCCAAGAACAGACAAACTAAACTATGGCTCGAAAGAGCGCTTATTGTGCTTTTAATAGAGGCAACCAGCACCGAAAGGATGATGCTTAATGTAGCAGCCATCTTGAGAGACTGATTGTGTTTGCAGAATAGGTTTGGTTTTTCTTTTAATTTAGTAATTTGTTAATGTTAATTACTTACATTGCTGGTGTATTTAGGAGTTACCCTCCCTGCACCAGTGGCTTTTCTTGTATAGAATATCCCCCCTGTATGATATTGTAATGGTACATTCCATTGAGCATTCTCGGATGTGGAAATAACAGAAAGTAGAGTAACACAGTACTCTGACCGAAACTCTAAAGTACCAACTATAATTTGAAACTGTCAATATTAGATTAAAGCTTTTTTTCCTTCACTTGAAGCAATCACTTCACTTGATTTTTGTTTTCTGAGAGGTTTTGTGCTTCACACTTGTTACAAGTAATCTGCTCCATAAGCACCCCTGGGAAAAGGAAGAGCTGCTCCAAAGAAGAAAGACGAGGTAAATTACTTGTGTAATTGTTTTGGTGGTTCCAATAAAATTTGATGGCCATAGTTTATTCCTGCACATGCACATCTACCAAACACATACCAGACTTTTAGTTCTCAGAAGAAAGCCATAAAAGGTTTGAAAGTGTTTACAACCCTAGCATTGTTTTATTCTAGTTTTATATAAAAAATTAAAGACCCATAGCAACAAAGATAAATTTTTTTTTTTTTTTTAAAGGGCAGTGTACAAATATTACTGTGTTCACCTGGCGGAGAACCTCTCCTGGTCCCTCAACACCAGCTCCATAGCCAAGAAAGACCAGTAGCGGCTCTACTTCCTGTGAAGGCTGAGGAAAGCTCATCTCCCGCCACCCATCCTCACCACCTTCTACAGAGGGACTATTAAGAGCATTCTGAGCAGCTGCATCACTGTCTGGTACGGAAACTGCACCGTATCGGACCGCAAGACCCTCCAGCGGATAGTGAGAACAGCTGAGATCACCATCGGAGTCTCTCTTCCCTCGATCACTGACATTCACCACACACCCCACCAGCATTGTGGACGAACCCACACACCCCTCACACATACACTCTTCCCCCTTGTGCCATCTGGCAAGAGGTACAAAAGCATTCGGGCCCTCACTGCCAGACGCTAAGTTTCTCCACCCAAGCCATCAGACTCCTTAACACTCAGGGACTGGATTAACACACACAAACATACACTCATCTACCCCTACAATTTTGCACATTACATTTGGATTAGTAGTGCATTCTTTTTTGACCTGTGATGTCTGCACAGTTTGCACTTTTACGTTGTTTCTGCCATGTTTGCCATTCAGTTTGTCGTCTTCTGTTGCACACGTGCACCTTTGTACTTCGGTGTCGTCTTATATGTAGCACCTTGGTCCAGGAGAAACGTCGTCTCGCTTCACTATACACAGTATCCAGTGTATATGGTTGAAATGACAAAGCCACTTGAACTTCTGCACCTGATGACCATCAGTTTGATATATGCTTGCACCTGCTTTTATAGATTCTATACATTGGAATTGTATTGGAGCGATGAACATAATTCTAGATATTCTGTCAGTTGGTCTTTTATTAATGTCTTGGAGAGAGTTAATGCACTACTCCAAATGGTGTTCAACTGGGTTAGGACACATTAATACATCAAGTGTGAAGGCCATAGCATATTATCTACATCTTCAAACCATTCCATGAGCCCTTGTGGCCTGTGGATGGGGCAGGATCATGCTGAAAGAAACCACGTTCATCAGGAAAGATTTGCAGCGCTACTCCTGTCACATGTCTAAAAAATTATGGATGGTTAAATGGCTCCATCTAGTGGCAAACTGGAATTTTAAAATTGACCAAAAAACACTTTGCTTTACAATGCACTGTTGGCATCTTTGGAAATTTTTTAGTCATTACTTCCCAATAAATCAAAATGAACCCATTCCCTGCCCTTCATCTTATTTCGATGAACAAAAAATCATTACATTAAAACCGACCAGAGTCCAAGTGTAGCATTCACACCTAGACGTTCAAGAAATCCAAATATTCTAGTTTTTAAAAAGACAAACATTTTTAAAAGAATTACTTATTTTACTTTGAATCACTGAGGATAAAGACTGACATGTCATTTTCACAAAGGATGGAGTCTTGCTTCACAAACCTTTTTTTTTTTTTTTTTGAACAACTATAGTGGGTAAGTCACATACCATTTCTCCACCCAGTGCATTTTATATTACTCATATTTTGGTTTTACTCAGATGTATTGCTACAATTGTGTCTGGTTTGCAAAATGTCTGATGGTAGCAAGTGCCATATTTATAAATTCAACTCTCCCTATAATAAAAAAAGGCAGAAAATCAAAGTCAGAAAACAACCCAAAAGTGTTAGCAAAATACTTTTAATAGCTTTCTCACACAACTTTATAAACAAAATGTACAAGCCAGACTTCTTATGCCTTCGAAACATTTCCATAGTGAGCTCTCATGGTGCATCACAGAACAAGGAGAGTCTGACCAGAATAAAAGAAAGTTACCCCAGGCCTGAAGACCGGGAGCCTTTCGGCCTCATGTCCTTCTGACCGCCACTGCTCAGAAAGTTCAGCTGAAAGTCATCAGCGATGGAGCAGCAGACCTGCAAAAGCCTCTCGAACACAGATGCACAGCAGAACACAACACACACACAACATAGAGCATACACACACCTTTGTGGAGCAGGTTTACCTGTGCGCTCATGTGTCTGAGCAGGCGTGGGCGGGGCTTACACTCTGGGCAGCGGCACATGACGCAGAGCCGCGAGCCTCCCGCTGCGCATGCGCGTCGCTGTGAGACAAGGAGAGCCAAGAGATGAACCCTTGTACGTACACAATGCGTCAGCAAAATTGAAATTGTGATAAAGAAATCCTTCAACATGACTTTAAAGTGTTAACAATACAATAATTGGATAAACTTCACAATATCAAGGCTCACATTAGTTTTAAACGGCTCAGTTTCCGGACTTTCTTTGCTTTTTCGCCCCAAGATGGCGGCTGCCAAAATGGCGTCGATTCAGATCTCATTCTGAAAGAACACGCTTTCGAAGTCCCGGTGCTGAAAATCCATAGTGTCCTCATTAGTATTCAGAGACGTGTACGAATACTTGTGTTCATGTTGATCAGGTAAATAATTTCTCTGTCTAGATGACGGCGCTGTGATGTTCATGTCACTGTAGACGAGCTCCATCAGGTACTGCGTGGTGTTTCTCGGCGCCATCGCTCCTGACTGGAAAGCGTCCGCCTGTCTCTGCTTCTCCCACGCCAGGCTGTGCTGAGA
This sequence comes from Notoglanidium macrostoma, assembly GCA_030068235.1. Lineage (NCBI taxonomy): Eukaryota > Metazoa > Chordata > Actinopteri > Siluriformes > Auchenoglanididae > Notoglanidium > Notoglanidium macrostoma. The sequence continues at coordinate 2,165,506 of JAQQZR010000004.1, read as the reverse complement.
ACGGCGTCCGGTCTTCCTCGGCGATTTCCCGACGTGTTTTCGAAAAATGGCTTTCACAACACCCGAATACACCGATTTCTTTCTCCTCCACTGGTTTGGTCGGCTCTCGCGCTGTTTTCTCTCTTCTGTCGCCATGGCGTCGATGCACATATCCACGCGTGCGTAGTCTTATTTTATTTTTTTTTAACTTTCAAAACAAATACGTAAAAACTTGTCGTCAATAAAAGATAGCGTATTGTTTTAGCAAAGGGAGAAGGAAAATAATCAGCTGACGAATTAAAACCAAAACGACCACAGGAGGAAGAGGTCTTCGTCTGTCCGTCTTCTCGACGTTTCTGTTTCGCTAAACTTGCTGCATCACTTATAACTTTGAAAGCAGGTGGAAGTGACGATTTAAGTCATCAGCCAATCAGGTGCCACTTCATCTTCTTCGGCTGATTTGTTGTCGGTGTTTGACATGCATATACCGCCACCTACTGTCTGGTCGTGTCGTAGCCGGAGTAAAAAAAATACTACAAAAATCTCATACGAACATAATGTGAACTGTGTTATTCTAATAATAATAATAATAATAATAATAATACACATTTAATCCTGATTGGAAAACATAAAATATAATTACTTCCGATAGCCCATAAACATAAAACCAGCATTATTACCACAAGAGCACATTGTAAATTATACCACAGGTATAACTAAATGTAAAATTCCTATTGATAATACATACAATAACCCTTTCATAGTGTTCACCCTTTTGAACAGTCAATTTAAGGTTTTAGGAAAATATAAGTTGTAAACTACTTCCAAATCACCTGACAGCATTACTATTTTCTATATAAAAGAAAAAGAAAAAAAAACCACCACCAACAACAACAAAATATGGAAAAATGGTTTTCTTTTAGATTTAAAAAAAAATATTTTTTAACTAATGTTGTTTTTTGGGAAAGTGTTTTAACACCGACTTGTGTCATGTAACTGTACATATTTTCATGTTCAGAAATTATATTTACTAAACATTTTTTTAACACAGTTTTCCTCGGGATCAATAAAGTTGCTATCTATCTATCTATCTATCTATCTATCTATCTATCTATCTATCTATCTATCTATCTATACTTTTGAAATGAAAATATTTAGACGGAATCAAAATCATTCACGCAAATTTTGAGGAATTAAAATTTTAAAAAGCAGAAAATATTTTTGTTGGCTGTTAAAAAATCTAAACGTCAGTTACTTTTATTTATTATTATTATAATTATTATTATTATTATTAATTCATTTTTTAAATTTACCCACAATTCTGTGCGACCGGAAGCGGGCGGTCTCCTTTGGGGGGCGCTTGAAGCTAAATTGCGCTCGCGCGTTTGAAAAGGCGGGAGGGAGCGTCCGCCATTTTGTTCGAAGTCCCCTTCGTGTCGGACACTAGATCACTTCGCGCCGACAGGAAACACAACTTTTTAGGCATGGATCACGCGTTTTATGTGGCGCAGTCGCCCCCGGAAGATCCGACGATAAGCCCGGATTTTACGTATAAGAGTAAGTAAAAGAAACATGCGTGTATTTTCGCCGTGTTCAGCGTTTTGTGGATTTTGTGCTTTATTATTGCGCGCGCGCGCGCGCGTTCGACGGCGGCCATGTTGACTAGCTAGCGAGTAGACTCCAGAGCAGTCTCGCGCACTAGCTTCATGGCGTGTCTGCGTAACGGGCTGTCTGATGTGCCTACACCCAGCAAATTCGTGTTTTATTTCATATTTTCAATTAACATGTGCGAATATAAATATCCTAAACGGAGAGGGAATATCCGGCTATAAACTCATTAAGTCAGATTTTTATGAGCTGTGAATTAACGCCTGTGTTGATGCACTCTGGTCACTGAGGCGCCGCTTAGCAACACACTCTTATTGATTTTGTTAAAATCCTGACAGGAATTGTTGAGAAGAAAAAAAAAGATTTATAAATGTTGAAAGATTTTTTAAAAAATTAACTCTACAGCAGAAAAATGTGTAGAAGAAAAAGAAATAATGAAAGTACATCTGCTTATTTATTTATTACAATATTCGGATTTCCTCCTTATAGTGTGTTTGTTTTGAATCCTTAAGAAATATATAAAAAATATAAAAGTTGTAAAATAAGTCATGTATATCTATTCTGTAGTGGTATGGAAAGGATTTCAAAAAATAGAATATAAGAATAATTAAAAAAAAAAATACATATTGGTGAAGTAACTTAAAAATAAGGCTTAAAAGCAGATTTTCCATTTATAAATATAACAGTTTCTAATAAAGAATAATGATAACATTTTCCACATGGAGTCCTAAATATCAAGGTGCTTTATATAAAAGCATTATTGTAAAAAATTAAACAGAATCCAAGAATAAAAACAATACAAGGCAGGAAGAACATGAAAATATAAAGCAAATCTTCCAATTCGTAAATAAATATTGTATGAAAGTTTAATAAAACAACCAGAAAATAATTTAGTTTTATATTTAACTTTGTGCCTGTACTTAAGCCATGGAAAAATCGACACCGTGCCAAAATAACGATCCCGATGTTTCAGAAACCTGGTAGAATGATTATTATTCCTTTTAGAACCCTAGTTCATGGTTGTAAATGAATCCCGTTGAATATTATTGGTCCCAGCACTGCTCTGACTTCAGAATGACGCCTTTAAGATGTTTACTGTGTTTATTTTCAACAAAGTGAGGGTCTGTTGACATAATAACAGTGTTAATAACACAGAAACGTAGTCCTGGGTTGCCAGGTCTGTACAAAAATTAAAAAAGTTCTACTCCTGAATCTGACAAAATAAAAAAGAATCACACAATTTAGTCCCAAAATATTCTGTATTATTACAGATATCGTCACTCAGTAACCAGACTTACTGACACGTGACATAATTCATGTGCAAGAATATTATTATTTCTACAGATACACAGCTTCAGCTCGCAACCGTTCATGTGAAATCTTGTTTCTGTTTGAATAAAAAAAAAAATTGCATAAATGACTTAATGAAAATCATTGAAACTTAATCTCCTGTATGCGGAGTCTAAAATGGGTCTAACTGTTGCTAATCCTTGACAAACCATGATGATGTTTATTAAAGGAAGAAAAATGTACAGAATTTTACAGAAATTGACTAATTTTACCTCAGAATTCACTTTCCAAAACTGACAGAATGATAATCCGAATTCAGGGATTCGTGTAGGTGACAAATATTAGCAAACACAAATGAGGAAGGACAGCAGGAAGTTTAAAGAAATTACCGTCATGTGATCACGTGCTAGAAAGAAACACCGGACGAGGTCGTATGTAGGATGTTATAAAAACGCATGTTTGAGGCTTTTAGATATTACAGTATATACAATGGAACTAAAACGGTTTTCATTTCAAATGAATATTGATGAAAAGGGGTAAATACTTCCTCCACTTCTCTGCTCAGTCGTTAACGAGAGATTACAGCGCGAGGGTGAGCAGTGACGTCATCGGGCCTCGGACTTCTGCATTTTGAATTTTTTAAAGGCTCAGACTGAAGAAAGCTCGTACAAAAGTGTGGTTTTTTCACTTTTTTTGAAAAGTGTGAGGGACTGGAATAAGTGTGTGTGTGTGTATGTGTGTATGTGTGTGTGTGTGGGGTGGGGGGGTAGAGGAAATGAGAAACGGGTTACCATGACAGTCTTAGATGTGAGAAGTTGTCATCAGAAATGTTTTTTTGCGACATTATTTAAACCAGGAGTTTGTACAAAGTATACATGTGGTATTTATGATATTAAAAGACTTTCCGTTTTGTTTTTCCACAAGTGTCTGAAGCCGAGCTGGTGAAGTTTGTGAGGTTACGCGCCGCCAACGATATTCTCTTCACTGGGAAGAGGAATACATCAGTCATTGCTTGGAGGTAATAATGGTGTCATTATAACCCTTCATCTCTCACACACAGATACAGCTGTATTATAAGCTGTGTGTGCTCGTGTTACAGGGCCATCTTGAAGGAGATGGGGATCCACAGGAAGATGTCGACCAGTCAGGCGAGAAAGAAGTGGGAAAATCTCAAAAAGAAATACAAGGTATGATTTACCATCCCAGTCTAATCCGGTTATATCAGGTCGATACCCACTAACCCGAAACATAATGGCGTCTGCCGTTCCTCTGTCGCTTTGTCACTTGGTAAAATGACGCAACATGTTTGTTACAGTATTCTAAGGTTTTGGATGAGCTAATTGACTCAAACTGATCGGATACCTACATTCCTGGGCTGGAGTACAGGAGTAGGATGAGATGAGGTATACTGAGGCACAAACTTGCCTTAAAGCCTCTGATGAACACCACTTGCTAACATTATGTTCATGCTAGCCAGTGACCAGTCTCTCGTGTCACTTGTAGTTTGTCTGTATAGAGTGTTTGTCACTATCGGGGACATGGCCTGTCCAACTTTTAGTTCCTCTGAGGGAAAAAAATGCCTTGTCTACTTAAGCGCAACTTAAATAATGCACTAATCAGCAGAGAAAGCTGACTGTACTAGCTGTGTACACTTACCACAGGCATGAATGGTCTCTGCTACTTCCTTCCAAGCTGCACTTTTCTTCACTTTAATTCACATTTAATGAGAGATGGTTAGGAGCTTCATATTTCTGCGTCAAATTGTAAATAGGAGTTTTATTGTAAGCAGGAAGTAAAGTTGTGAGAGGGGGGACTGAAGAAGGAGATAAACATGTAAAATAGTAATCATGCACATTAAGGTATTCTGGTATTTTCTTTAAATCTTTTATATTTTGTAGAGAGATTCGTCTACCGACAGCCAGCTTGCACTTCCGATGAGCGAGCATGGTTTTTCAGGCAGCTATGAATTGGCTAATATTCCAGACACAAACTTGGCATGTCCTAGAGGCCTGGACTGCTGATCTGCCGGTTCTGGATTCCCTTAAAGCCTCTGATCAACATCAGATACGATCCTGTATAAGAGGATGTCGGTATCAAGTATCAGCTTTGATATTAGCGAGGCATTGAAGATGGAATAAAGTAGTCATAGACCTGAGGAATAAATGTAACTGTGGATGTGGTTTCTTTGGTAAATGTGTTGGTTAGTTTAGGTCTATATAAAGTCCTATACTGTGTTTACAGTAATTACGTTATTAGATCAGCTTCTGTGGTTCCTCTCGCAGGAAATGAAGAACCCTCCACCAGGCATCACGGTGAACCCAACCAACTGGCAGTGGTTCTCCCTGATGGAGGACGCCATGGAGGGCAGGCTGAAGGACAGCGAGGCCATGGTGTCCACCATGTCGCTGGGTGAGGACAGCGACTACCGCCCCGACAAACCCAGGAGACGAGGCCGCGATTCGTTCCGCAGCGACATCGAGCTCCTCGTCGACGGAGAAGACACGGGGCTCTCGGGCGACACAGGACGAGAGCTGGGCAGCGACCGAGACGACGCGGAGCACGAGAGGGCGTTGCTCGAGAGCGACCGGTCAGCTCTAGACAGCGAGAGGATGGTGCTGGAGAGAGAGAAGATGGTCCTGGACAGGGAGAGAGCCGGGCTGGAGAGGGAGCTCGCCGCGCTGGACCGGGACAGAGCCTCGCTGGAGAGAGAGAAAGCCGCCGTGGAGCGGGACAGAGCCTCTGTGGAGCACGAGCGCGCCCAGCTGGAGAAGAAGAGGGCTGAGATGGACAGAGAGCGAGCAAGGCTGGAGAGAGACAGAGCCGCGCTGGAGAGACAGAGAGAAGGCATCGGAGGAGACGTAATCGACAATCAGGAGGGACCTGAGAAAGCGGCGGAGGGAGAAATAGAGCTAGCGTCCATACAGAGGAGACAGAAATTCCTCGATTTATTCGAGAAGCTGATTGAAAACTTCTGAAAGGTTCTTGATGGAAGAATGGACGACTTCTTATCATGAGTGTAAATTTTTTTTTTTTTTTTTTTTTTTTTTTTTTTTTTTTTGGAAGATGCTGTATGATTCGCCATGCTTGAAGTTTTTTGTTTTTGTGGTATCCTACTGATATGATGAGACGTGTTCAGGGTCTGAGCTAGAGTTCTCCTCAGTTAGGCTGTCAATGAAAAACGTTAAGCCACCTCTGTTTTGGAGAGGTCATCCAAACAACTTTTATTCAATTGTGGTATTTCCATACAAAGCACATATGAACCAGGTTTAGCATCTCTCGCCTTCACACAGTACAATAGCTCTGAAGTGTACACTTTGAAGGCTCTTGCCCCATGGACAAAACAGAAAAAAATGTTTTTGCTTAATTTTGATCAATATACCAAATATTGCAGTTCATGTGAAAAAAAAAAAAAAATCACGATTTATGTTTTTATATTACAATACAGACTTTACAACAAAAATGTTTATGTTGATGCTTCTTTTATTGCATTAGATAATAAATTTTACCTTTCAAAACTCAGCGAGCACCAGCTGTGACTGATTTTATACTAGAGTTCAAAAACAATGACATGAATATTAACAATATATCATTTATTATTATTTATTTATTACTTTTTTACAAAACACATTTCATTTGTCTGGTTATCATTATCAGTCCAAAATAGAAAATAAGTAAAATTCATTCACGCTTTGATTTTATTTTAGATCAGGGGTTGCCATATGCTCTGCAATTTATTTATTTATTTATTTGTTTATTTTTCCTTGTCCAAAATTTTTCTGATTATTTTTCCAGATTTCATGAATCTAACAGTTCTTAAATATTCACCCACACATCATCTTAATTTGCCATAGTTAACATTTAAACATGTTAAATAATGTGTGTTTATTGCACATGTGGGGGGGGACCTTACTGAGAGGAACAACCAGCTGACGTGTGTGTGTGTGTGTGTGTGTGTGTGTGTGTGTGTGTGTGTGTGTGTGTGTGTGTGTGTGTGTGTGTAAAAACTCTTGTATAAGATGGCCATTCATACAAGTGTTTACTCCAGCCCAAAGTTTAAAAAAAAAAAAAAAAAAAGTTGGAAACTCTCAGAGGTTTTGGTGTGTGTGTGTTTAAATAAGGGCGCCAACAGGAATACGTGGCAAACACACATAAGCCTGCGGAGTTCTGCTGAGGTTGACGGGGTTGCCGTCCAGGCGAATGTCCTCCAGCGCCATCCGGACGTAGTTCAAGTCGTTCCGTTTGCAGAACGTGTCTTCGTGTATCATCTGGATGTTGTTGTTCTGAGAGGGGGGGGGGGGGGTGAAGGGAAATATAAATTTTCCACTTTTGCTGCAATATACTTTATATCTACAACTAGAAATGCTTAAACGGCAGCGCAACTTCAGAAGATGGAAAATGATTCAAAAAATGATTCACACCTGGCCACGATGTAACTAAAACGAGGGAATGAACATATATTGTGTTAACGAATTAGTAAAATGTGGCCACATATAGTTTTCTTTTCATGTCATGAACAGGGGTCCATAGTAGGACAATACAATATAAGCAAAAAATATTTGATATATACTCCAGAAGTATATATGTAATATATACTTCTGGAGATGTCTTCAGGACACACAGTATGTATCAGAATATATATATATATGATGTACAATAAATAGGTAGATAGAAAGAAAATGACAGTAAGGGAGGAGTAATCCAAATTTAGTTACTGGTTACAGTTTAGTGACATTGAAAGTGGCATTAAAAAGTTTAAAATATGTAATCGGGTATGAGGATACCTACAGTCGCACCATGTATGTATATGTCTATACGACGCTTTTATCAGTGTCTGAAATATGTAATTTAAAAAGTAAAAAGACTTCTTTTAAAGGTTTTTAAAGGTGTAAAATGAACACGTTCACTTGGAGTGTACACACGGGGGCAGCAGTGAGGTGGGAGTGCAGGTACCTGTAGGTGCAGAGAGCGCAGACTCTCAGGCAGAGGAATAGGGATGTGATCCATGCTGTTGTCCGTCAGATAGAGGTAAAGTAGTCTTGTCATGTCCTGCAACGCAGAAACAGCATGCTTACATACAGATCATTCCACACATGCAGATCCAGTTTACTGTGCTTCCTGGGGATAGGAAATATCACTGATATAACACTTCTATCCAATAACAAGACTGGTATCCTTTTATATGTGAAATAATTTAGAGAAATTTCCTGTTTGAAGACATAAGCCATATTCAGGATATCACAAAAGGAATGAAACATCCCAGACATTATTAAAAAAAAAAAAAGTCAGCAATGTATAACTGTTTATAGTTATATATGTTTAAATAAGTTAGCTCATGTTAACAGTCGTTTCCTCACGAGCCTCCTTTTTCTCTCTTGTAGTTAATAAGATATTAATAATAATAATAATAATAATAGTAATTAATAATACCTAAGGAACTATTAAAAGTAAACAATACTTTAACCTGCACCCACAACAGCTTGTATAATACTTTTTCATTCACACTTACCTTAAAGGCTTCGTTCTGGATACCAGTTCTGCCCAGGCGGTTGTGACAGACATCGATAAGGGTCATTGTGGCTGGCAGCGCTGGGAGTTGAGCCACACTGTTTTCTCGTATTACCAGTTCCTCTAAAGCGGGCAGGCCGAACAGAGCGCCGTCATCGATCTTCGAGATGGCGTTACTTGTCAGATCGATCCGCTTCAGTTTGTCTTTAAAATGGAAAACACAACATGTATAGAGAACACAATATGCAGAATTCAAAATCCAAAAATGGATATTTCATATTTAATGTAAAGCTGTATAGAGAATTCTGAACTTGGACTGTAATTCTCAGACTTCTCAGTATTCACTTTCCCCAAAGTTCGCAAACAAAGCATCAACAAAACGTCGGAGCAATTTTATTATAATCTATAACCCCCAAAATGACAACTTCTACATAGTTATTAAGGAAGAGATGGAATGGAACAGTAAAAAAATTATACGTTAATGTTGACTCAACACTGTGGGCAACACTTATATTATTAACCTGACAATATTTACAAAACTGCAAAATATTTTAAAGTATTATTAGGCTAATATATAATATCTTATAGTCATATTGCCCAGCCCTACTCAACAGTGCTGCAGAAAATTGTATTTAGTTTACTAGAACATTTCCTATAATTGCAAAAAAACAAAAACGACTCAAGTAAACATACTCATGTTAGCGAAGTCTGATTTGTGGATCTTAGTGATCCTGTTGAAGCGGGCGTAAAAGTGAGTAGTATCTTTTGGAAGAGGAGGCACGTTCAACAACTTCATATCATCGCAGTACACAGATCCTCCCAGGCAGGTGCACAGTAGACAGGTGGAAATATCTTGCCACCAAACCAGTAGATGGTGTCCACACAAAAAAAAAAACAAAAACAAATACAGACACATGAATATGATAAAAAAAACTCAACAGAAGAATCAGTTAAACTGGTCCTTAGGAAACCTGGATTGTCCAACTTTTTGCTCTCTACAATCACAATACACTGGAAGCAAGAAGAAGACTGAATCCTTGGTAAGCATGGGAAAGTAAATTGCAGACCAACTGGGGATCTCAGAGGACCAATTTCAAAAAGAATTTGCCCTTTACTTACACTCTATTTAAAAAGTAACAATGCTAACAACAAATGAAAGCTAGTCTGGGACACGCTCTAATCTGATGTTATCTGGGCCCTATATTTTAAACAATTGCATAACATGTTACACATACATACACAGAGGTCTTTCTCTTAAACAGAACAAACAGTGATGCGCATATATATCTGGATTACTAATCTCTAATTGTCATGGTCCTATGGCTTTTTAGTATGGGCTAACAGCACAAATAACACATCTGAAATTTTAGACAGGTTTAAAGTTAATAAATGTAAACAATGTAGAATTTAAAACACAGGACATTGTGTTATAGTCAAAGTGTACCAACCTGAGTGTGCACACCTCTTAGACGATTATTCTTGTATTTTGATAAATTCTATGTGGTTGTTGTAATTCACAATATTCATGTGGGTTGACCTTAAATGCACAATAAACAGGTAAGACACTAACCTTCTCCATAATTTTCAATGACCTCAACATCAGGGTCAGGGCTTTCAGGCAGCCCTGAACCTGTTGTACTCCCAGTCCCCTCCTGGGGTAGGGTCTGGGTGGTGGGAAACAGCTCCTCCTCTTGTTACACACAACGTTAGGTTGTTAGGAGAAGGATTAGCACAGGGTTTGACAAAGAGATAAAGTGAGCAGTGAAGATCTTGAGTTGAACACAAATAACACACATTTAACCAATCACAGCCAGTTAAATGAAGCACAAAGGTTTGTGAGAAGAGGATCATGTATCAGTAGATAAGGTATATAGTAAATGTGTTAGCATTACTGGATGAAACAGAAAACTGCATATTATTTTAATGGTTAAAATGATCCAATATATGTCTGTTGGGGTGCCTAGGACACTGAGGCTCTGTTTCTGGCTTTTGTACCATCAAGTTGCAAATATTAACAATATGATCTCTACAGGGCAAGTGAAGTACTAACCTTCCTTTAGAGTAGGGATGATTGTTACCCATTCCTCAGGAAGCCCAGATTCCTCAGGAGGCCCTGGAGTCACAGGCTCCACAGGGATTATAGGTTTCTCTGATTCCCCTGATTCCCCAGGAACCCCAGAGACTTCTTCGGGACCAGTGGTAACTGTAATGTAGATCTCCTCCTCTTGGTAAAGACAAGGTGATGCGGTAAGAGATCAATTAGAGCCTCATAGCACAAGAAGAGGCCTGACAGTATGATAGAAACTTTGGCAGTAACAACTAATAAGAAGTGAAATATCAGAATAGAAACCATTCACCTGGCCAGTTAGACAACTTGTCAACCCATAGTGAAACACGTCACATTCTACACTATGGAATACACAGGTTTTAGGTGTACAGAATGCGGTTTCCACTATAGTCAATAGTACTGACCTCTGCCAGGAACCAATGTTATTTCTTCACCTGAAACCCCAGAGGGTCCAGATCTAAAGTCCCCAGAATCTCCAGAAATATGTTCCCCAGATTCTTCAGAAATATGTTCCTCAGACTCTCCAGAAATAAGGTCCCCAGAGGCTTCATAAACAAAGTCCCCAGAGGCTCCAGAGTCCCCTGACAACCCACAAAAAATGTCCCCAGAGTCTCCTGAGACAAACTCCCCAGATATTCCCGAAACAAAGTCTCCATTGTCTCCAGAGACAAAATCTCCTGAGACTTCAGAGACAAAGTCCCCAGATACTCCAGAAACAATGTCTCCAGATACTCCAGAAACAATGTCTCTTGAGAAACCGGAAACAAAATCTCCAGAGACTCCAGAAACATGGTCACCAGACATTCCGGAAACCAAGCCTCCAGATACTCCAGAAACTAAGTCTCCAGAGACTCCAGAACCTAAGTCTCCAGATACTGCAGAAACTAAGTCTCCAGATACTCCAGAAACCAAGTCTCCAGATACTCCAGAAACTAAGTCTCCAGATACTCCAGAAACCAAGTCTCCAGATACTCCAGAAACTAAGTCTCCTGAGACCCCAGAAGCTAAGTCTCCAGATACTCCAGAAACAAAGCCACCAGATACTCCAGAAACAAGGTCTCCAGAGATTCCTGAACCAAGGTTCACAGAGCCTTCAGAACTAATAGCTCCAGAGCTTACATCTGCAGAGCCTCCAGAACTCAAGTCCCCAGGACCTAGAGGCTCCCCGGAATGGTATCCTCTAGCAGCGGGAATCTTTCCAGAAATTTCTGAAGCTCCAGAAGCCCCAGAACCTCCAGAACTCAGCATGTGCCCAGAACCCAAAAAGTCTCCAGAGATATGAAGGATTTCAGGGGGCGTCAGACGCAGCTCTTCCTCTTGTTAGAGACAAGATTAGGTGTTAAGAGACTGATTAGAACTGCATGATGACAATGATTCAGTTTAGACAGTTAGAGATGATGGTAGCAATGGTTTAGATGATGCATTGTATGAAAGCAGGGTTACAGAATTATGAAAATACATTTAACCAATCAAACTGCTAGTTAAATGGATATTAAGCAACTTTTACGTTGGAAAGTGCTGGTAAGACAGTATTGTGTGTAGTAGTATCTGTGTGTGTGTGTGTGTGTGTGTGTGTGTGTGTGTGTGTGTCTGTGGTTGGGTTGGTGTAATACAGACCTCCTGGAGCATCTGGTCCCATCAAAACCCCTGGTACTCCAGAGCCTGATGGGATGAGCGAAGGTGTTATAGGTAATTCCTTTTTATCCCCACTTTCTTTTGCTGGTTCCAATTCTGGTTCCTCTTCTTCTTCCTCTAGAGATGCTCCATGTGCGGGATCAAGGTCCTCATCTGGGGACAGAGGGCTAATCTCTATCTGCAAGTAAAGGAATGTTAAATCCAATATTGATAAGGCTTGTATCATTGAAACGTTGAATGTAATTAAAACCAATTTGAATAAGATGATGATGATGATATAGACAGGATGATGAATAAGTTAACAGTTCTTTCCCTGTTTTTAGATTATCGAGTGGAATATTATAATGGGTGCCATCTGGTGAATTACAATGTAAAAGGAAAAACATGGCATTGTCTATATATTCTATTGGGGGAATTCTTGCTTTAATTGTACTTCATATTTGAATACTTTTCATTTGCAAATGCGTATGTTAGCAGCATGGTCGTTAGCAAAGTCACCTCACAGCAAGAAGGTTCTAGGTTCAAACCTGGTGGCTGACTGGGGCCTTTCTGTTGGGAGTGTGCATGTTCTCCCCATGTCTGCGTGGGGTTCGTACAAGTGCTGCATTTTTTTCCCAAAAACATGCAGATTAGATCAACTGGCAACCCTAAATTGCCCACAGGTGTGAATGTTAGCGTGAATGGCTGTTCAACTCTGTGTTAGCCCTATGGTAGATTGGCGACCTGCCTAAGGTGTACCCCATCTCTTGCCCGAAATCAGCTGGGATTGGCTCCAGCTTCCTTGTGACCATTTTTATACACAATAAATGTATTGAGATTAGGTTTAGCATCTTTTTGTTCGAAATTAAGGCCAAAGGACATTTTAACCCGGGCATCATTTTCTGCCATTGCACCCTATAGCATTGTTCCCAAACTAGGGGTCACAACGGCATGTGGGATTGCTTAATTTACGTATTTTATTTGATTGTATTTATATTACAAATTAAGACAATAGAATCTTTTGGGAAAAATGGAAAAAAATGTCCATCCGTCTGCTTCTGTTAGTTCCTTGACAACCTCAAGTGACTCGGTGGAACAAAAGACGTCAAGAAAGTGTACATGAAAATATGGCCAAACTTGAAGTGCTGATAATAAATCTGGAAAATATAGTGGTAGTCCAGGTATAATCTCTATTCATACAATCTCATACATTCATTAAACATCACATTTAATGCTTAATATTGTTTAAGTGTTGAAAACAGTGGCAGTCTTGTATAGTATTGTAGAAAATGAAGTAGAAATACTTCATTGAACTACTTTGAGTCTAGAATACTTGTTGCTTGTTCCTTTAGTATTTAATAACATTGAAATAGAAAGACTTCATTAGAATACTTGTTAGAATACTGTAAATGGGTATGGGTATAGCCATTTCTTTGCTTTCACATTTTATTTTTCTCCTCCCCAAACACATTAGTTACTTCTCAACTCAACCGTTCACCAAAACAACTCTTCTGGACTGAGGTTCGGCTCCTAAGGTGTATCACAAAGAGCCGAATCACTTGTGAATGACACGTTATGCCTTAATGCTTCTTCAGAGAAAACATCGAGTGTCATTTTTTGAAAGAACTGTAATGAAAGTAATTACATTCAAGTGAGGAAACAACCGGTGTATATTTAAAAATTTTTACCATTAGCTAGCTATTTTCCCAAGGACAGTTAGCTAATGTCAGCTAACTAGCTTCCTAATGATAAACGTCACTGAGATATAAAGCAATAATTACAATTCATTCTGAAGCATTCGTTAATTAGAAAACGTTAAATATGTGTTCAAACACACACATTGTGAATATATTACTAAATTAAGTAGCTACGAGTGGCCTTACTTGTGACGTGGATTAGCAGGATTAGCATGAGTATGAGCATTATATCATTGAAACTTTTCATATCTAAATAAGGCAGAGTGATTTATTCCAGGCTGGTTTGGAAATGACTCTAATAGCGTCGTTTACAATCAAACCAATGAAGGAAAAAAATATGACGGCACCAATTCGGATCCAGAAAGAATACAGTGATGAATCTAGTTTTAGACATTAAAAGATTGGGCTTTTCTGGTCACGGGTTGTGAACAAGATTATTTAAAAAAAATACCACAGCTTAATTTTCTCTCGTTTCAATGCCTGGGTACATATGATACTTACATACAGATAATATCAAATACTTTAAAACTTATGCTTGAGTAGTTTTCTCATTGATTTCTTTAACTTTTAATTGGGAATTTTGTTTACTCAAGCATACTCAAACGCCCAAAACTCAGTCATTTTTAGGTTTTCCAGTTTATTTATTAAATCTGGTCTCAAATCTGAAAAAAAAAAAAAATGGTATGTGTTTAAAAAATCATAGCCGGTATATCATACATCATAAAATAGATACAATGAGGAAAGAGTCTCAAGTGTCGGTGATTTGTAACAGTCAGGTTTGTATCTCAGGATAGTGAGACGAGAGAGACGACTGTTTATAGCTCCTATAACGTAAGTGAAAACAGGAACCAAGTTGTTTTGCGGCTGATCCACAACATTACAACAACGTGACTATAAACTATAAATGGTTAAAATGTATGGTGTCACTGTTCAATAAATAAAAAGCTGTAATTGTTGACAAATTACTGTGATATAAGAGGTGATACAACACTTTTGGGGTGTTAACTGTAACTCTATGTTTTGCTAATGACATATAAAGCTTTCAACGCTGTGGGGTATATCTTATTAAAAGGTTAAATGTTTAAAACTACTTGTGCATATGTTCTTACCTGTGATTGTAATTCATTTGATCTTTGTGACATTTATCTTTACTGTGACTCTTTGTTTTGCTTTAATTAAACATTTATAATTTTTATTTTATTTTGTCTATTTTTCTTCTGTCCTTTTTAAAAAAATATGTTTATGCTAAGACATGTTATCTGAACGCACGTTGAGATTTTTGAGTAAAAATGAAAAGTGCTTTATAAATATTATTATATTATATTTGGTTATTATGAACAGGCCTCTACTTAATTTAATGGGATTACAAAGAGAAGGCAGCTGCTGGTTTACAAAACGACGAAAACCAGCGGGCTTTTTACACCGCCATGCTCCGTTTGCGTCTCCTGTAGGCCATGTAGGTATGTAACATTATATCAGATGTCTCATTAGTGATACCCGTCAGGAAAAGTGAGCATTAAAACTAGTCTGTCCATAGGTTATTGCATTATTAGTTTATTTTTGTTTTTTAATGTATAAAGAGATTCTATTTAAGATTACTAAGATTAAGGTTAGTCTTTTTCTGCACTAAAATGAACTGTACGGACTTTATTTGTGGCCCTTCCGGATAGGTTTGCTCAGGAATCCCTTA
Source organism: Notoglanidium macrostoma (assembly GCA_030068235.1). Classification (NCBI taxonomy): domain Eukaryota; kingdom Metazoa; phylum Chordata; class Actinopteri; order Siluriformes; family Auchenoglanididae; genus Notoglanidium; species Notoglanidium macrostoma. The sequence goes on along the minus strand of JAQQZR010000004.1, from coordinate 2,150,055 downwards.
GACATCAAGACTCATACATCTGAAAATGCTGCCTGTCTCAACAAGTAAGAACAACTCAACAAGAGACACATTCACTCTCCTAATGGTCACTGAAATTGCACAGGGAGGGCCGTTATCTCAGCTATCAGAGCACCCACACTTTAAAAGTGTCACACCCTTTCACACCCAGTAAAATTAATGAGTTTTATGTGTGCGGCATAACGGCTGGACTGGTCACGCCCTTTTGACAACAAAGCGGTAGAACGTACTGCAAGTCAATGGTTTAAAAATGTTCACTAATTAAAATGTATGGGAAGAAATAAGAAGAAATATGACACAGGAAATCCAGTTCAGGTTTCTGAGCTTCCATCGTGTTCGCAGTTACACCACAAACCAGAGAGTGGCGCCATGAAACCACATTCTGTAACGTACGCGTCTCTCTCACACACTCGAAAAGCCGATTCTATCATCATGTGAATGGTCCTTGTGGAACCAAGACATACATGGAGGCAGAAAATCCTTATTCCTGCACAGTGCTTCATTTACTCAAAGCCACAAAGCAATAAGAAACAGGTCAGGCGTTTCTCAATGAGAAAATGGTTATGCCATCACAAAAACTAAAACTACCATGCCACAGTGCTACATGATTACCATGAGTTATGAGAATATCATAACTAGAGTCTACATAAGTTAAGTGAGTGTTTAATAGGTATAACTGGAGTTTCAGTGTAATGACACCGAGAGCTTTTTAAGAGACAACAAGGCCTGACTCTGTGCTAGCTGTAAATCTACCCCACCTCCTGACCATCAGCCCCCCAATCCCCCCCCCTCCCAATGCAAACACGCATATCTGTGGGGAGACGAGAAGCAAAAAAGGCAGGCTAAAATAAGCCAGAGAACCAGCACATTACAGCCAACACATACACAGATGCTAAATCATTATATATAGTCAAATATAAATCCTCATATGCAGCTGGGAAAGTAAATGAAATTCACTGAGATAATCTGAGCTCACAAGATTGTCATGAGCAATGGACAAAACAACGCGACTGGTCAGTATGAGTCACACATCAGTCAGAGTGTTTCATCCTCCGAAAGAATTTTTTAATTCCTTTAAAAAAAAAAGAAGAAATTATTAACTCCACACACTAGCAATAAAACTAGCCAACTTTATTATGTGTACTTCAGTTTATATCAGTTTACACAGTATATTTATAAAAAACATCCAGTCAAAGGTTATTGAACCCCAGTATGGAAAAATGCTGGTTAAACTTTAAGACATGGATTTATGTTAAATAACCTAGCATTAGAAATTCTAACTAAGAAATAAGTGAACTGTGACATGTTTCTGACCTTATTTCATTCATTCATTCATTGAACTTAAGTAAGCAATAGAAAAACTGACTACAATGTGAGAGAATTCATCCCGGATGGGCAGGGTACAATGTACACACACACACACACACACACACACACACACACACACACACACACACACACGCATACTCACTTTTTCTAGGTGATATCAACTGTAAGACACATCTTGGATTACAGTAGGCTAACGTGCACTCAGCATTAATGCCATTAATTAAGTCTTGGGTGACTTTATGCTGTTCCTGGTGCAAAAATTCAATCAGCTCAGCTTTGTTTGATGGCTTGTGACCATCCATCTTCCTCTTGTTCACATTCCAGAGGTTTTCAGTGGGGTTCAGGTTTGGAGATTGGGCTGGCCATGACAAGGTCTTGAACATGTGGTCCTCCATCCACACCTTGATTGACCTGGCTGTGTGGCATGGAGCCTTGTCCTGCTGTTAAACCCAATCCTTGGAGTTAAGGAACATTGTGAGAGCAGAAGGAAGTAGGTTTTCTTCCAGGATAACCTTGTACATGGCTTGATTCATGCGACCTTCACAAACAAAAATCTGCCCCATTCCAGCCTTGCTGAAGCTCCCCCAGATCATCACAGATCCTCCACCAAATTTCACAGTGGGTGCAAGACACTTGTCTTGTCTACCCCTCCAGGTCTCCATCTAACCATCAGATGACCATGTGATGGGAAAATCCCCAATGTCTGCTGTTTGACCTTGCTCTTACGAACTTCCGTCTTTGAAATCTTGAGGATGGAAGCAACTTGGCACTCAACGTATCCCTTTATCTGCCAGTAAAGCCAGAACTGAACCCTTCTTTTTCTCATTCTAAACTTTTCTTTTTTACTCTTTTGCCATGAGGAATATGTATTTTTGTATTCCAGTTAAAGTTAAGATACTACTAGTACTTTTTGCCATCCAAACCGGTCCTACGGCAAGAGAACAGTGATGATCACGGCAGTGGTTTTTATACTTTTCCTTGTTAAAGAAGATTTGGTTCAGGTGATCACACTTCCTCATTAAATAAAATGATGTGTGCTTGTGTTGGAATTCCACCACAGACACTGGAGTGAAATGACTGCCATAGATAGAGATGCTGATTTAAGAAAAAAATGTAAGTTGTCTTTAAATTTTTTCCAGAGCCGTGTACATTTGTCATTCACTTCATTGACAACTGTGTATTGTGTTTACTCGGGTTGTTTTGTCTTATACTATTTTATGAGCAAGTAATTCTGGATACGTCATGGAGAGGATGCAGCAAAAATATGCACTTTTATGTATTTTAGAGCTGCATGTTTTACTCAGGGGCAGAAATCCTTCACTTATTGCTAATACATGTTACACACAAAACCTGCCAAGACTCCAAAAGAGCTACCAATGAGATAAAGCAGAACCACATAAGCACAAATGAATACATGTAATGTGATGCTAGCCTCCTAACCACCCCCCCCCACCTCTCTCTTTTTACCACATTTTCATCAGGGCAAGTATATTTCATGTCTTGATACTTTTAAAATAGTCCTTCTCAATGACAATTCTTAACAAAGTTTATAACATATCAATTGTAGGCTACTAAATTGAATTGTATTGTATAATAGTGATTATGTGGAATCATCATCAGGAGAGGATTCGGGAATTCATATACTAATCTATATTAATGCACTTAAATAGCTAGCTATTTATTTACCATGTTTTAGCTTAGTCATTTATGTTTCTGGGCAAAACATGAGACTAGGATTCCACATTAGAGTTTCCTCTTGCCTCGTCGGCTAGCTAATATCCATAAATCCATAAATTGCATCTTTCATTATTATCTTCAAACTACTTATATGCAAACGAGTAGTGAAAAACCTTTGGGCTCTAATGGTCACGGTTTTTTAAATCTGGAAGTGGTTAAAAATGTAAATCCTACCTTGGTGAATTTCCTTCTTCCAACACATCATATTCAACTAATCACTTAAATAGCAAGTCTAAAATGGGCTGATACGGGCATGCTGGAGCACGGAAAACACTAAAATGTGTAGGGAAGGGGTATTCCAGGTCCAAGATTGAAAAAATTTGTATATTAAATAAGTATATTAAGACCCGGAGCTCATGAGAAATTTGTGTGAATCTGAACAAATGAATATGTGGTTGATATGGTTCCATACATCTGCTAATCCCACTCTTAATTAACGAACCTAAATTCTAATCTTTACACGAGGCTTGAGTGTGAGCCCGTAATGACATCATTTTATATTATTGCTTATGAAATATCTGCCAGATTGAACATGTATGAGACATCTCCATGCATAAATACTTGCACTGACATCCAACAGTTACCAAACATTATTTATCACACTTGGATCGGAATCATTCAAAAATTTGTGTGCAACCAAACTGAAGATATGCAAGAAAGTCCAAACAGATGGATATATCAAGTTTTCCATACCACTGTGCCAAAGGAACATTAAGTGAGCCAACAGAAAAACAGGTAGACCATAAATATTTTAAATTCCCCACGTTTCACAGAAAGGTCTCCAGTGAAACCCAGCTACATTCAATCTTTTAAAGCATTTATACTGGAGTAATGGAACAAAACCAGAATATCTGTGCACAGATGATACAAAAAGCAAGACTTAAACTTGAATTACAAGTGTAGAGAACATGTTATACTATGTACACAACAGAAAACAGACTAAAGATTGCTCCTATGTTCTTCACAAATGTTTGCACGGTGCTTTGAAATGAAACACATGTCCTTACTGGATATATCAAGTGATACAGCACTACTCATTAACCACTCATTCTTTACAAGAGTAGGAATATGGTTATTAGTAGAGCTCAAGATTTTGTGAAATTAATCTAAAATAGCTATCAGGTCAATGCCATTAGACTGAACACCTGAATTTAGAGCTCAGTCCAGCACCTGCATGTCTGAATGTTTTGGCCAGTCGAATAGACTCTGTTCTCTAGTAGAAAAGCAACCATCCGGTACAAACCTATTCTGCTCCTTATATGAAAAATACAGGCATTTAAGTACAGAAGAAAACACATGTGTAATGCTATTATAGGAAAATAATGAACCAGCCTCTTGAACAACAATAATTCAGCTTGTCCTGTTACAAAGCATAAACTCTTCACCATAAAAACGTTACCATATCAACAATTGCACACCTTCTTAATCTGTTAGTATTTGCCCTGCTTTGAACTGAAGGGTGGTGTGAATTTGTTTGGCTGTTGAGTTCAAATATCAATAATCTTTCTGCAGAATCGCTGACTCCATCTTTAATTAGAACATAAAGATCCCAAAGATCTCAATTGAAATTGGTAGAAATTTGTATAAACAACTGTTTTGTTTGGATATCAGTATCACACAATGTTATGCAAAACAGGGAAAAAAAAAAAAAAAATCCTGATTTTGAATTTCAGTAAAATCGAATAACTTTACACTTCCAATACATTTAACTGGAGGCCCATTTTACCTTTCACTTAAAAGTCTAGTTTTTACTGGTTAGCTACTTCTACTTTTATATTGAATAAGGTTTTAACACAAGCATATTCCAAGCATCTTCTTGTGTGTTATGGAAACAGCATCAGATTAAGTAATCCCTGAATTATTTTTGAATCTTTAGTAACATGTGACATGCAAGATTTTGAACACCTTTACCAAAATATCACCATGATCAAATTGGCTATAAAACTCCAGCAAATGATTTTTTTTGAGAATGATACTCCATTTAAGAAGGTGGATGGAAAACTAGCTTAACCTATAAAATTGAAACCCTTAATTCTAGGATTACAAGTGAAAGGCCTTTGCAAATTAATATAATAATAAATTTAGAAATGTCAAAGGATTTATACCCACAACCAATAGCACATTCACTTTCCCACCTCAGGTTCATCCGTGGTCAGCTCATCATAATATTCGACATCCATCTTGTCGAGGTCCTCATCATAGTTTTCTGGCTCCACTTGTCGGCTGTATCTTGGGGGAGAAGCCAGAACCATATTCAGGACCAGGAGTCCAAAAACTAACCTGCATGGCGTCATCATTATCAGCCACCTGTCCGAATGAAATATGGGAATGAATAAGAGCATACAAACATTTTCCTTTTGCTTGGGCGATCTGTTTTTTTTAGTATACAATTATAAGATTAAACTGGTGGAAATTCTTGGATTCACTTTATTATCTCTAAAAGGCAGTACAAAAATCTCTTTCATAAGAGCAAAGATTAAAGACAACATTCATTGGTTCATGGTTACCCAATTTTTCACATTTCAAAGCAACCTATTGTTCTAGGTTCGAGGTTCAAGGTTCACTGTCATTGTCAAAGACATAGCATGGAACATTTCCATCCTTCCTGCCTCACATACTCTCCCATCTGACTCTACTGCACATATGTTAGTTATTGAAGAGATAAAGGGCATACACACAGGAAGCGATTGGCTCGTCGCCCATTGCTTTGTGGCTCACATTTGGTCGCTAGTGGATATTCTAAGCTCTAGACGCCTAGGCATCCCTTTTGTATATTCATTGGTCAATCAACGGTATCCTTCACTCCTATCAGTTGCCTCCATTGCATCGCCTCAAAGTTGAGATTAGTTAAACTTGGTACCCGCACACTTTGCGTCGCCGATGGTTATTTTGCCACAAGTCGCTGAATTTCATTGATGTTCCATGGTCTCTGGTTTTCTAGTCTCTTCCTGTGTGTACCTCCGTGTAGTTACACACAACATGGTTTCTGTGTTATTGCACATACAGTAGTTATTTGACAAAGTCCATACTTATTGCATGTAGAAACTTATCATTGTACAGTAGTATATTAACCTGCACAGTGACCTGAGTCTTACCAAAGGTCAGCCAAGGTCAGCATGAGAGGCAGTGCCAGACTCCCAGGCTAGCACTGCTTTCTTTAACATCTGAAAAGCCCTGGACGCATGCCTACATACCTTTCTTATTAGTTTCACTGTAATTACTAAGTAATTTATAGTAGTTGCAGAATGAGATGCTTTAACAGGAATAATAGGTGGAACTCAACTCAAAATCATGGACTTGTTTTAACCAAACATTAGCCTGTTTTGTATAATTTTGTATAATATTGTCAGTTTTCATTGTTCATCATATTAATTTTGCTTTTAATAGTTTATACCACGCATATGACATAAAACACAACAGGATCTGCTGTTACAAGAAAATAGCAGAAGTCCTCTGTCAATGTCTATCACAGCTTTACCTTTTGACTTTGACAAAACATTGACACGGGAGACTCCTTCCGTAAATGTTAAATACGTTGCCTTGCCAACCGCCCCCCCAACAAAAAAAAAAAAGCCTATTGACAATTTCAAACATATTTAAATCAGAATCTAAATTACTATGTAAGTTGTTACCATAGAAACGATAACATTATATAACCAGCTCGGCTCCTGATCAGTCAGAATTGAGTATTCATCAGTAATGCCGTATAATATATTACAGTTATTTACATTCTGTTGGTCTGATTAATTCCGAGATCAAATACACAAGCCTGTCATTATGTGCACTGGCTTATTTGGTAAATTCCAGTTTGTATTTCTCAGTGGTCATTAACAAAGTGCTGACAGCTAGAGACTTCTAAATTAGAAAACTGCACCACAGGAGTCAAGGAGTCACCATGCAAACCAGTGACCAAACTGAATAAACATAGTGCCATTATACACAGTGTAGTCCAGTACAATGATACGAGGTCATTTTCAGTGCATGATGTACTCATTACAACTGTGCAAGCCTTTTTTTCTGGTGTAGGTTAAAGTGCAAATTTCTGTCTGTGAGCTATTTTTTTCTTGTTTTGTTCTTAGTCATTTTATTGTTGTGGATTGAAATGAATAAATGCAATAGGACACGTGTCATATGAAATCCACTGACATAGCACAAATCTCAACGCTACAATGGTATTTTCCTGACTACAGCTGTAGGCCTGAATGTCCTCTCCCATTTCTGGCTTTGTAGATTTTTACTTTATATTTTATACCAACCTTCTTCTATATAAATTTACCACTGAGTGTTAAAAAGAGCTTACACACCTTAGACTCCTTCCATAAATGTTAAACAGGTCTTTTTTGTTGTTGTTAAATATCAAAAAGCGTCCTCAATACAATGACCCATGTAAGTAGTTGTTATAGAAAAATGATAATGTAACATAACATATTAGAACAAGTTTTTTTTTTTATATAAACCTATGATTTGCAGCTGCACTATCTTCAGAAGTGCTATTATAGAAAATTAACCAGCACCTTCTGACCAAACAGAATGGAGAATTCAATAGCACTGTGGCATAAATTGATGTTTTAGTGTTCACTAGTCCTCTGCTATGTCTGCAATACACTTTATCAATTCAAAGCATAAAAACCCTTAATGAAATAATCAATGAATGAAAGAGTGCAATAAACAAACTGTTTATAATGTTTATAATATGGTATGTACAGTATGATACATGTACTCCATTGTCTTTTTCAGCATAGGATCATGGACGAGGCCTGGTTTTGAGCGACAGAGAAACTGAGAGCAGCTTCATCTAAACCGAGAAAACTAAGTGATCAAGAAGAGACGAGGGAGGAGAGACGTGAGCGTAGAAAGAGGCGACGTGGATGTGGATGAAGTTCTGGTCCTCAAGGTGAGATGGAGAAAGTGTGGTAAAAGTGTGTGTGTGTGTTTGAGAGAGAGAGCAAGAGAGAGAGAGAGTAAAAAAGTTTTGACAGAGCTTCTTTATAAGCATATATCCCAATCTGTCTCCGCACTCATACTCGAAATTCCACTAGGGGTTGTGGACAGGATGGCAGCTGAGAGCTGAGAGAGGGAAAAAGAATCATCCAATGGATTCATTGACTCGACTGTAACACTCTAACAGATATACACACAGATCTCTCAGTCAAGATGCCACTTTTGACTTGCTATTTTTACACTTTCTGGATTTGTGAGTCTATACAAATCTGTCCCTGGAGGTTTTTAATTCATGACAGCACCCACTAGAAAAGATGATTTAAAAAAAAAATTTCAATAGAAACGATGAGAGACTTGATCAAGACGTGGCAGAAAGCGCAGGATCTTCTGGTCTGCACCTATGCAGCGAGACTGTGTCCTGTTTCTGACAGTATCACACTCAGCAGGCACACACTGAAAGAGGGACTGTGCTTCACACACAGCTGGGCTTTTATACACTCCCATGAGTGTGTTTAGTGTAGAGTGTATATGCGTGTGTTTTCCTTGGCTGTAGGTCGAGCTCTAGATATTCATTGATTTTACAATTTTCCCTGAACGACATAAGCACTCCATGATCAATGGCGTGATAATCAGACAATCAGACTTAAACACAAATTCTGTGTAGCGTACAATATATTTTCTGTTTGCTATTAATGAAATAAATTTAGCTTAAATGAATATCGTCAACAATCCAGTGCATCAGTTTCACATTTTCTCCACGATCCACGTTATACAAGCACAAGGTGACATTTTAACATTCTGCTGGTTTGACTAATTACAAATACAAAATACATACAATTAAATTCTGATATGAAATAACGTCATGACAATCTTAAAACAGCATCAGGAACAACAGCAACAACGTGAAACTTTAATCCAAGGCCTAATACAGAACTATAATTTCCTTCAGGCACATATTAGGACAGCAGACATGCTTAAGCTGCAGTACATGCGTTATTAAGTCTAACAGCAAAAAGTGAAGAACTTTCCTCTTTATATTGCATAGTGCTGGCATAAATGAGTTTGACAGAACGCTTACCTCTGTCTCCCACTTTCCTGAATGGTCCTGCACTTCAGATCGGACATGCACAGGGATGGTGGGCCTGCCCAAAGTAACTGGTCTCTCACGGCGGCTTTGAGAAGGGGTACGGGTGTGTATATGTAGGTGTTTGTATATTGTCGTGTATGGAGATGTGCGAGTGTGTGTGTGCATGTGTATATGTGTGTGTGTGTGTGAATGGGTGTGCACTCCTAGACCCCGGGTGCTCTACCTGCAGTGTGTGTGCGAAGGTAGGCACTGAGGCCGAGCAGAGGGGAGCGATTGGTTTTGGTCACATCTGCAGGAGCAGCAGCACCCAGCCCACACCACGGCACACTTAACACACACACACACACACATACACACACATTGACATGCACGCATAAAGGAAGAACCTGCTGCGGAAACAAAATACACAGAAAGGCCCCCCCAGAGCGTTCAGCTTTTTTTCCTGGATAAAAGAATAAGAGTTAAGTATGCAATATTTGTCTTCCTTTTTTTTTGACTGAAGGCATGTGCTGCTTTCAAGTGCGGATCTGCTGGGCCCCAGTACACAATGGGCCCTCTGTCAGGCTCCTGTGTTAGTCCTGGACCAGGAGGAAATCTCCGCCTGGAGAAAGGCCTTTCCTTCTCTCTTTCCACTGAGCCAGTCCTTAACACTGAGCCAGGTACTCACTGCGTCTTGCTGCCAAGAGATGCAACACTCCACAGAAACAAAAGCTAGCTGCCAGGAAGGTCCCTTTACAAGCTCTCATGTATCAGCTTTGTTTGTTTTCTCTCTCACAAAGTTCTACTTTGATCCCACAAAATCTCGATTTGCATGGCACATCTGTAACCTTCTCCATTAACCCTATTACTGCTCCTAAAAAGGTTCTTCACTGATATTAAAGTCACACTTGTTCTTTTGTGTGCCACCAAACCGCTGTATCTACAGTATTTGAAAGGGAATTAAATGAATGAACAACTTGATTGAATTCAAATGGATCTTAAGTCATATCTTTGTGCCTTCTTCTCGAGGCATGAAAGTCACCTTGAAACACACTCTCATGAGAGGTACGTTAAATAGCAGCATTATCCCAGCTTGTTAGGAAGCTGAGGCCAGAGCGCAGGACATGATATGGCACTGCTGGAGCAGAGAGGGTTACGGGTCTTGCTCAAGGACCCAACTTGGCCATGCGGGGGCTTGAATCCTTAGTAACCCAGAGCCTTAACCATTGAGCAATGACATTGAGTTTCATTCCATCTATTATCCATACCGCTTATCCGTCAGGGTCTTGGGGAAGCTGGAGCCAATTCCAGATCACTTCAGACAAAAGGCGAGGTACATCTTGGGCAGGTCACCAATCTATCGCAGGGCTAACACAGAGATGAACAACTATTCACACTCCTGTTCACACCTATAGGCAATTTAGAGTAGCCAGTTGACCTAATCTGCAAGTCTGTAGGAGGAAACCAGAGCACCTGGAGGAAACCCACGGGGAGAACATGCAAACTGCACACAGAAAGGGTTTCAAACCCAGAACGTTTTTGCTGTGAGGCGACAGCGCTAACCACTGCAATGATTACTCTTTTTAAAATCCTTGTCCTTGTATTAAAAACACACACGTGATCTGAATAAGAAGTAATACTTTTAAACCGGTCGGACCCAGTGTTTCACATGATGTATCCTGTAACATTTATCCTAAAGTGTTAAACATGCATTAGGTGAAGTGCAAAATTAAGCCAAGAAAAATAGTACACATAAGGGCTTATGTGTATCTTAGTTAACTAAAGTTTTTTTTAGGTTTTTTTTTTTAATCTGTGAATCATTAACAAATGTTTCCCAATACCAGTCTTGTTTTTTCCTGACCAAGCACATTGCGGGTTCGAGATGAGTCAGATCCAGATGATGACACTTAAAGCGTATTCTGAGCAAAGACGGCCGTTGCAAGTGCAGAATTGGACATGCTTGTGGAAATTATGGGTGCTTTCACATGTAAAGTGTTTACTCCAGTTGAGAGTGTGAGTTAAGTGACGTTGTACCACTCTAGTATGAGTATAACTCTAGTAGTTAGATTGCTGTGAAAAAGCTCTGAATTGATCCGAGTGCAGGAACTGAATCAGAAATGATGTGTGTTTTGGGTGGCAGATTTTTTTCTCCTTTTTTTTGTAAATGTAAGCTGCTAAACTCAGCCATGAAGTGCAAACTAAGACAACACACAGGACTGTTTCAGGTTTCAGAGGTGTCATGTGTTCTGAGATTTTTACCAGGAAAAAGACAAAATACACCCTGGATGTGACATTTATTCGATTTGGCTCTGTGACTGGATGATTTTTGTGATTTCTATGCTACCTTGACAAGGTTTAATTAATCGACTTCATTGCTCTATTTCTGAATTAGGAATGAAACGTTTTCGGCTCTACAAACATTCTTTTGGTTTTGATTAATGCGGTGTGACACCAAACCAAAGCAAATGACGAACAAACCAAAAGTATCAATTTTGAGTCAGCGAACAGACTAATAGGTGTGAAACTCATTACTATGTGCCGTGTCATTTGAAATGGTACCGTGTGTCATCTTCCCAGGACGCCCAGGAGTGCATAAAACGGCAGAGCTTTCCAGCCTTCTGAAAAGGATGTTCCTGTTATCTAGAGTAGAGCTTCCTGTGGAATATTTATTTATTTATTTATTTATTTAAAATGGCTTATTTTTACTCGTCCTTATTTCAAGACCAAGGCTGTCAGTTTCTATAGATAATAATAATAATCATTAATAGCTAATAAATAATAGATAATGATGTAATATTTTTTTAAAACAATGACAGTTTATTGTAAATGTAACAAGTCGATATCCACCAAAACACGAGTTTAAAACATGCCATGCGCACAATGTTCATTTAAAAACACAACAGTTTGTTTATCCTCATTTGCAACTAGTTTTGTCTACAGCATTTCCAAACCCAAATAGACTTTATTTATGTGATTAACACAATTGTATTTGCATCAATATCCTATACAATTAATGGGTTATAATATTAAGTCACAAACAAGAACCTCATCCCCTCCCAAAAAAAAAGAGAAATAATTCAATAATTCAAAAAAGAAGAAATATTTCCTCTAAAGGTTAAATTGCTGGCATTCACTAATGTACTAAAATGTCAGTTCTCAAACTACAAATGTTGTCACAGCAATTCAGTGACTGTCCATTAACTATAGCATGATAATAAATCTTGTATATAATTAAAAATAATCACTGTGTCATACAGTCTCATTATGTTCAGCTACAAATTAGCTGAAATCAAATTACATTTGTTGACACAAGGAAATAACCCTCAGGCACAGATGCAGAGATAACCCTACTGACAATGTAATATCCCATGTTTGCTCAGCTGTGATCTAGAACAACTCCAAGAAGGCAGTGAATCACTTCAGAAGCAAAAATAATCTCTAAAACTCTTCTGTCTGCTGTGTATCAGGATCAGGATAAAATATGATTCTGCACTGTTTAACCATAGCATTTCTTGTCAATTCACAGCAAGTTGGTGTCTAGTTCTACATTTATATGACAACAGCACTGAGACGACGGAAGCAGGTCATCAGATCTCTGGGAATGGGGGGCTTGATTTCGTTCCCATCGAGACGGAGGTAGCGGAGTTGAGGGACTCTTTCATCGAAGTAGTCATCAAAAGTGTCAGTATAGACAGGGCAGATGTCAGAGGTGTTCACACCTGCAGTGAATACAGATCCATAATACATGTTACATCGTAGTGCTGTTGAATGCTCAATTCTGATTGGTCAGAAAGTCTTGATTAATTTTCTATAACAGCAGCTCTGACAGTAGTACACTCCAATCAGTAACATTTTTTAAATATGTGAACAACGTGTTGGGAAAAATAATATATCAAAGATGGGTAGTTGTTAACTTACTCTTAATTTTATTGTGGTCCAGGTGTAGATGCTCCAGGCCAGTAGAAATTAGTGGTACCTCTGTAAGCTGGTTGTAAGAAAGCTGTAGGTCCAGCATGCTGGAGAGGTTGAACACATTCTTTGGTATCCCCCCATTGATGAGTTTATTGTGATTAAGCCTTAGGAAGGTCATCTTGGGGAGTCCTTTGAAATATTCCGCAGGGATCTTTTGAATATCGTTGCCATCCAAGTAGAGTTGCATAGTGGAGGGGGGGAGACCTTTAGGCATGCTCTTCAGCTGGTTCTTTGCCAAGTTGATCTGAACCAAACCACTGAGGCCTTTAAGGTTGACCTCAGTAAGTGCATCATCCTGTAGTTTGTTACCTTGGAGATTCAGTAACATAAGATGTTTCTTCCCAGAAAAGACACCTGCTGGGATTTTTGAGATCTGGTTTCTGGAGAGATGGAACTGCTCTAGATTTGGTGGAATGGGGGAAGGAATCGAAGTCAGCAGGTTTCCCTCCATGTAGAGATGCAGCAGACCGGACATGGCTTTAAGGGCGTTCTCCTCCACACCCTCGTTTGAGATCTTGTTCTGATTAAGGTTGATCCACTTAAGTTGGGTGGCATTATTTAAGGCCTCCGCAGAAAGTACATCAATGAGGTTGTTCTGTATGTACAGATACCAGGTAAAAGGCGGGATCTTGGGGATTATTTTCAGCCCCCTGTTGTTGCAGTAGACTGCGTTGGGGAAGCTGGGAGGGCAATAGCACTCTTTGGGGCATGCATGCAGTTGGGACAGCAAGTGTTCATATGACATTTCCTGAGAGTTCACTGAGACAGCTAGAAGCAGGATTGCAAAAGCAGTGAGGAATGACTTCATGTTGAACCTCAGCCTGTTCAAATAAAGGTATATTTCAGCTCATTTCAACACATTGCATAAGGTATTTAGGGAACATTTTGTCAAACATGGATAAATCCATCCATCCATTATCTATAGCGCTTTATCCGTCTGGGTGGCGGGGAAGCTGGAGCCAATCCCAGCATCTTCGGG